>JBAIZL010000007.1:5699555-6089555 GCA_036971475.1 Prosapia bicincta | reverse complement strand
CTACGTTATAAATAATGCATATGTTTCTTAAGCTAATTCACAATCTCGAGTGTGTTTTAGTTTCAAAACGGTAAAAATAAAAACGAATGCTTTGGTTTATAAACTCTGGCAATGTTACGAACAGTAGATTAAAAAATAAATATTTATATAATTTGTTTTTGTAAAATTACAAGTAAAAAACAGATTTCATAGAAAGCCAATAGAAAATTAATACATTATCAAAGCAATAACATCGCAAAAGGTTTTAATTTAAATCATATATCACAGTGGCTTTGCATAAAGCGATGATGACGTTGACGCATGTGACGCTACAAAAATTAATGACGGCGCTATCAGATGTTATATAAATTTTTATTGAAGCTGTCACCATTTGTAACGGTGTTTAGTTAGAACAATGTTTCATTCGATTTGTTTCAGTCTGTTTTATTTAATATTTTGTCAGCTGATGTTTTTCTCCAGGGAGCGTCGTTTTTTTTATATTTACCGTAAAATATATAAATGCAAAACAACTGTATAGCATTCATATATTCTCTCTACATAGCTATCTCTTAAGAATATACATGTATGTGCGTTTATTGTGTATCTGTGTTTGTGTTTGTTTTTGTGTAAGTATGTACATATTATTGTACGTATAAATGTATTTATCCATGCATATGTAATAATATATTTATAGATGCATGTTTGTATGTATATAAGTACGTGCGTGTGCGTGTATGTGTATGTGTGTGTTTGTGCGTGATTGGATGTGTGATACATATGCTTAAATAGAGAAGTATTGTATGTATGTACTCGTATATCAATATGTAGACTACTTTTATATAAAATAATTGTATGAATGTTTGAATATTTACATGTGTGTGCAGATATGAATTTATATATTAATTTTGTTATATGCATGCATGTTTAATTATGCACACCTGTTTATATGTACTCATATGCAAAACAATTGTTTGAATGTATGTATGTGTACAGGTTGTGTTTAATAATTTTTTTTTTGTATGCATGCAGGTATGTATTTATACATGCATGTTTCTACGTATATCTGCTATATATATATATATATATATCATATACAAAACAATTGTTATTCCCAGGCGAAAAAACTATCATAATTATTATAGCCTAATTAAAATGACATTTAAGAAGTGAATTTAGAATAAAACGAATGATATAATTAAACAAAATTAAATAAATGTTTAACACTAATGTTAATTACCTAAAACTAAACAAAATAAAATTTAATTTTTACAGATTGTAAATATCATTATACAGATTTACGTGGCCTAAGTTAGCGATGGTCGATAGCCCTGACATCGTCCCTTAAAACCACCTTTGAACTTCCTCGAAGATCGTAACGTAAATAAATAATTGTATTAATGTATGCATGCATGTGTGTATGTTTGTAAGTACTATGTATGTACAGATATGTATTATTTTTTTTTATGCATGCAAGTATGTATTCATGTATGTATGTCTGTACGTATACCTATAAGTACTCATATAAAAATAATTGTGGGCTTTTTTCCTAGCGAATTAATATATTCTATACGCCATCGAAATCATTTAGATTAGCCACTTAATTCCAATTGCAAACAGAATGTCAGCAGATCAGAAAAAGAAAGAGGAAGTTCCCCTTCCAGTAGTAGAGGAAAGTAAAGATTTAGATAAATCTAAACTATCAGACATCTGAGTCTAACAGGGTGTCTAGTAAAATAGCCTGAAGAATTTCCCTGAGTTTTCCCTGACTTTTCCAGGGTGTCTAGTAAAATAGCTTGAAGAAATTCCCTGAGTTTTCCCTGACTTTTTCTCTTTTAGATGTCTATAGAAAGCCCAGTTTACATTGATATCTGAAGGATCTTGGATAAATCCAGACTTTGAAGAACGAATTGAGTAAGTCTTTTGCTCTTGTGTCTGTAAGGAACACAGAACCAAAATATCGAGCTTTCACTTCATCCGTCTCTGCATCCCAATACCTAACACTCAAATCCATTTGGGCTCTTTGTGATATTTTGTTTAAACTTTCATCAAAGCCAATTACATAGTTAGAATTTGAATTTAATGATGTCAGTAACAGGTCTTTAATATAGTTTGATAAACCGATTACAACACCATAGGAAATGTTATCTTTCCCCAATCTCATGTTCTGTGCAATGGTGCTATCAGGGTACATCCTTAGAAAGAGGCACACTACCTTCTGCATTGCGTAAAGAAGTGTTGCATTACTAAATTCACGCACCATATAATCTCTGCTTCAGTCACTTTATCTTTTAGTTTATATTTATCCTAAGGAAGGAGGGGAGGTAATGACGACATCTGCATGACGCGCTTGCCCGCTACGGCAATGAAAACTGGAACCTTCCATGTTGAAATAAACAGTGTACAAATAATCACCGTCAAATAAAACACATACTATCACGAGTCTAGACAAATAGCTGGCTACGAATGTTTACACAGCGTTCTGTGTGGTCAGAAACAGACTGAGTTATCTGTTATCCCCACCTGTCCATATGATAACAGAACCACTGCGCACCCCAAGGCCACGGTCCAGGCTAAAACCTCCCAGCTGTACCAACTCGACACGTTTAATATTTATTGACATAAGTCCTGAAGTCATAGCATTGGGCTTATCAAATAAATAATGGGCATCTAAATAAAGAAGTGTTATTTCCTGACTGCCCTGCCCCTAAACCGCTGGCTTACAATACCAAATATTCGAGAGCAATGGCCACTAGTTTTGTTTCTAATCAAAATAAATATTTTCCCCATTTTTTAAAATTTTCCCTAACTTTTCCCTGAATTTTCCAGAATCTTAAAATTCCCTGACTTTTCCAGGTTTTCCCGGTTTTCCCTGTCACTAGACACCCTGTCTAAGCCGAAAACTGATAGCAAAATAAAAAGCAGAGTAGTTAGAAAAGTTTGAGAAGAAGAAGACTCCTACGATTAAATACACAATTGATAATCTGCAGAGTATTTTAATTTCTACCCCTGATTCAACAGCGTTTCAGGCTCGGAACATATTTTGACAGTTTAGATAGACAAAGGTTCATTCTTTACTATTGATGTACAACCAGATATGAGGTATATTACTGAACCACACCAAGAGATTGTGATAAATAATAACCCCTATGTATCAGAGTCCTCTTTTATCGTCTATAAATTAGCATTGTTCATTGCTCAGTCCTTAATTTTTGACATACACGCTAGAGGAAATAAATCAACGTTTACTCGATTATTCGAGGAAAACAATTCTTTTGCATCCGCTTTAAATCTCTTAATGGAATGTAAAGTCCCCAATGACTTATGAACAATATGCTCCTGTTCTCGACCCATTGCGTCCTGATCTTGAGTTTGTTCCTAATTTTTGTAGTTTCAGCTTAGTTCACGATTTTGGTAGATCTCAGCGCTCGTTTATTTTAAAATCCATTCTATACTAGCTAATACTGAGGAAGGTTCATCTCCAGTCAATATACTAAATTTGATTCATAGCACCCCAATCCTCATTCACATTGCACAGGTATATATTATTTCAAATCTCTTTGGAGGTCCATTTGTAGAAGTCAACAGTTGTTGGACTAATTCAAACTGGATTAGACAAAGCTTAGAAGGATTCCTACTTTCAGGAATTGGTTATGTACTAGAAGTCACCAACTCTTATTGACTTACCAATATATCCTAGTAATATCAACGCAGACCATGAGTTGAATCCGTATTCATACTTGATCTTTGGAACTCCAGTTAATAGGGATAATACCATGAAATTTATTTCCAGCATTAATCGTTATTTAACTGAGACAAATCCTTCACTTCCATCACTAGGAAGTCTAATAGGTAAAGTGTCCAGAAATCAGATTCTTACACATTCAATTACAGATGCCTGTTTATTCACCTGGCACAGCTTTATTTGTAAAGTTGACGAAATCAGGAACCCCAAGAAAGTGACAGGCAAACAACATGCCGCTAAACTCAAGTTTATGTGTGCACCGCCAGTATATACAGGAACACTAAAATCACCTCCTAGAGGTGAAGTTGGACCAAAATTATGTATGGTCCAAAATGCTAAATTTATAACATCACATAGATCTGTAAAATACCGTGTATTTAACCCTAGTAGTGACGTAACTCCAGACTGTTTCTGGATGCAACCATACTCTAGAAGTACTGGTTCAATTAGTCACCCCGTAGTAATAGGAATCACAATCGAACGAGTAGAATTTGCAGGACTATGCATTTCAATGCAGAATCCAAGAAATTCTCTTATTAATGAAATTCTCAATACAAATTAGGATCACTTCCTATCACTAAGACACGACCATTCATTGGTCGCGACATTGCACCATCCTATCCAATCAGAGTAGTTGATATCGATATCAATACCCCAAATATTGGATTCGCCAGACGTATTTGTGCATCAAATGTTTTAACTAGATTTTGCACTAGAGGAGTAAATTCTACATTTAACGGATCATTAACCTAAGTACTTGAAAAGTCACATAATACCGTCCAAGACTCAGCGACAGTATGTGCTTGATCAAATAGTGACACATGTCCTTACCCAGATAAGATTTTATATTTATGGAGTTCTTATAGACACAGTAGGCCAACGATTACACCACAGAGATACATTAACCTAAGTACTTGAAAAGTCACATAATACCGTCCAAGACTCAGCGACAGTATGTGCTTGATCAAATAGTGACACATGTCCTTACCCAGATAAGATTTTATATTTATGGAGTTCTTATAGACACAGTAGGCCAACGATTACACCACAGAGATACTCATTTCTACTTTACACTAGAAGGTTTTTTTTTAAATAATTGTTTGGATGTATGCATGTGTGTACAGGTATGTATTTATGCAGCACGTATGTATGGTTGTATTCAAGCATATATGTTAACATGCATGTACCTATCCGCTTACCTCCTTAACCATGTCGTGCTTGGAACAGCTAGTGGTGTGTAATAAAAGCAAAAGAGCAGATATAAAACATTTATAGTTAACAAAAAGACTATTTGACGTTCTTTCACACATTGCTTCATTATAATTAATATATTTTGAATTTATTATAATAAGACGGTAATCTAGTTTGTTCAAAACAAATAAGAAGTAATTCCAATTTAATAGTCTTTTCTCGCGTTCATTTTTTTTCCAGGCGAAAAACCTATTGAGGTTATCATCGCCTAACTAAAGTTAAGTTTTTAAAATAAATATTACATAAAACTAATCAAAGTAAAACCAAATAACTGTTTAAAACTAATTGTAATTATCTAAAACTAAAGAACCTAAAATTATACAAAATTTAAATATTATTAAATAGATTAAGGTGGCATAAGAAAGCGAGGACACGGTCGATAGCCGTGACATCGTCTCTTAAAACCACCTTTAAACTACCTCGAAGATCGTAACGTATACATAGATTTGTCAACTCATTACAATCAAGCAGGATATGCTTGATTGTAATATTATTTCTACAAAACGGACATAGTGGTGGATCCTCATGTCGCATCAACCATCCATGCGTTAACAAAGAGTGGCCGATGCGAAGTCGAGTAACCATCACTTCCTCCCTACGATTCGAACGAACAGATGTCCTCCATGCTCGGACGGCATTTTTGATGTCCCTCAGCTTGTTTCTATTTACATTTTGCCATTCTTCGTTCCAAACAGAGAATAGTGTATATTTAACTTTGCATACAAAATCTGATGCCATCACACGTTGTGTCGATGGCAACATACCTGTAGCTAATTCAAGTTGTCGAGAAAATTTGAATGGTCAATAGCACAGAAAACTTTCCCTTAGACACGACAGTATCGAATGACCTTCATTCTGCTATAATATTGTTAAAAGCAAATTAGATTCTTGGAGATTATGGCTTGGAAATCTAATCCGTTATTAACGCGAGCAGTAAACCTGCGAGTTTCAAAGTAATAAAAGAGGCTTATTGAAATAAGCTAGCGTTGGAGTTGGAAGGATTATAAGCGATTAGCGTTAATTCGTTCATTTCTGTGTCTTATCTTTATTTCAATTCTTTTTAAAAAGAGATTTAATAAATAATTAATGTTATCTGTCTAAAATCTATAAAGTCTTGGCAGATGAGGGAGTAAATTCATTGCTTCTTGGTATCTATAACTTTAGAAAATAGACTTGACATTTTTTAATACGTAACAATAGAGAGCAGACTTACTTCGGTACACACATTCTACTCATGCAAGCCATGATTCCGCTTATTTTAGAAACGAAGATGCTTCATCTTTTTGCTTCTATTAGATTTTATCCAACACATCCTTTGTATGTAGCACGTTGAAATCTTTCTAAATGTTTGAGAAAAACATAAGTTACACTCCCCTTTCAACCTATACAGGCCTACCTGGCATAAATTTTCAATCGTAAATAAAATACTTTTTTTATCCAATCAAATTCAAATGTATTTGTTTTTAAAACTTATAGTGGATGACACGATGATAAGAAAGTTGTTTCAGATATTAATTCATTAATTATTTTTAATTACCAAATTTTAGTTTTATATGGGAGAAAAACTTTTCACAAAAGGGACAAGGTATCCAATATTGCTTTGTCCCATTTAGCTTAAAATAAGTGATAACATATGAAGGAGCTGATTTTATGATATAGGTTATGTGGTAGATCAGCTGTTTTAAAGCATAGGTTATGTTATTTTACTTATATTTTTTTCAGGCAAAAAACTCAACATAGTTACTATCGCCTATCTCATGTTTTATTTTAAAAAATTCTTAAATATGGAATTTAAATCACTAAAACTAAACAAAAAAATTAATAATTAAAAATAATTTTAATTATCTAAAACTCAAGAAATTAAAATTATAGAGCCATAGGCCATAGAACCGCTTTATAGGCCTAAATGAATCATGTGCATAATGTTGTTATGAAGCTTGTAATTGGCATTCGTTCACAAGCGCTTAGTCATAGGAAATTTTGAAATTTTTTTTACCGCATAGTCTAAATACTCTGATCTACTTCATTACACTGGCCCACGGGTTTTTTGATTTTTTTCCAGCCGAAACAACAAACATTAGTTTAAGATCTAAAGGACGTAATAGTCTATTTCATATAAGAAAAAAGGAATAGACGAGTGTGAACATTTGAAGGATTTTGTATGGCTTTCGGACTTTGGAATTCTTACAGATCTTCTGTCACATCAAGAATTTGAACCTTAAAATCTATGAAAAATTTAAACTTGCAACTAAACTCCTAGCTTTGCAGTAAATGAAGGCAAACTCAAGAGGTACGAGAGAAGCGTGTAATGTATTCCTGAAGAATTTCAACGAAGATTCCAAGACTTTAAAGTTATCGAACAGGACCTGGACATTTTTAGCATGCCGTTTAATCTGGATCTAACCAGAATTACAGCACGAACTAATCAAGTTGCAATGTAACACTGAATTGAAACAGTTATTTCTCAACGTTCCTAAAATTGAGATCTATAAGAGCCTGTCGAAATAAAGTTTCAAAATCCGGAAATCTCACGCTCGTAATATAATGGCCATGTTTTCGTCTTCCTACATCTGTTTTCTACTCTGATGTTAAACACCGACTGACTAAAACCACTATTTAGCTTTACTTCTGCGAATTAGCTCATCCCAGTTTCTACCCGATTATAAACAACCCTTAGAAACTCCGTTACAATTTTCATCTGTCACGTACGCCTTCATACGCTTCTAGAGAATAATCAATTTTTTATTCTACGTTTTTTAACATTGTAGTATATAGGTTGTGTGTGATGTAAAAATAAAAAATTAAGTTTATAACTTGAAAAATTTATTTCGTTCAATTTTGATTTCGGTCCGCATAGATAATATTTCACTCTATCTGGCCCTCCACTTAAAAGGTTTGCCCATCACTGATCTAGGGGGACAATTCCAAAAGGTCTAGAAGAAAAAGTACGATGTACAAAGCCAGATATATATCAGTATATATATATAAGACATCAGTCTCTCTCCTGTCATCAGGGGACTCTGTTTTACTATTCCCCCCCCACGTCCGTCAAGTTACTTCAATGCATACTTAGTTTTACTTTAGGGCGCAAACTCAATAAATGTGTAATTTTAAAACATATTCCTAAACCTCTTATTAATGTATTTAAATATTATTAACATTTTAATTGGCTAATTAACTAATGCTCCTAATACTTCAGGCACAAATAAACATTAAAACGTATTAGGAACACTTATTTATTGGTCGATCTTGGTAGCTACATTTACATGTGGCCCTTGCGCAATATACATTTACATTGGTGATGTCGTGTGTAATTTTTTTGTTCTTTAAAGGGATGAAAAGAAAAAATCCATTATATATTAGTGGCAAAATCCCCTTCTTCAGTGCACCACTAATATATACAATAATCTTTCTGGCCGTTTTTGCTTTAATACGTTTACCCTATGATAAGAATATGTCATATCTACTAGTTCCCTTTTCTTGTGTAAGATTGGTATACAGCGGTAACTGTAAAGCTTAGCCTTTAAGATACGCATTTTACTTGTAATAATATCTTTTTGAAAACATTTCAAAAACTTTCATAAACGTACAAACATTGTAGAATAGGGCAAATAATTCGACGCGAGTGATATTGTTATACTACGTGTAATAAGCTAAAGAGAAAGTTTGAAAGTTATATTGAGTCGAGTTTTACGAGGCAAAGGGATGTTACGGAATGTAAAGCCAATGGGACGCCGGGTTATTCCCCCTTGCGGTTGTAAATGTTCACGGAGGCAGAAAACCCAATAAGTTTGGCTACTTGTTTTACGGGATCTAAGCAATTCTTCCGAAAGCAATATAGTTAATAAGAAAACTTGTCACACATTTAGCTTTATCCTGGTGCCGTGTTTTACGCGGGGGATTAAAAGCATTTCGCGTAAAATAACAAACGCATTCTCACATCCGTAAGACGACAAACTGTGTAAGATACGAAACTTTCGACCCTTACACGGAAGCCAAAGGTTCATTACGATATTGATCACACTAAACGGAGTTCTGTGCGTTTATATATATATATATATATATATATATATATATATATATATATATATATATATATATATATATATACATATATTATAACATAAAGTACGAGGCTTTAGATTGAATTAAGCTAGTTGCGAAATAATCATCTATAATATTTTAGCAAAGAAATACAAATAGTTTTCTGGTGCGGATAAAGCAGGTACCCAAGGCAGGTCATTATTCTTTCCAGGAAGTTTATAAGTGGAGTCCGGCAAATAGACAAAGGTCCAAGTCTTGTCAAGATGGGAATTTCCAGCGGCCGATATAGCCTGGAGAATTTAACCATGTACCGTTAGGTTTAGCTAAATTAAGAACTGTGGGAAACTGAAATTAACGTATCGGTGGTAGTGGGAGCGACTAGATTAGATAAAAACAAAATGATCGGGAGTTTATGGGGAAGTTGAAAGATAGTCTCGGAGCAAGGCAGGCAGGTTGGTGGGGACAAGGATGAAAGTGTAAAGGGAGAATTTTGTTAATTTAAATAGAGTTTTTTATAAGTAAATTTTAGTAAAGTGCGAAGTAAAAGTTTTTTTATATAAAGTAAGTTTTTGTGTCAAGTGTTAGCACGGAAGTGAACAAGCCAGGATTCCAGGGACTCGTCTGAACTATAAGTATATTTAAATTATAAGTGTAGCCAACAGACGTCTATCTTCTAGTTTAACGCAAATTTTAAATTCATCAAAATTTATAAATATAATTCTATTCACCATTTCAAATTTAAAGCAAAGTTACCATAATAGCGACCCCGAGAGCAAGAATATAATTTTACTACTGTTTTTTTGTTATTCTAATTGAATCTAAAGCCTCAGAAGTCAATCTTTATTATTGTAGTTTAGTTAAGACATCAAGCCTGTCACTGCACTACATTAATATAAATTAGGAATAATGTGTAGAATTAATTGTAAAGAATAAATGCAAGTGATGGTAAAAATTTTGATAAGATTGTTAGTTCTTTTATAACCTGAAGGTGACTTCAATAGGTAAGGTGATTAAATAACATTTAAAATAAATTTAATTATAACCAAAGTTAAATTATAATACGACGCCCAACGTATTGGCAAGTTAAGTTATAATATATATATATATATATATATATATATATATATGTGGTAAGGTAAGTTAATTTGGCAGTAAACTGTTCAGAGACTAATTCGAAATTGCCTATCCATTCAAAGTAACTTAATTTGGTGCCGCTAGAAAGCGCTGCTCTTCTTCTTTCGTAAGAGCATTAGAATACCATAACAACGGAAGTGAGACACTTTTCCCAACGGGTTTTCTTGTACCCATGCGTGTTCAGTCGAATGTTTACAGGTGATTTTGAGATTAGATAGTGTTTTTAATCGTTATTGTTTTAATATACGTTAATTCATCTGAAAAATTAGTTATAAATCATCGTTAAGAATTATTCCATCGATTGCATATTTTATAATCGGTTGGTAAAGCACGGTTTCTATAATTTAAGTTTAGGAAATCTACTTTCATAATTGGCTATGGGAAGCAGATCAAGCACCCATTTTACATAGCATCATACTTTTATATGAATTCGATGTATTTGATGTTTTTACTTACAAATAATATGCTAAATATGCAATTGAAATATGTTATTTGGTGCTAGTTGGTTGTGCTTGTGCTGATGGTTCTTTCCATCCACCCTTCATTATTTTCAAGGCTGTAAGATGCATGACAGTCTGAAAGATCCTCTCTTCCAAATTCTCAGACACATATTTACCCCAAGGAATGGATTACATCCGAACTCTTTTTCAAATGGTTCAGATTCTTCATTGAGTCCATTCTAGAGCAAAGACCTGTAATATTATCGTGTGTGTGTGTGTGTGTGTGTGTGTGTGTGTGTGTGTGTGTGTGTGTGTGTGTGTGTGTGTGTGTCTGTGTGTGTGTGTGTGTGTGTGTATGTGTGTGTGTGTGTGTGTGTGTGTGTGTGTGCGTACGTGTGTGTGAATCTGTGTGTGACTGTCTATTGTCAGGGATTAGGTATCAGACTGGCGTACCGGCAAGGGACGACAAACCCCTTTAGTCCGCATTACCCTCCTGCGGAATAGAGAGAGAGATAGAGAGGCGAAAACCTATCAAGGTTATCATCACCTACCTCGTGTTATTTAAAATTTAAAATAAATGTTACATAAATGAAACTAATCAAAATAAAATAAATGTTTAAAACTAATTACAAATATTTAATACTAAAGAAACTAAAATTATACTAAATTTAAATATTATTAAATAGATTCAGATGGCGTAAGAAAGCGATGACACGGTCGATAGCCGTGACATCGTCCCTTAAAACCACCTTTAAACTACCCCGAAGATCGTCCCGTATATATAAATTGGTCAACTCATCACAACGAAGCAGAATGTGCATGATTGTAATATTACTCCTACAAAACGGACATAGTGGTGGATCCTCATGTCGCATTAACCATCCATGGTAACAAAGAGTGGCCGATGCGAAGTCGAGTAACCACCACTTCCTCCCTACGATTCGAACGAACAGATGTCCTCTATGGTCAAACAGTATTTTTGATGTCCCTTAGCTTGTGGCTATTTACATTTTGCCATTCTTCATTCCAAAAAGAGAATAGTGTATTTTTTACATTGCATACAAAATCTGATGCCATCACACGTTGTGTCGATGGCAACATACTTGTAGCTAATTTTGCACCTTCATCTGCTTTAGTGTTTCCGAATATTCCACAGTGACCAGGCACCCAGAGAAATGACACCTCGACACCTCGTGTACATTTCCTGAATAGCCTGGACAGCTAAGAGAAAAAAAGTGATAAGATCGATCGATTGGAGACAGAAGGGAGGAGAAATTGTGAAAAACAAGGGGAATCGACTAAGAGAATTGAGAAAGTAGAGAAGAAGGCGGAAGAAAGTAAAGGAGAAGGCCTTTACAAGATCATACAAGTATCTTGCGGGAATCAGGAGGAGATACCCAAATTTAATGGAAGAAATGGTAACCCAATGGAGTTCCTCAAAAGACTGGATCGATATTTAGAGAGAAAATTTGAACGTAGAACAGGGGAGAGATTCGAAAACGAATGGAGAGGCGTTATAGATAGAGCTTTAGATGCAGGAGCGGCTCGATGGTCGGAGTCAGTCCGAGAAGAGGTGGAAGATTTCTCTGATTTCCAAGATAGATTTATAGAGGTACTGGGCGAAAGAAGTACAAGACGGAATTAAAGAGAGGATGGAAAGTGAAAAATATATTGAACGGAGTGGAAAGGCCAGAGCAGACAACTTTATAGAAAGGGTAATTATATTGAAAAACATGACACCGCCGCAAAGTGAAGAAGAAATAATTCGGAGATTAAGCCGGCACTTTAATGAGGGAATCCAGTTGTCGAGAAGAGTGCAGAATATAAAGACCATCAGAGAAATGGAGAGAATGTTGAATGAAGAGGACATAGAGGAGCGTAATAATGAAATCAGGCAAAGAAATAGGGGACAATGGAATAGGCCTTCCCCTAGATATGAGCAAAACATAAACAGATTTCCACCTAGAAGGGGCGAAGAAGGAATAAGTTTTCATTATTCAAAATTTAAAACCTACCAGATAACCCGAGATTAAGAGAGTTTGTGCTAAACTAAAGTCAAAATCAATTTAGACTAAATCAAATGAAAACTGGTGCTGCCAAAAAAAAGATAGAATTTAGAGTAATAAGACTCATTATAATAGAGGGCACTTATAGCAAATTTATAAAACTTTTTAAAAAGAACAGAGAATTGTAATTTATTAATAGAATTTATAAATGCTACATTTTTTTTTTATTTGATACATTAAACTTGTTGTTAAAAAGAAAGCTCTAGAATATTTATTTCTCTTAAAATAAATAAGAAAATTTTCTAACCTACCTTGAACTAAATAGCTGAGAAATTTTATTAAAGAAAATTTCTGAAATAATACATTTTGGAGAATTTTATAATAAAAATGAATTACATTTGGCACACCAACGTGGGGCACGATCATTAGAAAAATAAGAATAATAAGAAAAAAAGCACTCTGAATAATATAAATAATTGAATATTTCTACTAATATTGTTCACCTTTCAGGATTTTACAATCATAGGTCGACATTTTTAATTAATTTCAAAATTTAAATATAAAAGGGGGTTTTGATTTTTTTTTTTCCTTTTTCCTGGCGAAAAACCAATTGTGGTTATCATCGCCAAACAAAATCTAACCGAACGCAATATTTTAAATAAAACCAAATAAATTTAAATACAACAAAAATTACAAAACAAAAAAAACAACAACAATAAATAACAAAAAACAACAATAAACCTATAACAACGAAAAAATTCTTAAAAAACTAAATAACAAAATAACAACAAAGAACAATATAACAGTAAATAAATAATAACAATATTTAAAACAATAATAGGTAACAGTTTACCAATAAATAAATTTCAATAACAATAACAAGAACACAAAATAAATTAAATTAAAATAAATAAATGAAACAGAGAATTATATGTACAAATGAAAAAAAATGTATTTGTGTATTAAATTTCAAAAAATATTTTCAAGTGGTGCAAGAAAGCGATGACTCGGTCAATGGCCGCGGCATCGTCCCTTAGCACAACCTTCAAACTCAATTTTAAATTAAAAAGGGCACGAATATTGCTTACATTAACACAATCTACTAAAATATGTTTTATTGTGAAGATGTCACCGCGGTATTGGCATATTGGTGGATCTTCACGACGCATCAAATATCCATGAGTTGCAAAAGAGTGGCCAACGCGAAGGCCCGTAACCACCACTTCCTCCCTACGTTTTGAACGAATTGAAGACCTCCATGGACGGACGGTATCTTTAATTTCCCTCAGCTTATTCTCAATCACGGTATGCCACTCATCATTCCAAGCAGCGAGCAATAAATGTTTCGCGAAACACACATAATCAGATGCCATAACCAGTTAAGTAAGAGGCACCAAACTTGTAGCTTTCTTCGCCGCTTCATCCGCTTTTGTGTTTCCAAGTATTCCGCAATGTCCAGGAACCCAACAGAAAGTTACCCCAACACCCCTCAATTAAAGCCTGTGTACAGCACACAAAATGTCCCCAACTAAAGGGTTGTTAGAGAAAACATCCTGAAGAGCCTGAAGAGCACTTTTGGAATCCGAACACAAAAGATAATGCGAGGATCGAGATTGAATGACGGTCAAAGCTTTAAAAATAGCAAATAGTTCTGCCGTAAAAACACTGCAAGCTGAGGGCAATCCGTACGTGTAGGTACATCCAGCTTCATAAAACGCACACCCAACGCCATTGTCCAGTTTAGATCCATCAGTGAAAATAATTTCACTGTGTTGGTGAGATTTATAAATGGATAAAAATTCCTGGTGGTAGACCACAACAGGAGTATCGTGTTTTATATAACTGGACAATGAGAAATCGAAGTGCGGCGTTTTTATTATCCATGGAGGTAGATAGCACATTTGTCGTTCAAACATAGTTGGGAGTTGCAACTCAAGGTCATCCAATATTCTTAAAGTTCGTACGCCAAATGGAACGGTCGAACGTTGACGTGTATTGTACACTTCATTTAGCGTATTGTGAAAGACTATTTCAAATGCCGGTGGTTGGGTTTGCTTCGAAGAACAGAAACGTAAGATATTTGTAACATCTGACGTCGTCTAGAAAGGGCAGGTTCCCCAGCTTCGACAAGAAGACTAGGGATTGGGCTAGTTCTAAATGCACCAGTAGCCAATCTAAGTCCAGAGTGGTGGATGGTATCAAGAGTTTTCAGAACAGTAGGTCGTGCAGATGAGTAAACTTGACAACCATAATCTATGCGCGATCTAACGACTGCGCGATAAAATCGAAGCATACTAGTTCTGTCTGCTCCCCAATTCGTACCACTAAGGACTCTTAACATATCCAATTTTTGCTGCATCTCACCTTCAAATCACGAACATGTGGGATCCATGAGAGTCTTCTATCAAATAAAAGACCCAAAAATCGAACACTATCCGTGGTTTGAAGCTGAATCCCATCAAGATAAAGAATCGACACCTGGTACTGCCTACGACGACTAAATGCTACACATTGGGTCTTCGAAGCAGAGAATTTGATACCTGTAGTTTTTGACCATTCCTCTAATCTGTACATTGCTAACTGCAAAGACATTTCCACTGTATAGCTGTTTGAATACGTGCCTCCAAGTCGAACGCGGAAAGATCTGTTTGAAAGAAAGTTAGCGATGAATGCTAGGATATTCCCTTGTATACCCCATGATTTTAAAGTGTTCAGAATTCCTCTTTTCCATGCCATATCGTATGCCTTCTCAAGGTCGAAGAAAACAGCAACGAGCGTTTGACGCAAGAGAAAGGCATCTTGAATAGCGGATTCTAACAAAACCAATTGGTCAGCTGATGAGCGTCCTAGTCTGAAACCACATTGTTCGTTGCTAAGAAGGTTGTTGGTTTCTAGGTACCAGACAAGACGGCGGTTGACCATCTTCTCCAGTAGTTTGCACAAGACGCTTGTAAGTGATATAGGCCTGTAACTACTGGGGTTGGTTTTGTCATTACCTGGCTTCAAAAGAGGAATTACATTCGATTCTAACCATGCATCGGGGAAAGAGCGCTCCTCGAATAAACGATTGTATACTCGAAGGAGGACAAGTTTCGCCGATGATGGTAGATGTTTTAGCATGGAGTACACAATGGAATCAGGACCTGGTGCAGAATCCTTCGTTGACGCAAGAGCTGACTCCAATTCCCCTATAGAGAAAGGGGTGTTTAAAAGAGAGTCCTCAGACAACCCAACGGTAAACGGTATTGCTTCTTCCTTCAGTTTATACATCTGGAACAATCTATTATAGGCTGTAGTAGCAGAAAAGTTAGAAAACGATGTTCCAAGTACATTAGCAATGTCATCACTGTTTGTGATTAATCTCCCATCTGGTTGCTTCAGCGCAATGGCTGGCAACGGAATGGAAGTACCACAAACTGATCTTAGTTTCCTCCACACTGTGGAGGATGAAGTTGTTCGTCTAATTGTGCTAATGTACTGTTTCCAAGAGTTCTTACTACTCAGCCTAAATATCCTCCGTGCTTTCGCACGGAGTATTTTATATTCCTGAAGGTTGTCACTTGTTGGGTTACGCTTAAATCTCCTTAAAGCTCTTCGTCGTAAACGGAGGATTTCTGTGCATTCATCGTTCCACCATGGCACAGGCGGTCGGCGTGGATGCGTAGATATTTTCGGAATGGTCTTTTCAGAGGCATTTAAAATTGCTTTCGTAATATTTTCTATATTTTCATCAATGGGTGTCAAATAATCCATGTCAAGTGATACAAGGTAATTAGAGTATGAGTCCCAGTTGGCTTTTCGCAAAATCCAACTGGGATTTCGAGCATAACAGGGTTGGGAGTCACATAAACTGATCTTAATAGGCACATGGTCGCTTCCATACAAATCATTGAGTACCGACCACGTGCATCTAGTAGCTAATTGAGGGCTGCAAATCGATAGGTCAACAGCTGTCCATCCACCAGTAGATGCTGCTAAATGGGTAGGCGAACCGTCATTTAGCAGACATAAGTCCAGTTCCGTTCTCACACTCTCAACAAGGTCACCTCGAGAGTTCCTAGTCGGAGATCCCCAAGACGAATGGTGGGCATTAAAATCCCCTACCAATAAGAACGGAGTTGGTAACTGGCTTATTAAATTCACTAAATCACTGTGATGCAGGTTTTCTTGTGGTGGCAAGTAGACACAACACACAGTGATTTTATACGGGACAGCTGTTTGAACGGCTACTGCTTGTAAAGGAGTTATTAAGTTTAGAGAAACAGCATCGATACAGTCACGGGCTAGGATGGCTACGCCACCTCTAGCTCGATCTTCTGTAACGAACTCCGATCTAAAAACTGAATACTCCCTTAAATGGAAATTATGCGATTCGTGGAGATGTGTCTCCTGTAGACATACAAACATTGGATACACATCTCGCACGAGTACTTTAAGTTCTTCTATGTGACTCCTAACACCGTTGACGTTCCATTGTATCACTGACTTCCTAAGCAAAGACATTTATTAGCTTAACAAAGGATTTATTTGACACCCATTGGTGCTCTCTCCTTTTTTGCCTGGGACGTTTTTAAACGTCTCAGGCTTACATTTCTCAGATTCCATATCCACCCGTTCAGGGATGGAATCTGAGGAAGTTTTGGGTTTAGGAGGTTTAGTTTTTACATTCCCTCCTTTGTTAGCATTTTGTTTAATACCCGGTAACGACGGTGGCGATGTGGTCTGACGTAACACTGGTTTACGTGGTTTGGATTTTTCCAACGTCTTCTGCACAGAAGGTTTATTACCCGTTGATAATATCTTCTGCACAGAAACACAAGGCTCGCTTAGTGATTTATTTCGTGCTCCAATCCCCCCAGTGGAAGGGATAGGTACACGAGGCAAAACACTATCAGTTGCTGCAGGTTGTAGCAAATTCAAAGACGAACCATTTGTGACTAAGCACAAAAGGCGAGACACTTGTTCAGTTAGAGCTTCAATCTTTTTGGACAGCTCAGCACAGTTGGTACATGACGATTTTGAAGCGGTCAGGGTAGCGGCATAAGTCTTACTGTCTGTCTTTGGCTGAGTGGATCGATAGAGTTTTTTGGCCTCTGGAAACGACAGCTTGTCTTTCGCCATGATGCCTAGGATAGCTTTCTCTTCCTTAAAGGTAGGACAGTTGTAGGATCGCGCAGGGTGGTCACCACCACAGTTGGCGCATTTCGGAGAATTTACACAATCCTTATCATCATGGCCTTCAACGCTACATATACCGCATACGTTCTGCTTCGAACAGGTAGAGCTGATATGCCCAAAACGCTGACACTTGAAGCAGCGCCTAGGGTTAGCCACGTATGGTCTCACTGAGATCCTTTGGTAACCTGCATGCAAGTATTCGGGTATTTCCGGCTTTCCAAAAGTTACGATAAAAGACGCTGTTGCTACTTTTTCTCCTTTGTCCATTTTCATTATAGGGATAACGTCCGTAACTAACTGAGTAGACAGTTCGGACTTTATTTCATCGATTGGAAGGTGCATTAAATCCCTACATGTGATGACCCCCTTTGAGTAATTCAAGGACCTGTGGGGAGCCACAGATACCATGACCTGGTAAAAAAAGGAGGTCATTTTTGATAGAGAACGGGTTTGTCTGTCGGTTGAAGTCGCAATTAAGTGTTCCGTTTCGAAGTTTCTTAATAGAGGCTACTGGCCCTCCAGCACACGCAGTAATAGCCTTGTTAATCAGGAAAGGAGAAACTTTGGAAAGATCTTTCCCTTCTTCGGCACTAGAAACAACTAAATACTTTGCTGATGGCAATGTCTGCGACGTTGCCACCATCAACTTTTTACTCAAATCTTGACTATCGTCAAGAGAATCCTTTTTTTTTTTTTTTTTTTTTTTTTTTTTTTTTTTTTTCCTGGCGAAAAACCAATTGAGGTTATCATCGCCAAACAAAATCTAACACAGAACGCGATGTTTTAAATAAAATCAAATAAATTAATAAATAAACAAATAAATAAATACAACAAAAATTACAAAACGAAATAAAACACCAACAATAAAAAACAAAAAACAACAATATAACAATGAAAAAATTCTTAAAAACTAAATAACAAAATAACAACAAAGAACAATATAACAGTAAATAAATAATATGTAAAACAATAATAGGTAACAATTTACCAATAAATAAATCTCAATAACAATAACAAGAACAGAAAATAAATTTAATTAAAATAAATAAAAGAAACACAGAGAATTATATATATATAAATAAAATTAAAAAATATATATATTTATGTATTAAATTTTAAAAAATATTTTCAAGTGGTGCAAGAAAGCGATGACTCGGTCAATGGCCGAGGCATCGTCCCTTAGTAGCACCTTCAAACTCCCTTTTAAATTAAAAAGGTCACGAATATTTCTTACATTAACACAGTCTACTAAAATATGTTTTATTGTGAAGATATCACCGCAATATTGGCATATTGGTGGATCTTCACGACTCATCAAATATCCATGAGTTGCAAAAAAGTGGCCAACGCGAAGGCGTGTAACCACCACTTCCTCCCTACGTTTTGAACGAATTGAAGACCTCCATGGACGGACGGTATCTTTAATATCCCTCAGCTTATTCTGAATCACGGTATGCCACTCGTCATTCCAAGCAGCGAGCAATAAATGTTTCGCGAAACACACATAATCAGATGCCATAACTAGTTGAGTAATAGGCACCAAACTTGTAGCTTTCTTCGCCGCTTCATCCGCTTTTGTGTTTCCAAGTATTCCGCAATGTCCAGGAAAACAACAGAAAGTTACCCCCACACCCCCCAATTGAAGCCTGTGTACAGCACACAAAATGTCCCCAACTAAAGGGTTGCTAGAGAAAACATCCTGAAGAGCCTGAAGAGCACTTTTGGAATCCGAACATAAAAGATAATGCGAAGATCCAGATTGAATGACGGTCAAAGCTTTAAAAATAGCAAATAGTTCTGCCGTGAAAATAATGCAAGCTGAGGGCAATCCGTAAGTGTAGGTACGTCCAGACGCATAAAATGCACACCCAACGCCATGGTCCAGTTTAGATCCATCCGTGAAAATAATCTCACTATACTGGTGGGATCTGTATATTGCCAAAAACTCTTGGTGGTACACCACATTAGGAGTATTGGTTTTTATAAAACTGGACAGTGAAAAATCGAAGCGGGGCGTTTTTATTATCCATGGAGGTAGACAGCACATCGATCGTTCAAACGTAGTAGGAAGTTCCGACTCTAGATTATCAATTATGCGCGACGTCCGTGTACCGAAAGGGGCGGTTGAACGTTCGCGTGCAATATAAGTAGGTTCGTAGCGGTTATTAAACACTACATTAAATGCCGGATGTTTAGGTTTGCTTCGAAGACCAGATATATAAGATATGTGTAGCATCTGACGTCGTCTTGAAAGAGCGGGTTCCCCAGCCTCGACAAGAAGACTAGGGATTGGGCTAGTTCTAAATGCACCAGTAGCAAGTCTAAGTCCAGAGTGGTGGACAGCATCGAGAGTTTTCAGAACTGTAAGTCGTGCGGATGAATAGGCTTGACAACCATAATCAATGCGCGATCTAACGACCGCGCGATAAAAGCGAAGCATACTAGTTCTGTCTGCTCCCCAATTCGTACCACTAAGGACTCTTAACATATCCAATTTCTTATTGCATCTCACCTTCAAATCACGAACATGTGGGATCCATGAGAGTCTTTTATCAAATAAAAGACCTAGAAATCGAACACTATCCGTGGTTTGAAGTTGAATCCCATGAAGATAAAGGGTCGGCTCCTGGTGTTGCCTACGACGACTAAATGCTACACACTGGGTCTTCGAAGCAGAGAATTTAAAACCTGTAGTTCTTGACCATTCCTCTAATCTACTTATTGCTAACTGCAAAGATCTTTCCGCAGTTGCCATACTACGAGCAGGCACATATATACTAAAGTCATCTACAAAGAGTGAACAGTGAACCGGAGATCGTATATAACTCGTGATACTGTTTATTGCAACGGCAAACAGCGTGACGCTCAGCACGCTGCCCTGCGGTACACCATTCTCCTGTTTATAACTGTTTGAATACGTGCCTCCAAGACGAATGCGGAAAGATCTATTCGAAAGAAAGTTAGCGATGAATGCTAGGATATTCCCTTGTATACCCCATGATTTGAGAGTGTTCAGAATTCCTCTTTTCCATGCCATATCGTATGCCTTCTCAAGGTCGAAGAAAACAGCAACGAGTGTTTGACGCAAGAGAAAGGCATCTTGAATAGCGGATTCTAACAAAACCAATTGGTCAACGGATGATCGTCCTTGCCTGAAACCACACTGTTCGTTGCAAATAAGGTCATTGGTTTCTAGGTACCAGACAAGACGGCGGTTGACCATCTTCTCCAGTAGTTTGCATAAGACGCTTGTAAGGGATATAGGTCTATAACTACTGGGATTGGTTTTGTCTTTACCTGGCTTCAAAAGAGGAATTACCGTCGATTCTAACCATGCATCGGGGAAAGAGCGCTCCTCGAATAAACGATTGTATATTCGAAGGAGGACAAGTTTCGCAGATGACGGTAGATGTTTCAGCATGGAGTACACAATGGAATCAGGACCTGGTGCAGAATCCTTCGTTGACGCAAGAGCTGACTCCAATTCCCCTATAGAGAAAGGAGTGTTTAAAGGAGAGTCCCCAGACGACCCAACAGTAAACGGTATTGCTTCTTCCTTCAGTTTATAAATCTGGAATAATCTATCATAGGCTGTAGTAGCAGAAAAGTTAGAAAAGGATGTTCCAAGTACATTAGCAATGTCATCACCGTTTGTGATTAATCTCCCATCTGGTTGCTTCAGCGCAATGGCTGGCAACGGAGTGGAAGTACCACAAACTGATCTTAGCTTCCTCCACACTGTGGAAGACGGAGTTGTTCGTCTAATTGTGCTAATGTACTGTTCCCAAGAGTTCTTTCTACTCAGCCTAAATATCCTCCGTGCTTTCGCACGGAGTATTTTATATTCCTGAAGGTTTCCATTCGTTGGGTGTCGTTTAAATTTCCTAAGAGCTCTTCGTCGTAAACGGAGGATTTCTGTGCATTCATCGTTCCACCACGGCACAGGCGGTCGGCGTGGATGCGTAGAGGTTTTCGGAATGGTCTTTTCAGCGGCATTTAAAATTGCTTTCTTAAAATTTTCTATATTTTCATCAATGGGTGTCAAATAATCCATGTCAAGTGATACAAGGTAATTCGAGTATGAGTCCCAGTTGGCTTTTCGCAAAATCCAACTGGGATTTCGGGTATAACAGGGTTGGGAGTCACATAAACTGATCTTAATAGGCACATGGTCGCTTCCATACAAATCGTTGAGTACCGACCATGTGCATCTAGTAGCTAATTGAGGGCTGCAAATCGATAGGTCAACAGCTGTCCATCCACCAGTAGATGATGCTAAATGGGTAGGCGAACCGTCATTTAGCAGACATAAGTCCAGTTCCGTTCTCACACTCTCAACAAGGTCACCTCGAGAGTTCCTAGTCGGAGATCCCCAAGACGAATGGTGGGCATTAAAATCCCCTACCAATAAGAACGGAGTTGGTAACTGGCTTATTAAATTCACTAAATCACTGTGATGCAGGTTTTCATGTGGTGGCAAGTAGACACAACACACAGTGATTTTATACGGGACAGCTGTTTGAACGGCTACTGCTTGTAAAGGAGTTATTAAGTTTAGAGAAACAGCATCGATACAGTCACGGGCTAGGATGGCTACGCCACCTCTAGCTCGATCTTCTGTAACGAAGTCCGATCTAAAAACTGAATACTCCCTTAAATGGAAATTATGCGATGCGTGGAGATGTGTCTCCTGTAGACATACAAACATTGGGTACACATCTCGCACGAGTAGTTTAAGTTCTTCTATGTGACTCCTAACACCGTTGACGTTCCATTGTATCACTGACTTCCTAAGCAAAGCCATTTATTAGCTTAGCAAAGGGTTTATTTGACACCCATTGGTGCTCTCTCCTTTCTTGCCTGGGACGTTTTTAGGCGTCTCAGGCTTACATGTCTCAGATTCCATATCCACCCGTTCAGGGATGGAATCTGAGGAAGTTTTGGGTTTAGGAGGGGTAGTTTTTACATTCCCTCCTTTGTTAGCATTTTTCTTAATACCCGGTAACGACGGAGGCGATGTGGTCTGACGTAACACAGGTTTCCGTGGTTTGGATTTTTCCAACGTCTTCTGCACAGAAGGTTTATTACCCGTTGATAATATCTTCTGCACAGATACACAAGGCTCACTTAATGACTTGTTTCGTGCTCCAATCCCCCCAGTGGAAGGGATTGGTACAAGAGGTAAATCACTATCCGTCGCTGCAGGTTGTACTAAGTTCAAAGTAGGAGGACCATTCGTGACTATGGACAAAAGGCGAGAAACTTGTTCAGTTAGAACTTCAATTTTTTTCGACAGCTCGGCACAGTTGTTACAGGACGATTTGGAAGCGGTCAGAGTAGCGGCATAAGTCTTACTGTCTGTCTTTGGCTGAGTGGAACGATAGAGTTTTTTGGCCTCTGGAAACGACAGCTTGTCTTTCGCCATGATGCCTAGGATAGCTTTCTCTTCCTTGAATGTGGGACAGTTGTAGGATCGCGCTGGGTGGTCACCACCACAGTTGGCGCATTTCGGAGAATTGACACATTCCTTATCATCATGGCCTTCAACGCTACATATACCGCATACGTTCTGCTTCGAACAGGTAGAGCTGATATGCCCAAATCGCTGGCACTTGAAGCAGCGCCTAGGGTTAGCCACGTATGGTCTCACTGAGAGCCTTTGGTAACCTGCATGTAAGTATTCGGGTATTTCCGGCTTTCCAAAAGTTTTTTTTTTTTTTTTTTTTTTTTTTTTTTTTTTTTTTTCCCTGGCGAAAAACCATTTGTGGTTATCATCGCCAAACTAAATCTAACACGGACAACGAATATTTTAAATAAAACAAAATAAATTTAAATACAACAAAAATTCCAAAACAAAAAACAACAACAATAAATAACAAACAATAAATCTATAACAATATTAAATAACAAAATTACAACAAAAAACAATATAACAGTAAATAAATAATAACAATATGTAAAACAATAATAGGTAACAATTTATCAATAAATAAATCTCAATAACAATAACAAGAACACAAAATAAATTAAAGTAAAATAAATAAAAGAAACAGAGAATTATATGTATAAAAATATATATATATATTTATGTATTAAATTTTAAAAAATATTTTCAAGTGGTGCAAGAAAGCGATGACTCGGTCAATGGCCGAGGCATCGTCCCTTAGCACCACCTTTAAACTCCCTTTTAAATTAAAAAGGTCACGAATATTGCTTACATTAACACAGTCTACTAAAATATGTTTTATTGTGAAGATATCACCGCAATATTGGCATATTGGTGGATCTTCACGACTCATCAAATATCCATGAGTTGCAAAAGAGTGGCCAACGCGAAGGCGTGTAACCACCACTTCCTCCCTACGTTTTGAACGAATTGAAGACCTCCATGGACGGACGGTATCTTTAATTTCCCTCAGCTTATTCTCAATCACGGTATGCCATTCGTCATTCCAAGCAGCGAGCAATAAATGTTTCGCGAAACACACATAATCAGATGCCATAACCAGTTGAGTAATAGGCACCAAACTTGTAGCTTTCTTCGCCGCTTCATCCGCTTTTGTGTTTCCAAGTATTCCGCAATGTCCAGGAACCCAACAGAAAGTTACCCCCACACCCCTCAATTGAAGCCTGTGTACAGCACACAAAATGTCCCCAACTAAAGGGTTGTTAGAGAAAACATCCTGAAGAGCCTGAAGAGCACTTTTGGAATCCGAACACAAAAGATAATGCGAAGATCGAGATGGAATGACGGTCAAAGCTTTAAAAATAGCAAATAGTTCTGCCGTGAAAACACTGCAAGCTGAGGGCAATCCGTACGTGTAGGTACAACCAGATGCATAAAACGCACACCCAACGCCATTGTCCAGTTTAGATCCATCAGTGAAAATAATTTCACTGTGTTGGTGAGCTTTATAAATGGATGAAAATTCCTGGTGGTAGACCACAACAGGAGTATCGTGTTTTATATAACTGGACAATGAGAAATCGAAGTGCGGCGTTTTTATTATCCATGGAGGTAGATAGCACATTTGTCGTTCAAACATAGTTGGAAGTTGCAACTCAAGGTCATCCAATATTCTTATCGTTCGTATGCCAAATGGAGCGGTCGAACGTTGACGTGTATTGTACACTTGATTTAACGTATTATGAAAGACTATATCAAATGCCGGGTGGTTGGGTTTGCTTCGAAGAACAGAAACGTAAGATATTTGTAGCATCTCACGTCGTCTAGAAAGGGTAGGTTCCCCAGCTTCGACAAGAAGACTAGGGATTGGGCTAGTTCTAAATGCACCAGTAGCCAGTCTAAGTCCAGAGTGGTGGATGGTATCAAGAGTTTTCAGAACTGTAGGTCGTGCGGATGAATAGGCTTGACAGCCATAATCTATGCGCGATCTAACGACTGCGCGATAAAATCGAAGCATACTAGTTCTGTCTGCTCCCCAATTCGTACCACTAAGGACTCTTAACATATCCAATTTCTTGCTGCATCTCACCTTCAAATCACGAACATGTGGACACCATGAGAGTCTCTTATCAAATAAAAGACCCAAAAATCGAACACTATCCGTGGTTTGAAGCTGAACCCCGTCAAGATAAAGGATCGGCTCCTGGTGTTGCCTACGACGACTAAATGCTACACACTGGGTCTTCGAAGCAGAGAATTTAAAACCTGTAGTTCTTGACCATTCCTCTAATCTACCTATTGCTAACTGCAAAGATCTTTCCGCAGTTGCCATGCTACGAGCAGGCACATATATACAAAAGTCATCCACAAAAAGGGAACAGTGTACCGGAGATCGTATATTGCTGATGATACTATTTATTGCAACGGCAAATAGCGTGACGCTCAGCACGCTGCCCTGCGGTACACCATTCTCCTGTGTATAGCTGTTTGAATACGTGCCTCCAAGTCGAACGCGGAAAGATCTATTAGAAAGAAAGTTAGCGATGAATGCTAGGATATTCCCTTGTATACCCCATGATTTTAAAGTGTTCAGAATTCCCCTTTTCCATGCCATATCGTATGCCTTCTCAAGGTCGAAGAAAACAGCAACGAGTGTTTGACGCAAGAGAAAGGCATCTTGAATAGCGGATTCTAACAAAACCAATTGGTCAACGGATGATCGTCCTTGCCTGAAACCGCACTGTTCGTTGCAAATAAGGTCATTGGTTTCTAGGTACCAGACAAGACGGCGGTTGACCATCTTCTCCAGTAGTTTGCATAAGACGCTTGTAAGGGATATAGGTCTATAACTACTGGGATTGGTTTTGTCTTTACCTGGCTTCAAAAGAGGAATTACAGTCGATTCTAACCATGCATCGGGGAAAGAGCGCTCCTCGAATAAACGATTGTATACTCGAAGGAGGACAAGTTTCGCCGATGATGGTAGATGTTTTAGCATGGAGTACACAATGGAATCAGGACCTGGTGCAGAATCCTTCGTTGACGCAAGAGCTGATTCCAATTCCCCTATAGAGAAAGGAGTGTTTAAAGGAGAGTCCCCAGACGACCCAACAGTAAACGGTATTGCTTCTTCCTTCAGTTTATAAATCTGGAATAATCTATCATAGGCTGTAGTAGCAGAAAAGTTAGAAAAAGATGTTCCAAGTACATTAGCAATGTCATCACTGTTTGTGATTAATCTCCCATCTGGTTGCTTCAGCGCAATGGCTGGCAACGGAGTGGAAGTACCACAAACTGATCTTAGCTTCCTCCACACTGTGGAAGACGGAGTTGTTCGTCTAATTGTGCTAATGTACTGTTCCCAAGAGTTCTTTCTACTCAGCCTAAATATCCTCCGTGCTTTCGCACGGAGTATTTTATATTCCTGAAGGTTTCCATTCGTTGGGTGTCGTTTAAATTTCCTAAGAGCTCTTCGTCGTAAACGGAGGATTTCTGTGCATTCATCGTTCCACCACGGCACAGGCGGTCGGCGTGGATGCGTAGAGGTTTTCGGAATGGTCTTTTCAGCGGCATTTAAAATTGCTTTCTTAAAATTTTCTATATTTTCATCAATGGGTGTCAAATAATCCATGTCAAGTGATACAAGGTAATTCGAGTATGAGTCCCAGTTGGCTTTTCGCAAAATCCAACTGGGATTTCGGGTATAACAGGGTTGGGAGTCACATAAACTGATCTTAATAGGCACATGGTCGCTTCCATACAAATCGTTGAGTACCGACCATGTGCATCTAGTAGCTAATTGAGGGCTGCAAATCGATAGGTCAACAGCTGTCCATCCACCAGTAGATGCTGCTAAATGGGTAGGCGAACCGTCATTTAGCAGACATAAGTCCAGTTCCGTTCTCACACTCTCAACAAGGTCACCTCGAGAGTTCCTAGTCGGAGATCCCCAAGACGAATGGTGGGCATTAAAATCCCCTACCAATAAGAACGGAGTTGGTAACTGGCTTATTAAATTCACTAAATCACTGTGATGCAGGTTTTCATGTGGTGGCAAGTAGACACAACACACAGTGATTTTATACGGGACAGCTGTTTGAACGGCTACTGCTTGTAAAGGAGTTATTAAGTTTAGAGAAACAGCATCGATACAGTCACGGGCTAGGATGGCTACGCCACCTCTAGCTCGATCTTCTGTAACGAAGTCCGATCTAAAAACTGAATACTCCCTTAAATGGAAATTATGCGATGCGTGGAGATGTGTCTCCTGTAGACATACAAACATTGGGTACACATCTCGCACGAGTAGTTTAAGTTCTTCTATGTGACTCCTAACACCGTTGACGTTCCATTGTATCACTGACTTCCTAAGCAAAGTCATTTATTAGCTTAGCAAAGGGTTTATTTGACACCCATTGGTGCTCTCTCCTTTCTTGCCTGGGACGTTTTTAGGCGTCTCAGGCTTACATGTCTCAGATTCCATATCCACCCGTTCAGGGATGGAATCTGAGGAAGTTTTGGGTTTAGGAGGGGTAGTTTTTACATTCCCTCCTTTGTTAGCATTTTTCTTAATACCCGGTAACGACGGAGGCGATGTGGTCTGACGTAACACAGGTTTCCGTGGTTTGGATTTTTCCGTCTTCTGCACAGAAGGTTTATTACCCGTTGATAATATCTTCTGCACAGAAACACAAGGCTCGCTTAGTGATTTATTTCGTGTTCCAATCCCCCCAGTGGAAGGGACAGGTACACGAGGTAAAACATTATCCGTTGCTGCAGGTTGTACCAAATTCAAGGACGGACCATTCGTGACTATGGACAAAAGGCGAGAAACTTGTTCAGTTAGAACTTCAATTTTTTTCGACAGCTCGGCACAGTTGTTACAGGACGATTTGGAAGCGGTCAGAGTAGCGGCATAAGTCTTACTGTCTGCCTTCGGCTGGGTAGATCTATAGAGTTTTTTGGCCTCTGGAAACGACAGCTTGTCTTTCGCCATGATGCCTAGGATAGCTTTCTCTTCCTTAAAAGTAGGGCAGTTGTAGGATCGCGCTGGGTGGTCACCACCACAGTTGGCGCATTTCGGAGAATTGACACATTCCTTATCATCATGGCCTTCAACGCTACATATACCGCATACGTTCTGCTTCGAACAGGTAGAGCTGATATGCCCAAATCGCTGGCACTTGAAGCAGCGCCTAGGGTTAGCCACGTATGGTCTCACTGAGAGCCTTTGGTAACCTGCATGTAAGTATTCGGGTATTTCCGGCTTTCCAAAAGTGACGATAAAAGAAGCTGTTGCTACTTTTTCTCCTTTGTCCATTTTCATTATATTGACAACGTCCGTAACTGACTGAGACGAGAGTTCGGATTTAATTTCATCAACCGGAAGGTACATTAAATCCCTACATGTGATAACCCCCTTTGAATAATTCAAGGATCTATGGGGAGCCACAGATACCTTGACCTGATCAAAGAAAGAGGTCATTTTAGATAGAGCACATGTCTGTCTCTCGGTGGAAGTCGCAACTAACAGTGTTCCGTTTCTGAGTTTCTTAATAGAGGCTACTGGACCTCCAGCACAGGCAGTAATAGCCTTGTTGATCAGGAAAGGAGAAACTTTGGAAAGATCTTTCCCTTCTTCGGCACTAGATACAACTAAGTACTTTGCTGATGGCAATGTCTGTGACGTTGCCACCATCAACTTTTTACTCAAATCTTTAGTAATTATATCGTCAGGAGAATCCTGGCGTGTTCTTTTTAAACTAGTCATATTTGACGTGGTTTTGGAATCCATAAATATTTTTTTTTGCCAGCCATCGTGTCAAGCGTTACGGGCGAGACTATAGGAACGGGTACACCCTTGGATCACATTAAGATCATTTCCAACCCTCAGAACTCTGAGGCCTATAGCTTTTCTCCTTAGCTCGACTGGATGGGCATCAGTCGAGGACTCGTAATACTGTGCACGGGCTCCGACACCCGTGCACCGCGGACACTCCCTGACCAAGGACCGAAGCGGCTGGTAGACCAGAAACCGCGCTTACGTCTTCGGCAGAGCAAGCTCACATCAGCGTCCCAGACCAGAGTTTGTCACGCTCTGGACTTTTCAGCACTCCCAACGCGCAACGGTTCTGACCAGTCAAAATTCCCTAAGCGAAGATGTAAGTTTTGAAATGTGTATAGATTGTGTTGGTGTGTGTATGTGTGTGTGTATGTTTTTGTGAGTGGTGTAGTGTTAGGCTAGGGTACCGCGAAGGACGCCAAATCCCTCGTAGGTGCGGCTAGTCCGCACCCCCCTGCGGGGGCTTTCCAAAAGTGACGATAAAAGAAGCTGTTGCTACTTTTTCTCCATTGTCCATTTTCGTTATAGGGATAACGTCCGTAACTAACTGAGAAGACAGTTCGGACTTTATTTCATCGATTGGAAGGTGCATTAAATCCCTACATGTGATGACCCCCTTTGAGTAATTCAAGGATCTGTGGGGAGCCACAGATACCATGACCTGGTCAAAGAAGGAGGTCATTTTTGATAGAGAGCGGGTTTGTCTGTCGGTTAAAGTCGCAACTAAAAGTGTTCCGTTTCGAAGTTTCTTAATAGAGGCTACTGGGCCTCCAGCACACGCAGTAATAGCCTTGTTAATTAGGAAAGGAGAAACTTTTGAAAGATCTTTCCCTTCTTCGGCACTAGAAACAACTAAATATTTTGCTGATGGCAATGTCTGCGACTTTGCCACCATCAACTTTTTACTCAAATCCTTGTTAATATATTCGTCAGGAGAATCCTGGCGCGTTCTTTTCAAACTAGTCATATTTGACGGGGTTTTTGAATCCATAAATTTTTTAAGCCAGCCATCGTGTCAAGCGTTACGGGCGAGGCTATAGGAACGGGTACACCCTTGGATCACATTAAGATCATTTCCAACCCTCAGAACTCTGAGGCCTATAGCTTTTCTCCTTAGCTCGACTGGATGGGCATCAGTCGAGGACTCGTAATACTGTGCACAGGCTCCGACACCCATGCACCGCGGACACTCCCTGACCAAGGACCGAAGCGGCTGGTAGACCAGAAACCGCGCTTACGTCTTCGGCAGAGCAAGCTCACATCAGCGTCCCAGACCAGAGTTTGTCACGCTCTGGACTTTTCAGCACTCCCAACGCGCAACGGTTCTGACCAGTCAAAATTCCCTATGTGAAGTTGTAAGTGTTGAAATGTGTATGGATTGTGTTGGTGTGTGTATGGGTGTATGTGTATGCTTTGTGAGTGGTGTTGTGTTAGGCTAGGGTACCGCGAGGGACGCCAAATCCCTCGTAGGTGCGGCTAGTCCGCACCCCCCTGCGGGGGTCAAGAGAATCCTGGCGTGTCCTCTTCCGACTAGTCATATTTGACGTGGTTTTGGAATCCATAAATATTTTTTTTGCCAGCCATCGTGTCAAGCGTTACGGGCGAGACTATAGGAACGGGTACACCCTTGGATCACATTAAGATCATTTCCAATCCTCAGAACTCTGAGGCCTATAGCTTTTCTCCTTAGCTCGACTGGATGGGCATCAGTCGAGAACTCGTAATACTGTGCACAGGCTCCGACACCCATGCACCGCGGACACTCCCTGACCAAGGACCGAAGCGGCTGGTAGACCAGAAACCGCGCTTACGTCTTCGGCAGAGCAAGCTCACATCAACGTCCCAGACTAGAGTTTGTCACGCTCTGGACTTTTCAGCGCTCCCAACGCGCAACGATTCTGACCAGTCAAAATTCCCTAAGCGAAGATGTAAGTGTTGAAATGTGTATAGATTGTGTTGGTGTGTGTATGTGTGTGTGTATGTTTTTGTGAGTGGTGTAGTGTTAGGCTAGGGTACCGCGAGGGACGCCAAATCCCTCGTAGGTGCGGCTAGTCCGCACCCCCCTGCGGGGAGGTTGTTTTGAAGTTTTATCTAAGAAAATATAATAGAATCTGAAATCGGTGCATACAATTTAAGGGAGGAGAAAGCTAAAAGGACGGAAAGGATGGAGGGATATAATAAACATAGTGGGCTTAGGAAGGGTACAGAAATTGGGAGGCTGCAAAAGGAAAGTATGTGACTTTAAGGGAGAAAATAGACGAAAAGGAAGAAGAAACTACCATAGGCCTAATAGAACTGGAAAAAGGGACAAGTTTGGAAATACAGGAAAAGGAAAAGGAAGGCACAGATATGCCAATAGGAGATATTGAGGTGGAAACCCAAGTAGACGAGGATAGGGGACTACCACCTATGCAAACCCAACAGGAACGGGGAAATAATGAGAATGCCGATTTAAGGGATATGATGAGGACTTTAATGGAAATGAGTGTAAACATAAACAAAGGGAAAGAGGAAATGAATAGAAAATTTAATGAGAGTAATGAAGAAATAAGGAAATTAAATAAAAATAGTGACGAAATTAAGGAGGAGTGTTCGAGTCAGCGCTCGAAGTTTGAACTTGCTTCTCTGATCTATTATTTAACTCGCTCAGCTGTGCCCTGACGGTATTGGTCACGTGATTTCTGACCCACTAATCGATATATGGAACAAGTATTGATTTTTTCCTAATGACCTCTCTGAACCCCCCTTCTTTCTTTTCTACGTACTTTCCGCTTCAACACTAGAAGGTTTTCGTCTCTCGACTAGGGCAGTCCTGTGTTAAACCGCGCCGCTTATTCCGCATGGGCTTTGTTTCAGACAATTTAAACGTACCGCATTCATTCAATAATATGTGCGTAAGGTTCGGACCGCGTCGATGAACATTTTGAACTATATTTCGCCGCTATTGTTAAAGTGTCGTTCGGTTACACCGGTTGTGCAAACTAAGTGCGTAGCCGCGCGGTAAGAACTTAAGTGCCTTGTAAGGTAGACTTTTACTTGTTACTCATGATTTAAATTGAGTTTTAGTTACGTTACTGCCGTCAAGACTTCTCTGCAGCATCCGACGACCACAGTACTGTGGAAGCTTCAACCCCGCTCCTTCGAAGGCTACTTCACTTATTACCTAGGATAAGTGCTTAGCTAAGGCTTAATGAGAACTTGTATTTTATATTCATGTTAAATTCAGTGTCGTCGTGCTTTTATTTCTAAATGACTAGATTTTGCTTTGAGCAGTTATTAAACTTTCTATGTTAATTGTGATTCACGACTACGCAACTGCAAGTAACCTGGTAGACAATACTTTTGCCACCCGCGTCTCATTTTAACTTTTAGTCTCTCTATAGACTAATATTTGGTCCCCACTGGGCCGGATAGTTTGAATTATTTCAGCTTAAAATATTTATAAATTTTTTTAATTTGTGACTAATTCAACCATGTGCTTACCGCGACGTGAAAGAATGTGCGTCACATCGATACAGGAAAACGTTAAGGATAAATATCGATGCCAGATTGCGCAATAAGCCACGTGGCTCATAGTGGTATCGATCGATACATGATTACGAATAAGGAAGTGTTTATGTTTATTACGGATTACAAACTATATACAGTCCACTCTATTACCGTGTTTGAACTTATTGTGAGTTTAAAATTTTAATTGATTGTGTTTTAATTCAGTCCAATTTTATTGAAACTTTTGATATATTAGAAAAAACGTTCGCCAGTCAGGTCGCCGATCTTGCTGAAAACGCATTTAAAATTAAAAAGCAATTTCAGGATATGTATTTGCCAATGTTGGCCAAATATCCGAATATTATTAAGACTAAGGTGAAGTCAACCTCGCATATTAACCCCGGTACAAGTTCGCCCAGTTTACCTAACCTTACAATGCCTAGCTTTTCAGGCAACAGTAACGAATGGACGGATTTCATAACAATTTTGACTCAATGGTGCATTGCAATCGCAGTATTAATGCAATACAGAATTTTCAATATTTAAAGTCAGCGCTTAAAGGAGACGCGTTAGCCATTGTCACTGGACTTACAATATCTGAGCATAATTATGATATCGCATATCAAGCCTTACGCAATCGTTATGCTAACCCTCGTCGTTTAGCCGATCATTATTTTCAAATCATCAAGGACTTTAAACCTATTAAGAACGCGTCTCAGAATGAACTCAATCGATTTTTAACCGCACATTCAAATGCTGTGTGCGCACTAAAGGCTGTCCAGCTAGACGACTTGGCGGACTTCTTGCTCTTTCAAATGTCTGTTGGTAATTTAGACGCACAGACTCGACTTAATTTCGAAACTAGATTGGGAACCAATCGAATGCCCACATATAGACTTTTAAATGATTTTGTTACGGAACAGGCTAGAGCAATGGAGTTGCTCAACACCAACCAACAACCCCAACTGTCGGTCTCCTCTGTCAACGAACCTGACTTAAGTAATACACCTCCTGAGAGTCCAACACCGCACCTCGAATACCCCGCTAGAATCATGACGCTGATTTCGACTACCGCAGCCGCTACAAGTGACCGCGCCGACTACGCAGATGAAGCCGCACAGCTGAATGAAGGTCATCACCGCAGTACAACGCACCACATCGCCAGAACTCGACCGCGGGCTCTGCGACCACCAGTGATAAGCCAACGCATCCAATTCAACCGAAGAGCACCCGCACCGCAACCATCACCGCGTGTTAGACAAAATTTACCCAGACCTCACTACTTGTCTACCAGACCTACCAACCCGCCTCGTAACGATCCGTCCACAGCACAGTGTTTTTATTGTTCAGCCATCCACAATATCTTTTGTTGTCCAGACTTTCTCAAACAAAAAGCCCAGGAACGTCGCGAGTCTATACGACGTATGCAGCGCTGTTTCAATTGTTTCGGCACCCACTACCAAAACAAATGCAAGTCACTCAAGACTTGTAAACATTGCAACGGTAATCATCACTCTTTGTTACATGACTCTAACTCAGCTTCGCCCCAGCGACCGTACTCGCACTGGCACCCAATTTTTTTATTTTATTTTATTTTTTTTCCAGGCGAAAAACCTATTGAGGTTATCATCGCCTAACTAGAATTTTATTTTAAATAATTATTTCAAAATAGAACTAACCAACTTAACAAAATAAAATAAATGTTTAATACTAAATATAACTAAAAAGAAAGAAACTAAAATTATATATAATTTAAATATTATTAAATAGATTCAGGTGGCGTAAGAAAACGATGACACGGTCGATAGCCGTGACATCGTCCCTTAATACCACCTTTAAACTACCTCGAAGACCGTAACGTATATACAAATTTTCCAACTTATCACAATTAAGCAGGATATGCTTGATTGTAATATTATTTCTACAAAACGGACATAGTGGTGGATCCTCATGTCGCATCAACCAACCATGCGTTAACAAAGAGTGGCCGATGCGAAGTCGAGTAACCACCACTTCCTCCCTACGATTCGAACGAACTCAGCCAATAACGGTAACAATTCAACTACAAATATAAAACCTCTAGCCACCTATAACACTAAAGTCGCTTCGGCCTTGTTAGGCACCGCTCAGGTCATTGCTAATGATCATTATGGAAATCCGCCTATTCTTCGGGCAATCATTGACCCAGGCAGTCAAGTGTCTGTCATAACAAAACCAGCAACTACCACGTTGGGCTTACCTACTAGGAAATCAAATGTTTCTCTTGTCGGGGTCGCTCCTCAAACCACACATATATCAGAATATGTGTCCCTACAAATCTCTTCTAGATACGCCTCAAATTTCAAACTCGATATCGAAGCTGCAGTACTACCTCACATCGCTGACCCGCTTCCAGCTACCGCTTTGGCACCTTGCATACGTGCTCAATATCAGCATTTACAACTTGCTGACCCTCACTTTGACACTCCAGCCCAAATTGACTTAATTCTGGGATCTGACGTATTTAATCGCAGTCTTATTAACGAACCACAGACCATAATCAAAGGTCAACCTGCTGCCCTAAACACCTTCTTCGGATGGATTATTCGGGATCGCTTCCAGACCATCGATGTCGTCAACCTCACGCCTTCGCTGTAAGATCAGCCGCTCGTTACACCGCTGCACGTCGACCCATGGAGAGGAAAGAAGTCATCCGCACCATTAAAGACACTCAACGCTACAAGGACTTACGCAAGGTTACCACCACCAGTGGCTCAGTTAGAAGAGTCAACCATATCACCGAGTCTCTTCGCAATCTAGTCGACGCCTCCGGAATGCTTATGGTGGGCGGGAGAGTTCATCAGCCTCCACGAAACCACCCCTTTTAGCAACCACCACCGCTCCAACAGATGTCCAACCGCTGCTATCATTCTTGGGCCACCTCCTACTTACTTGCGCAACACCTCACCAACTCTTGGACATCCAGTCATCTCTTAGCGTTCCGCTTCATCATTAGTTCTTCACCGCCTCCCGACAGGTTTTTTTTCTTCGGCGCTCTTGCCCCTTTTGTTTATCTTGGTTTTCTTCATTTTCCCCGGCCATTTTTTCTTCGGCACCCTCGGTTTCCGGTGCTTTAATGGTTCTTCGCCCACTACCCACCTGGCGGATAAAAAACATTCGTTTTGGTGGGCGGTATGTTCGAGTCAGCGCTCGAAGTTTGAACTTGCTTCTCTGATCTATTATTTAACTCGCTCAGCTGTGCCCTGACGGTATTGGTCACGTGATTTCTGACCCACTAATCGATATATGGAACAAGTATTGATTTTTTCCTGATGACCTCTCTGAACCCCCTCCCTTCTTTTCTACGTACTTTCCGCTTCAACAGTAGAAGGTTTTCGTCTCTCGACTAGGGCAGTCCTGTGTTAAACCGCGCCGCTTATTCCGCATGGGCTTTGTTTCAGACAATTTAAACGTACCGCATTCATTCAATAATATGTGCGTAAGGTTCGGACCGCGTCGATGAACATTTTGAACTATATTTCGCCGCTATTGTTAAAGTGTCGTTCGGTTACACCGGTTGTGCAAACTAAGTGCGTAGCCGCGCGGTAAGAACTTAAGTGCCTTGTAAGGTAAACATTTACTTGTTACTCATGATTTAAATTGAGTTTTAGTTACGTTACTGCCGTCAAGACTTCTCTGCAGCATCCGACGACCACAGTACTGTGGAAGCTTCAACCCCGCTCCTTCGAAGGCTACTTCACTTATTACCTAGGGTAAGTGCTTAGCTAAGGCTTAATGAGAACTTGTATTTTATATTCATGTTAAATTCAGTGTCGCCGTGCTTTTATTTCTAAATGACTAGGTTTGCTTAGAGCAGTTATTAAACTTTCTATGTTAATTGTGATTCACGATTGCGCAACTGCAAGTAACCTGGTAGACAATACTTTTGCCGCCCCGCGTCTCATTTTAACTTTTAGTCTCTCTATAGGCTAATCAGAGGAGATAAAGGAGGAAATAAGGGATTTAAACAAAAAATTAGAGGAAAACAAGATAGAGTTAGGTACAATATTTCGGGAATTTGAGGAAGAAAATAGGAGAATGATAGAGGATATGAGGGGACAGTGAGGACAGAGAATAATACTGTAATAGAGGATATGAGAAGAGACTTAGGGGAGAAAGATAGAGAATTAGAGGAGAAGATTAATAACAATTTTTAGGAAACAAAAGAAATAACAGCTGATGTGACAGAAATTAATAAAAAAGAGATAGAGAAAGTAGAAAATATAACAAAGCAAAACAGGGAAGAGTTAAGAGTTTTAAATAGGGAGATAGCTGTGGGAAAAGAAAAAATTGATAGGATCGACCGATTGGAGACAGAAGGAAGGAGAAATAGTGAAAACCAAGGGGAATTGACCCAGAGAATTGAGAAAGTAGAGAAGAAGGAGGAAGAAAGTGAAGGAGGAGAAGGCCTAAGGATCATACAAGTATCATGCGGGAATCAGGAGGAGATACCCAAATTTAACGGGAAAAATGGTAACCCCATGTAGTTCCTCAAAAGGCTGGATCGATATGTAGAGAAAATTTGAACGTAGAACAGGCGAGATTCGAGAAAGAATGGAGAGGCGTTATAGATAGAGCTTTAGAAGCAGGAGCGGCTCGATGGTGGGAGTCAGTCCGAGAAGAGGTGGAAGATTTCTCTGATTTGCAAGATAGATTTATAGAGGTACTGGGCGAAAGAAGAACAAGAGGGAATTAAAAAGAGAATGGAAAGTGAAAAATATATTGAACGGAATGGAAAGGCCAGAGCATAATACTTTATAGAAAGGATCATTATATTGAAAAACATGACACCGCCGCAAAGTGAAGAAGAAATAGTCCTGAGATTAAGCCGGCACTTTAATGAGGGAATCCAGTTGTCGAGAAGGGTGCAGAATATAAAGACCATCAGAGAAATGGAGAGAATGTTGAATAAGGAGGACATAGAAGAGCGTAATAATGACATCAGGCAAAGAAATAGGGGACAATGGAATAGGCCTACCCCTAGATATGAGCAAAACATAAACAGATTTCCACCTAGAAGGGGAGAAGAAGGAATAAGCTTTCATTATTCAAAATTTAAAACCTACCAGATAACCCGAGATTAAGAGAGCTTGTACTAAATTAAAATTAAAATAAATTTAGACTAAATCAAATAAAGTCCCTCAGCTTGTTTCTATTTACATTTTGCCATTCTTCATTCCAAACAGAGAATAGTGTATTTTTTACATTGCATACAAAATCTGATGCCATCACACGTTGTGTCGATGGCACCATACTTGTAGCTAATTTTACACCTTCATCTGCTATAGTGTTTCCAAATTTTCCGCAGTGACCAGGTACCCAGAGAAATGACACATAAAAAGAGAGAATGATTTTTCGTTACAATAAAGCCTAAATACTCAACATTTTTTTCTGTGTGTGTGTGTGTGTGTGTGTGTGTGTGTGTGTGTGTGTGTGTGTGTGTGTGTGTGTGTGTGTGTGTGTGTGTGTGTGTGTGTGTATGTGTGCGTGTGTATATGTGAGAATGTAGTAATGGACGTCGAGATTCATTAATAACAAACAGCCCACATTTCGCATTTGCACTTAGCACTGAGTGCTGAATCTGACAGTTTATAAATTGCCTATTCCTTAACAAAGTCTAGACAAACAGGGTGGAATAATATATTGTGCAATTCTCATTTGTTATGGAAGCTTCTCATGTTGCCACTACGTGACTTTCAACTTTCCCATCCCTCTATACTCACACGCACAAACGCGCGCGCACTCACACGTTTTTGGCGAAAACCAAGAATAATTCTTAAATATAATAAATCAAAATAAATATCTAAATACTAATACCTACTACTACACACTTAAGGCTAACGATTACACTAGACTACATGAAGAAAAACATGGGAACTAAAATTACCTTTTGAAGGAACAAATTAAACTAATTTTTACTTAGACTAACGAAAACTATACAGAGTATTATTAAATTTTGTTAAAGAATTTTAGGTAGCGTACAAGAGCGATGCACGGTTGTGTAATCGTCTCCTAACACCACCTGTAAACTCTCTCGAAGATCGTCGGTTGAATCTTGAATATAAATCAACCCATTCAATCACAGTATGCTTGACGGTGATGGTGTCTCCACAAAACTGACAGTGGTATATCCTCCAGTTGCATTAAACAAACCATGCGATAAGAAAGAGTAGCCGATGCGAATGCAAAGGACCAGACTTCCTCTATACGATTCCTACGAACTGAAGATGACCACGGACGGACAGTGAACATGGGTGAATCTGTCTCCAATTGATGATATTCTAAATTTGTTTACAAAAACTGTTTTAATTAACACCAGAAAGGCAATTTCACACCCCCTCCCTTTCACCGAAGCCACGACGACCACACATTTCATGGTAGAATGATTTAGTGTGCTGAAATCCTTCGTTTAAGAATTTTTTTTTTTTTTTCTTCTAGGCGAAAAACCTATTGAGGTTATCATCGCCTAAGGTTTGTTAATAATAAATATTAAAACATTACATAAATAAGACTAGAAGAAAAGCTTTAAACAGGTTCAAAAGATAACAAACGAGTGAAAACATGGAGAGCTATAAAACCCATGCGAAAGCATAGAGAGTATTCATTTAGGAAGAGTAGACACGAATTGTAGTGGCAGTACATTAGCACTATTTCAAGAACAACAGTCCCATCCAGTGTTAAAGAAATTACGATCAGTTTTTAGCCCTTCTTTTCTTATGCCATTAATTTTGATACGCATCCGGATGGACACTTGCCATAGGCAGTGGGAGCTATTTACTGGAATCATCGTTCTCTAAATTTTTTATCTACCTCATACAGACGCTTTCCAGTTTCATAAGAGTAGTCCGGAAACTTTATCTTTCACCCTTGGGTTGTGTGTAGATTCTTGTTTGAATATCCATTTCTCTGTTGACGAACTAGAGTCACCTCTATTGTCAACGAAGGACCCAGCTCCAGGCCCGCATGATACTGTATACTGAATACTTAAAATTCTACGACCATCGGCCAGTTCTCTTTCAACAACTAGCTCTCCTTCGAGTATACAATCGCATATTTTACTCTTTTAAAGCAAGGAAAGGTCATATATAATCCAAGTAATTACAGATAAATTTTTTCCCCAGCAGAAAAACCTATTGAGGTTATCATCGCCTAACTAAAGTTAAATATTAAAATAACAGTTACATAAATAAAATTAATCAAATAAAACTAATCAAAATAAAATAAAATACATGTTTAAAACTAAATGTAACTATCTAAAACTAAAGAATCTAAAATTATACAAAATTTTAATATTATTAAATAGATAAAGGTGGCGTAAGAAAGCGATGACATGGTCGATAGCCGTGACATCGTCCCTTAAAACCACCTTTAAACTACCTCGAAGATTGTAACGAATATACAAATTTATCAACTCATCACAATCAAGCAGAATGTGCTTGGTTGTAATATTATTTCTACAAAACGGACATAGTGGTGGATCCTCATGTCGCATCAACCATCCATGCGTTAACAAAGAGTGGCCGATGCGAAGTCGAGTTACCACCATCAATCCGAAAAAGACTGCTCTTTCAACTTCACCAGACAGCGGAAAGATCTGACGACCAGGATGCCTCGCTTGTTTGGTGAATACCTTGTGTTTGTGGGGGAGGTGAAGTACCTGGGAGTTACTCTGGACAGGAAGCTCACCTGGAACCCACATCTCGAGAGGACAGTTAACAGGGCCAAAAGGGCACAGACGACAGTGAGAAGAATGGTATCGAGTGCGTGGTCAAAGAACCCGTCTTGGAAATGGGCAGCGACCACTTTACTCGAACGTTTGCACCTGACCAGGCCCACCAAACTATGATGGAATGGTCAGGGACATTAACATCGGGAGCTCAGATCTGGTACACAGATGGCTCCAAGATGGACTTCGGCACTGGAGCGGGGGTGTATTGTAAAAACCCAAGGGTAAAACTAGTTTTTTCCTTGGGGAGGCATACCTCTGTCTTTCAGGCCGAAATATATGCTATAAATGCCTGTCTGGGAGAGATAGCGAGAAGGGGAACACACGGGACCCGGATTGCTATTTTCTCCGACAGTCAGGCAGCAATTAAGGCACTAAACGGACATGTGGTCACCTCGGCCATAGTCAGGGAGTGCCTAAATAACCTACAAGCCCTGGCAAGGCAAATCAAATCAAGATAGGTTGGGTGCCAGTGCATAGTGGAATACTTGGAAATGAAGCCGCAAATGCGCTGGCCAGAGAGGGGTCTTCGACTCCCCTGATTAGACCAGAGCCTGCGGTAGGTATTTCCAAATCCATGGTCAAGATGGCAGTGCGAAGGTGGATGGCTGAAAGACACTGTGAGCACTGGATCAGGGCTGAAGGGATGAGACACAGTAAGCTAACCCTTAGGAAACCTTCCTTGGGGCTGCAGAAGAGTCTCATCTATCTGTCTAGGCAGGAATTGAGGATAGCCACAGGTCTACTCACGGGACACGGTGGACTAAGGAAACATCTGCATAAAATGGGTATCTACAAAGATGAACCAGTGTGCAGATTATGCGGGCAGGAACTGGAGACTGTCACACACATTATTTACAGATGAGAAGTACTTGCTGAGAGGCGCTTCAACCTCTTTGGTGATGGAACGGCTCTGGTGGATGCTGAAGGTAAAACACTAGTCAGGAAACTCCTAAACCTGGTAAAAGGGAAGGGGTTATTTAACTAGATCAGGGAGGTAAGTACAATATACCTTAAGGTAGCAGTGCTTCGGGCAGTTTTAAAACCCGCTCCCAAGTAAAAAAAAAAAATAATAAATAAAATGGCAACGGCAAACAGCGACACACTCAAAACGCCACCCTGTGGTACACCATTCTCTAGTTCGCAACGATCAGAATATATGCCTGCTAGACGTACACGGAAAGTCCTGTTATTCAAATAATTTTGTATAAAAGCAAGAATGTTACCTTGTATACCCCATGATTTCAATACGTTCAAAATTCCTCTTCTCCATGCCATGTCATATGCCTTCTCAAGGTCAAAGAAAACAGCTACCAGTGTTTGTCGTAAGATGAAGGCATTCTGTATAGCTGACTTCACCAAACTAATTGTTCAACTGATGAACGTCCTTGTCTGGAACCACACTGAACGTTAGAAAGAAGTTTGTTTCTAGATATCAAACGACAATACGAAGGTTGACCATCTTCTCCAGTAGTTTGCATAAGCAGCTGGTCAGAGAGATGTTTCTGTAACTACTTGGATTAGTTTTGTCCTTTCCTTGTGAATTATTGTCGCTTTTAACCATGCATCGGGAAAACCGTGCTCCAATGGACAACTGACAATGGTACTTAAAAATAAACGAATTAACTATCAGTGTGTTTCCAGACTAAGACGTTAATCAGATGACCAATTGGTTTTGTTGGAGGTAACCATACCGATGCCTTTCTCTTGCGACAAACACTCGACGCTGTTTTCATCGACCTTGAGAAGACATATATGGCATGGAGCCGCATCAGCTACTTATGGATGGTTGATTGCACGAAGATCCACCACTGTGTCAGTTTTGTGGAAGTCTTATCGCAGTCAAGCATATTCTACTTGATTGTGATAAGTTGACCGATCAAGATCTACGATCGTGTCATACCTTTTTTTTTACGAAAACCTTAACTATTTATTAAGATTTAAAATCTATATTGTTCAATATAGCTAATATAAAATAGATTAGATTATTTCTTTGTTTTAAAGTTAATTATATTCTTTATTTTGGGTTTGATGTTTAGGTTCAGTATTAAGATTCAAATTTGTATACTATTTATGTAGTTAGCACTAGACCCATAGGTTTTATTATTCAAGTTCAATTATAAGGTTTGTTTTATTAAATTTAGTTTAAATCAATTTTTGTTTTTCACTACACAAAAAAATATTTTAGTAGATTAGAAATTAATTATGGTTGTAATAGCGGAATATATATTATTATTTAACTTATAAAAATTCATGAGGGCTATAATAATCATATCGGATTTTCACAAAAACAAAATAATGTATCAAAACTGTGTATTATTTCAATATTTTAAGTACATAATAATCCATTTGATACGCATACGCGCGCGCACACACACAGATATATATATAACAACTGAGAATCTACAATTACAAGAATTATTTTTTATTATTCAAATCTTTTCGTGGGCAAACAGTTCCAACATCAGGAATGAATCAATATCAGAACGATCCATTTCTAGTTTTGGTCAGTCTTGGGGTTAATTTCATCTATTAAGTTTAATAATTTATCATTTTTTATGTTATTTGCACTTATTTATTATATTATTTTTATAAAATTGTTGGCAGATTGTCTTTTTTAGTCCTTTTTGAACTTTCTTTATTAGATGTATGTTTTATATTGTGAGTAACGTGTAGTTAAATGTGATGGCATATTAGGCTACTTAAAGATGTTCTTTATATCTGTCTTTTAACCTTTTTTTTGTTTGGACAGTACGTAATTTATTTAAGTTTAAATTTGTTATTGGAACAAGTTGAAACTTATTACGAGTAGCTTAATGTTCCAATTCACATGCACATTATACATCTGTGTCTTCATTGCGTATTATACTTCTGTGTCTTCATTGCGTATTATACATCTGTGTCTTCATTGCATATTATACATCTGTGTCTTCATTGCGTATTATACATCTGTGTCTTCATTGCGTATTATACATCTGTGTCTTCATTGCGTATTATACATCTGTGTCTTCATTGCGTATTATACATCTGTCTTCATTGCGTATTATACATCTGTCTTCATTGCGTATTATACATCTGTCTTCATTGCGTATTATATATCTGTGTCTTCATTGCGTATTATACATCTGTGTCTTCATTGCGTATTATACATCTGTGTCTTCATTGCGTATTATACATCTGTCTTCATTGCGTATTATACATCTGTGTCTTCATTGCGTATTATAGGCTAAACGACGTTGGAAATGTAATTGATCCGATCAGGAAGTTGTTTATATCAAGCCCACGGCAATTTCTGTCGATGTTACTGATAAATAGTGCATTTTGACAAGTAGTTGATATTTTGTTTGGTTGAATTATTGCTGTCAATGTAAATATAATCATGTGTATAGCACAATAAAGAAATATATACACACACAATGTTTCTTTTTTAATTAATGTATTATTAAAAACTCTAGAGTGAGAAAAACTTTTTCAGTTTTCCCTAAGATATAAAAGTAGCGTAGAAAGTTTTAATTTTAATTGCGCTTGTTTCCAAGTCTAATTTTATTTTTTAATAATAAAAACCATTTCCACTTCAGTAGTTTTATGCAATTATTAAGTTTCGCTTCTATGACAACAGAAATGTCGCAGCCACAAAAAAATGCATAAGCTCTTTCCCTTAAATTCTACTAGGAGGAAAATTAAGGTTTTTTTAAGGCAAAAACCGATAAATATTATCATCGCCTAACTAAACTGTTATTTACATTAAATTTCCATAAATAAAACTAGTTAAAATGAAATAAATAGTTAAAACTTATTTTAATTATCTAAAACTAAGAAATGTAAATTATACAATATTTAAATATATATAGCCTACTTTTCTTATGGTTATCATACCCTAGCGAAAGTTTTATTGAGTGGTTTTAAAATTAAATTTAAATAAATAATACTTGACAAAATAAAATAAACAGATAGATAGTTCCAATTTTTTATACTGACAGTTACTGTTACGATTGAGTGCGATTGCAGGTGGTTTATTTTTTTATTAATTTTTTTCCAGGCGAAGATAGATGCCTAGTGAAGTAAATAAGATGAGGAAAGAAATGGATGTAGCATCACCAAAGTTCTTAATTGTGTTTTGCACAGAAGCAGGGAAAGATCTTTCAAAGGTATCGCCTTTTCTGATCCATAAGGCTATAACTGGATGTGCAGCAGGACCTGTCGCTTCCATAAGGAAGTTACGGAATGGAACACTGCTGTTAGAAACAAGTAGTTCGAAGCAGTCACAATATTTGCTGAATATGACTTCCTTCTTTAATCAGGTCAAGGTTTCGGTGGCCCCCCACAAAACCTTGAACTCATCAAAGGGAGTAATATCATGCAGAGATCTTTTGTATGTCCGTGAGGATGAAATAAAATCAGAACTGGAATTGGAAGGTGTAACAGAAGTCGTACGAATTATGAGGATGGAAAACTGTCAGAGAGTTCCAACAACATCATTAATCCTGACATTCGGGAAACCATCTATCCCGGAATATCTATATGCTGGCTATCAACGGCTTTCTGTTAGGCCCTGCGTTCCCAATCCACGCCAGTGCTTTAAATGTCAACGTTTTGGACACGTAAGTTCTTCTTGCTCCAAGCCAGAGGTATGCGGACAGTGTGCATCTGAAGGCCATACTGAGAAGGTTTGCACAAGTGCTCCGAAATGCCCAAACTGTGATGGTGATCACCCTGTTCGCTCCTTTTAACTGCCCAAAGTTCAAGGAGGAGAAAGCGATCCTCAGCATAATGGCAAAGGATAAAACATCTTTCGACGAAGAAAAAAAGGAGTTCAAGTCAACTCAACCTAGACTTGAAACGAAATCTTATGCCTCGGCCGCCACTACTGAGAAATCGTGTTCCAACTGCGTTGAGCTAAATAAAAAAAATGAACTTCTCACTGAGCAGGTTAGTCACTTACTAGCATTGGTGACAAAAAATGTTGTTTCTAACTCAAAGAATAACATTGAATGTGCGGACATTTTTTTCCAGGCGAAAAACCTATCAAGGTTATCATCGCCTAACTAAAGTTTGTATATTAAATAACTATTGCAAATAAAACTAATCAAACTAAACGAAGTAAAATAAATGTTTAATACTAATTGTAACTAAAACTAAAAACTAAAATTATACATAATTTAAATATTATTAAATAGATTTAGGTGGCGTAAGAAAGCGATGACAAGGTCGATAGCCAGTACAACGTCCCTTAAAACCACATTTTAACTACCTCGAAGATCGTAACGTATATACAAATTTGTTAACTTATCACAATCAAGCAGGATATGCTTGATTGTAATATTATTTCTACAAAACGGACATAGTGGTGGATCCTCATGTCGCATCATCCATCCGTGCGTCAACAAAGAGTGGCCGATGCGAAGTCGAGTAACCACCACTTCCTCCCTACGATTCGAACGAACAGATGTCCTCCATGGTCGGACGGTATTTTTGATGTCCCTCAGCTTGTTTCTATGTACATTTTGCCATTCTTCATTCCACACAGAGAATAGTATAGTTTTAACATTGCATACAAAATCTGATGCCATTACACGTTGTGTTGATGGTCCCATACTTGTAGCTAATTTTGCTCCTTCACCTGCTTTAGTGTTTCCAAATATTCCGCAGTGACCAGGCACCCAGAGAAATGACACCTCGATACCTCGTAATTGAAGCCTGTGTATTGAGCACAAGATGTCTCCAACTAATGGGTTCTTAGTGTAAATATCCTGAATAGCCTCTAGAGCACTTTTGGAATCGGAACATACAAGATATTTAGATGTTGCAGACGGAATTGATCTTAAAGCTTGGAAAATTGCATAAAGTTCTGCTGTAAAAACGCTACAGGCTGAGGGTAATCCATAGGTGAAGGTTTGTCCTTCCATATAAAATGCACAACCTATCCCATTGTCCAGTTTTGAACCGTCTTTGAATATAGTCACAGTATGTGGGTGAGTTAGTTGGATCTGCAAAAACTCCTGACGATAAATAACGTCAGGAGTATTGTGTTTTAGGTACATGGACAATGAGAAGTCACATTTTGGCTTTTGTATTGTCCATGGAGGGATGTAGCATGATGTTCGTTCGAATATAGGTGGATGTTCTAAATTTAGATTGCTAAAAATACGCAACGTACTTATTCCGAAGGGAGCAGTTGAACGTTGTTGCCGCTCATTGTAACGATCCTCGAGGTGGTTATCAAAAAATGCATTGAATGCCGGATGTTTAGGTTTGCTTCGAAGACCAGTGTAATATGAAATTTGTAGCTTTTGACGTCGCACTGAGAGAGATGGTTCTCCAGTTTCAACTAGAAGGCTGGAGATTGGGCTTGATCTAAAAGCACCAGTAGAAAGTCTAAGGTTTAATATTCCTGATGATGTTGGTACTGTTAGCCACCGAAAAGCTTTGAATTGTAATTTCAATTATAATTTTTGTATTTGTATTTTGACTTAGTTCTTTATATATATATATATATATATATATATATATATATATATATATATATATATATATATATATATATATATATATATATATATATAAACCAAGAATGGTTATCATCGCCTAGCTAAAGATTTATTTAAAATGGATATAATATAGAATTTAAAAAGCTACAACTAAACGAAAAAGTTGTAATACATATAAAATATATTTAGATATAACTAATTTTAATTGTCTAAAACTCAACAGAATAGAATTATAGAATATTGGAGTAATTCCAAATGGAACTAAACAAAATTTCTGATATTATTATATATATTCAGATGACGGAAGAAGGGCATGACACGGTCATCGCCCTTAAAACCACCTTTAAACTTTCTCGAAGATCGTAACCTTATATATAATTTGGTCAACTTACCACATTCAAGAATATGCATGACTATGATGGTGCCTCTACAAAATTGACATAGTGGTTGATCCTCGTGTCCCATCAAACATCAAATATACTATATATTACATATATGTTATTGAACAAAATATTTAATATTTCCTTAGAAAATTAATATTGTTAAATTTATGTTTCTCAACAATAATTAAATACTTCTTAGAATATCGTTTTATTTAATCCGCAGTATATAAATAAACAATTCATTGTCCTAGATACTTCTAGTGATAATTAACTTGGCGCTGATTAAAAATACTTTTGCAGACGTTCTTAAGAGCTGCAGCATATCTCTGAAACGTTTTACAGTGCAATGATAAACGTTGTGGAGTTTGCGGTAATTACAGAGGAAGTTCATCTTCAAAGGTTAAATACAACCAGACTGAGATTAAAGCCAGTTATATATCCAGCTTTATATTCTGAAACGTTGCTAGAGACAGTTACGCTAAAGGTTTAGTGACAGCACCGTTATCTCGATTAGAAACGCTCAAGGGAGAGGGATCTCGAAACAACGTACAATTGTAGGTCAAATTTTAAGGAATTAGTTTTTGGACAAATACTGAATACAATATAATAGTACAAATACTCTTTGAACGTAGCAAGGGAGAATTGAATTGGGTAAGCTATTTTAGTAGAAGTATTCATTTGAGTTAATACTCAAATTAATCATTCTCATTTGTATTTCATGCGTTTAGAGGATAACGACAAAGTTTGGTATTTCGCCGGAAAAAATCTTAAAAACGTTGTATTTTGTTATTTATTCAGGGTTAAACTTTATTAATCAAGATTTAAAAATATTATTTGTTTACGGGTAATTATTGTTATATTGATACTGATTATAATAAATTTATGGCTGCTTTAATAGTTATTTATTTGTTGTTTAGTGTTCTATATTTATTAATGCTTTTCAAGTTTCAAATTATTTATTTTTCATTTTATTTTTTTATCTTTTAAAATGTTTTTAACATTAACTGTTTGCCAAATTATTTGATTGGCGAGGAAAATATAAAAAAATAAACAGCGACACATTGATAAAGAAGGCCCCAGAACTTCAAAAACTATTGTTTTCATTTTATTATTTTTTTATCTTAAATTTATTTTTGTTAACATTAATTATTCGCCAAAATATTTCATTGGCGAGGAAAATATAAAAAAATAAACAACAACACATTGATAAAGAAGGCCCCAGAACTTCAAAAACTAATGTTTTCATTTGATTATTTTTTTATCTTAAATTTATTTTTGTTAACATTAATTATTCGCCAAAATTGGTTATTCGCGAGGAAAATATAAAAAAAAAAACGGCTGTACATTGATAAAGAAGGCCCCAGAACTTCAAAAACTAATGTTTTCATTTGATTATTTTTTTATCTTAAATTTATTTTTGTTAACATTAATTATTCGCCAAAATTGGTTATTCGCGAGGAAAATATTAAAAAAAAAACGGCTGTACATTGATAAAGAAGGCCCCAGAACTTCAAAAACTAATGTTTTCATTTGATTATTTTTTTATCTTAAATTTATTTTTGTTAACATTAATTATTCGCCAAAATTGGTTATTCGCGAGGAAAATATAAAAAAAAAACGGCTGCACATTGATAAAGAAGGCCCCAGAACTTCAAAAACTATTGTTTTCATTTTATTATTTTTTTATCTTAAATTTATTTTTGTTAACATTAATTATTCGCCAAAATTGGTTATTCGCGAGGAAAATATAAAAAAAAACGGCTGCACATTGATAAAGAAGGCCCCAGAACTTCAAAATCTATTGTTTTCATTTTATTATTTTTTTATCTTAAATTTATTTTTGTTAACATTAATTATTCGCCAAAATATTTGATTGGCGAGGAAAATATAAAAAAATAAACAGCAACACATTGATAAAGAAGGCCCCAGAACTTCAAAAACTAATGTTTTCATTTGATTATTTTTTTATCTTAAATTTATTTTTGTTAACATTAATTATTCGCCAAAATTGGTTATTCGCGAGGAAAATATAAAAAAAAAAACGGCTGTACATTGATAAAGAAGGTCCCAGAATTTCAAAAACTAATGTTTTCATTTGATTATTTTTTTATCTTAAATTTATTTTTGTTAACATTAATTATTCGCCAAAATTGGTTATTCGCGAGGAAAATATAAAAAAAAAAACGGCTGTACATTGATAAAGAAGGCCCCAGAACTTCAAAAACTAATGTTTTCATTTGATTATTTTTTTATCTTAAATTTATTTTTGTTAACATTAATTATTCGCCAAAATTGGTTATTCGCGAGGAAAATATAAAAAAAAAAAAACGGCTGTACATTGATAAAGAAGGCCCCAGAATTTCAAAAACTAATATTTTCATTTGATTATTTTTTTATCTTAAATTTATTTTTGTTAACATTAATTATTCGCCAAAATTGGTTATTCGCGAGGAAAATATAAAAAAAAAAACGGCTGTACATTGATAAAGAAGGCCCCAGAACTTCAAAAACTAATGTTTTCATTTGATTATTTTTTTATCTTAAATTTATTTTTGTTAACATTAATTATTCGCCAAAATTGGTTATTCGCGAGGAAAATATAAAAAAAAAACGGCTGTACATTGATAAAGAAGGCCCCAGAACTTCAAAAACTAATGTTTTCATTTTATTATTTTTTTATCTTAAATTTATTTTTGTTAACATTAATTATTCGCCAAAATATTTGATTGGCGAGGAAAATATAAAAAAATAAACAGCAACACATTGATAAAGAAGGCCCCAGAACTTCAAAAACTAATGTTTTCATTTGATTATTTTTTTATCTTAAATTTATTTTTGTTAACATTAATTATTCGCCAAAATTGGTTATTCGCGAGGAAAATATAAAAAAAAAAACGGCTGTACATTGATAAAGAAGGCCCCAGAACTTCAAAAACTAATGTTTTCATTTGATTATTTTTTTATCTTAAATTTATTTTTGTTAACATTAATTATTCGCCAAAATTGGTTATTCGCGAGGAAAATATTAAAAAAAAAACGGCTGTACATTGATAAAGAAGGCCCCAGGACTTCAAAAACTAATGTTTTCATTTGATTATTTTTTTATCTTAAATTTATTTTTGTTAACATTAATTATTCGCCAAAATTGGTTATTCGCGAGAAAAATATTTTAAAAAAACGGCTGTACATTGATAAAGAAGGCCCCAGAACTTCAAAAACTAATGTTTTCATTTAATTATTTTTTCATCTTAAATTTATTTTTTTTTAACATTAATTATTTGCCAAAATATTTGATTGGCGATGTAGCCAAAATTGTTTACTCGCGAGGAAAACGCGAGGTTGTTTATTAAAAAAAAATAAACAGCGGTAAATTGATAAAGAAGGCACCAGAACTTCAAAAACTAATGTTTTCATTTGTTTATTTTTTTATCTTAAATTTATTTTTGTTAACATTAATTATTCGCCAAAATTGGTTATTCGCGAGGAAAATATAAAAAAAAAAACGGCTGTACATTGATAAAGAAGGCCCCAGAACTTCAAAAACTAATGTTTTCATTTGATTATTTTTTTATCTTAAATTTATTTTTGTTAACATTAATTATTCGCCAAAATTGGTTATTCGCGAGGAAAATATTAAAAAAAAAAACGGCTGTACATTGATAAAGAAGGCCCCAGAATTTCAAAAACTAATGTTTTCATTTGATTATTTTTTTATCTTAAATTTAGTTTTGTTAACATTAATTATTCGCCAAAATTGGTTATTCGCGAGGAAAATATAAAAAAAAAACGGCTGTACATTGATAAAGAAGGCCCCAGAACTTCAAAAACTAATGTTTTCATTTGATTATTTTTTTATCTTAAATTTATTTTTGTTAACATTAATTATTCGCCAAAATTGGTTATTCGCGAGGAAAATATAAAAAAAAAAACGGCTGTACATTGATAAAGAAGGCCCCCAGAACTTCAAAAACTAATGTTTTCATTTTATTATTTTTTTATCTTAAATTTATTTTTTTTGAACATTAATTATTTGCCAAAATATTTGATTGGCGATGTAGCCAAAATTGGTTATTCGCGAGGAAAACGCGAGGTTGTTTATTTAAAAAAAAATAAACAGCGGTAAATTGATAAAGAAGGCCCCAGAACTTCAAAAACTATTGCTATAATTATTGCAGATATCTTGTTAATACCCTTCACGTAATCACATCCAAGTGGAAAGAGTCTACTTCTAGTTGTTTGACTTTCCATTGTTACTAAATCAAGAGTTGGAAGTTATTCGTTCCTGCCTTTGTAAGAAAAGGTAAACTTTAGTTTAAAATTAACTTTAAATGACAAAGAGGCAATTAGAGCAGAACGATCCGACTGCGAAATACCAAGACTTACAGAAGTACTGCGTGTAATTTAGAGTTTAAGATCATCGCTATTGTGAAATGTATACAAGACAGCATGTTTAGTTTTGCTTTTAGTTGCTCATTTCGTGGAATTATTTCCTAATTAAATATTGCACTAATTATAATTAGTCAATAATTATTGACTAGTAAACTAAATTACTCCTAATATCCAAGTCTAAATTACAACTAAAACTTCTCAACAATCTAAATTAATAAACGTAGACGTAAATACTGTTTACATTATGTAGTTAGAAATAATTTTAATTTGAATTACTAAGGTAACAAAAAAAATATTTCTAGGCAAAAAATCCCAATCCTTACAGAAATACTGCGTGCAAATTTGAATTTAAAATCATCGCTATTGTGAAATGTATAGGTAGTCGGCCTGTTTAGTTGCTCATTTCTTGGAATTATTTCCTAATTAAATATTGCACTAATTATTGACGATTGACATGTCAGGACCTTACTAAGTAGATAGACAGGTATGTCATCCCAGCTTAGAGTTCCTCATTCACGGAAGAGACCCTTGCCACGCGATTCCTTAAATTTTCCATTCTCTCAATAACAAGGACTGATGGCCTTTAATAAGTACTAAATAAAAGATTGGGTGCACTGTGGAAGTGAATGGTACTTAAGACTGGGCTTTTACTAAGACCCTCTGTAAATGCAGCAGTTGCGCGGGCGAAGCCTCGACGGGCAGCTAGTAATACATAAAACAGTTTAGAGATTATGTAAGGCGATCGTTATGTAACCATGAATGTTGATATCGTTTTCTGAAATTAAGATACTAAATGTTTACATTTATGATATAATTTAGTATTTATTTTGTATCACATTTTTTTAGCCATTTTCTGTAGCTATGGTGTTTAGATGTTGGGTTTTTGTTCACAAGGTTCAGCTGGGTTATTATTATTTATCAATTTGTGGTTTCTCCAAAATTTAAGAAAAAATTAGACGAATATTTTAACAAAATGTGTGATGGCACAGTGACTAGATATAACGGCGTGCTGTTTCACCCGAAGTGGTAAACCGATCGTTATAAATAACGTTTACTACTTCGAGTAACCGCGAATCAACGAGTAAATGCAAAACAGAACGTTTCCAAAACTCCGTGAAATACAGCTTGTATCCACTAATGCGTTCCAAGGCTCTCCGTGTAATAAAACACCTTCAGACAATCGCCGAGAAAGCTTTTAACTTCACTGAAATGGTTCTACACTCAACGGAGCTCACGCCACGCCTAGTTTCTCTTTGACACGTTCTTTGCACAAAGTGCATCATACTTTATTTAGTATTTCTATTGAAAATGAAAGCAATATCTCGCTTCGAACAATTTAGTTGAACATTAAAGTATTGGAGCTTTTGAACATTGTAAATAAAGAGTTTATAGTTTTAACATAATATTTAATGTTAATATATTAATAATAATGTTTATACCTATTCACAAAATACATTAGTTTTGCAAAAAAGGGTAGAAAAGGAGCGTCAGGCAAAACAATTTGACAAACTTGAATGGTCAAATGAAAAACATGGTTTCAAGAAATCACACTATTCATTTGCTTAAAGATCATTTGCTCCTAGGTGCCAGACAATATTTTTTTCCAGGCGAAAAACCTATTGAGGTCATCATCGCCTAAGGTTTTTTAAAAATAAATATTAAAATATTACATAAATAAAACTAATCAAAATAAAACAAAATAAATGTTTTAAACTAATTGTAATTATCTAAAACTAAAGAACCTAAAATTATACAATATTTAAACATTATTAAGTAGATTAAGGTGGCGTAAGAAAGCGAGGACACGGTCGATAGACGTGACATCGTTCCTTAAAACCACCTTTAAACCACCTCGAAGATTGTAATGAATATACAAATTTGTCAACTCATCACTATCAAGCAGAATGTGCTTGATTGTGATGCTACTTTTACAAAACGGACAAAGTGGGGGATCGTCATGTCTCATCAACCAAAGAGTGGCCAATGCTAGCTCTGCATAGATGCTAATAATTGTGAAACTGTTTCGAAAACCGGGTGCTTATATCTACTAATATAGGGTACAACAACAAATACAATGCTAGCTCTGCATAGATGCTAATAATTGTGAAAGTGTTTCGAAAACCGGGTGCTTATATCCACTAATATAGGATACAACAACAAAATACAATGCTTGCTTTGCATTAATGTTAATAAGTTACAAGAAATTCGTAAACAAGTTACTTCCATCAATCCTATTGGCTATAAGGGTAAACATCTATAACTTACGGCAATGCAAGGTATATCTCTTGTCCCTAATGCATGTATTAACTAATTATCATTTCTTAGTGAAAGATAAATATTAAGAAAATTAGTGCTTACTATTTCTAGTGCGCAATTTATACCCCTCTCTCAAGCTTTCCCTTGGAGGAGTTTGTCCTTTATAACAGGAGGACTCCGACGTATATCGACTCCTTGAATCTGAAACAAAACCAGTTCCTATATAGCATCAGTTCAGCTCTGTATTCTAAAGTATAATGCTTCAAAGAAAACTTTAGATTGGTAAATCTACCATTACTCTATTTGAGAATTAGTTTATAAAGATTACATGTTGCGAAAATGGCTCAATTTAAATAACTTAGTTGCAAGAACTTAGCTGCCCACGGGTTATTTTTTATTTATTTTTTTTCCAGGCGAAAAACCTATCAAGGTTATCATCGCCTTACTAGCGTTTTTATTTTAAATAAATATTGCAAAATTAAACTAACCAAACTAAACGAAGTAAAATAAGTGTTTAATACTAATTGTAACTAAAACTAGAAACTAAAATTATACATAATTTAAATATTAAATTATTAAATAGATTTAGGTGGCGTAAGAAAGCGAGGGCACGGTCGATAGCCGTGACATCGTCCCTTAAAACCACCTTTAAACTACATCGAAGATTGTAACGAATATACAAATTTGTCAACTCATCACAATCAAGCAGAATGTGCTAAAAGTATTTCATACTTTCGTTGGGCGTAAGGTATTCCCTCCGCTAGGGGGTTCCCCTGCTGAGATAGACGAAGAGGCATCACTCAGTTCTGCAAAACCTTATTAATCGGTTTTCGAAAACGTTTAACAATTATTAGATACTATGCAGAGCAAGGATTGTATTTGTTGTTGTACCCTATATTAGTGGATATAAGCACCCGGTTTTCGAAACAGTTTCACAATTATTAGCATCTATGCAGAGCTAGTATTGTATTTGTTGTTGTATCCTATATTAGTGGATATAAGCACCCGGTTTTCGAAACACTTTCACAATTATTAGCATCTATGCAGAGCTAGCATTGTATTTGTTGTTGTACCCTATATTAGTGGAAATAAGCACCCGGTTTTCGAAACAGTTTCACAACTATTAGCATCTATGCAGAGCTAGCATTGTATTTGTTGTTGTACCCTATATTAGTGGATATAAGCACCCGGTTTTCGAAACAGTTTCACAATTATTAGCATCTATGCAGAGCTAGTATTGTATTTGTTGTTGTATCCTATATTAGTGGATATAAGCACCCGGTTTTCGAAAACGTTTAACAATTATTAGATACTATGCAGAGCAAGGATTGTATTTGTTGTTGTATCCTATATTAGTGGATATAAGCACCCGGTTTTCGAAAACGTTTAACAATTATTAGATACTATGCAGAGCAAGGATTGTATTTGTTGTTGTATCCTATATTAGTGGATATAAGCACACGGTTTTCGAAAACGTTTAACAATTATTAGATACTATGCAGAGCAAGGATTGTATTTGTTGTTGTATCCTATATTAGTGGATATAAGCACCCGGTTTTCGAAAACGTTTAACAATTATTAGATACTATGCAGAGCAAGGATTGTATTTGTTGTTGTATCCTATATTAGTGGATATAAGCACCCGGTTTTCGAAAACGTTTAACAATTATTAGATACTATGCAGAGCAAGGATTGTATTTGTTGTTGTATCCTATATTAGTGGATATAAGCACACGGTTTTCGAAAACGTTTAACAATTATTAGATACTATGCAGAGCAAGGATTGTATTTGTTGTTGTATCCTATATTAGTGGATATAAGCACCCGGTTTTCGAAAACGTTTAACAATTATTAGATACTATGCAGAGCAAGGATTGTATTTGTTGTTGTATCCTATATTAGTGGATATAAGCACCCGGTTTTCGAAAACGTTTAACAATTATTAGATACTATGCAGAGCAAGGATTGTATTTGTTGTTGTATCCTATATTAGTGGATATAAGCACACGGTTTTCGAAAACGTTTAACAATTATTAGATACTATGCAGAGCAAGGATTGTATTTGTTGTTGTATCCTATATTAGTGGATATAAGCACCCGGTTTTCGAAAACGTTTAACAATTATTAGATACTATGCAGAGCAAGGATTGTATTTGTTGTTGTATCCTATATTAGTGGATATAAGCACACGGTTTTCGAAAACGTTTAACAATTATTAGATACTATGCAGAGCAAGGATTGTATTTGTTGTTGTATCCTATATTAGTGGATATAAGCACCCGGTTTTCGAAAACGTTTAACAATTATTAGATACTATGCAGAACTAGGATTGTATTTGTTGTTGTATCCTATATTAGTGGATATAAGCACCCGGTTTTCGAAACAGTTTCACAACTATTAGCATCTATGCAGAGCTAGCATTGTATTTGTTGTTGTATCCTATATTAGTGGATATAAGCACACGGTTTTCGAAAACGTTTAACAATTATTAGATACTATGCAGAGCAAGGATTGTATTTGTTGTTGTATCCTATATTAGTGGATATAAGCACCCGGTTTTCGAAAACGTTTAACAATTATTAGATACTATGCAGAGCAAGGATTGTATTTGTTGTTGTATCCTATATTAGTGGATATAAGCACACGGTTTTCGAAAACGTTTAACAATTATTAGATACTATGCAGAGCAAGGATTGTATTTGTTGTTGTATCCTATATTAGTGGATATAAGCACCCGGTTTTCGAAAACGTTTAACAATTATTAGATACTATGCAGAACTAGGATTGTATTTGTTGTTGTATCCTATATTAGTGGATATAAGCACCCGGTTTTCGAAACAGTTTCACAACTATTAGCATCTATGCAGAGCTAGCATTGTATTTGTTGTTGTATCCTATATTAGTGGATATAAGCACCCGGTTTTCGAAAACGTTTAACAATTATTAGATACTATGCAGAGCAAGGATTGTATTTGTTGTTGTATCCTATATTAGTAGATATAAGCACCCGGTTTTCGAAAACGTTTAACAATTATTAGATACTATGCAGAACTAGGATTGTATTTGTTGTTGTATCCTATATTAGTGGATATAAGCACCCGGTTTTCGAAACAGTTTCACAATTATTAGCATCTATGCAGAGCTAGCATTGTATTTGTTGTTGTATCCTATATTAGTGGATATAAGCACACGGTTTTCGAAAACGTTTAACAATTATTAGATACTATGCAGAACTAGGATTGTATTTGTTGTTGTATCCTATATTAGTGGATATAAGCACCCGGTTTTCGAAACAGTTTCACAACTATTAGCATCTATGCAGAGCTAGCATTGTATTTGTTGTTGTATCCTATATTAGTGGATATAAGCACCCGGTTTTCGAAACAGTTTCACAACTATTAGCATCTATGCAGAGCAAAGATTGTATTTGTTGTTGTATCCTATATTAGTGGATATAAGCACACGGTTTTCGAAACAGTTTCACAACTATTAGCATCTATGCAGAGCAAGCATTGTAATTGTTGTTGTACCCTATATTAGTGGATATAAGCACACGGTTTTCGAAACAGTTTCACAACTATTAGCATCTATGCAGAGCAAGCATTGTATTTGTTGTTGTACCCTATATTAGTGGATATAAGCACACGGTTTTCGAAACAGTTTCACAACTATTAGCATCTATGCAGAGCTAGCATTGTATTTGTTGTTGTATCCTATATTAGTGGATATAAGCACCCGGTTTTCGAAACAGTTTCACAACTATTAGCATCTATGCAGAGCAAAGATTGTATTTGTTGTTGTATCCTATATTAGTGGATATAAGCACACGGTTTTCGAAACAGTTTCACAACTATTAGCATCTATGCAGACCTAGCATTGTATTTGTTGTAGTACCCTATATTAGTGGATATAAGCACACGGTTTTCGAAACAGTTTCACAACTATTAGCATCTATGCAGACCTAGCATTGTATTTGTTGTTGTACCCTATATTAGTGGATATAAGCACACGGTTTTCGAAACAGTTTCACAATTATTAGCATCTATGCAGAGCTAGCATTGTATTTGTTGTTGTATCCTATATTAGTGGATCTAAGCACACGGTTTTCGAAACAGTTTCACAATTATTAGCATCTATGCAGAGCTAAAATTGTATTTGTTGTTGTATCCTATATTAGTAGATATAAGCACACGGTTTTCGAAACAGTTTCACAACTATTAGCATCTATGCAGAGCTAGCATTGTATTTGTTGTTATATCCTATATTAGTGGATCTAAGCACACGGTTTTCGAAACAGTTTCACAATTATTAGCATCTATGCAGAGCTAGCATTGTAGTTTGTTGTTGTACCCTATATTAGTGGATATAAGCACACGGTTTTCGAAACAGTTTCACAACTATTAGCATCTATGCAGTGCTAGCATTGTAGTTTGTTGTTGTACCCTATATTAGTGGATATAAGCACACGGTTTTCGAAACAGTTTCACAACTATTAGCATCTATGCAGAGCTAGCATTGTATTTGTTGTTGTACCCTATATTAGTGGATATAAGCACCCGGTTTTCGAAACAGTTTCACAATTATTAGCATCTATGCAGAGCTAGCATTGTAGTTTGTTGTTGTACCCTATATTAGTGGATATAAGCACCCGGTTTTCGAAACAGTTTCACAATTATTAGCATCTATGCAGAGCTAGCATTGTAGTTTGTTGTTGTACCCTATATAAGTGGATATAAGCACACGGTTTTCGAAACAGTTTCACAACTATTAGCATCTATGCAGAGCTAGCATTGTATTTGTTGTTGTACCCTATATTAGTGGATATAAGCACCCGGTTTTCGAAACAGTTTCACAACTATTAGCATCTATGGAGACCTAGCATTGTATTTGTTGTTGTATCCTATATTAGTGGATATAAGCACACGGTTTTCGAAACAGTTTCACTACTATTAGCATCTATGCAGAGCTAGCATTGTATTTGTTGTTGTACCCTATATTAGTGGATATAAGCACACGGTTTTCGAAACAGTTTCACAACTATTAGCATCTATCCAGAGCTAGCATTGTATTTGTTGTTGTACCCTATATTAGTGGATATAAGCACCCGGTTTTCGAAACAGTTTCACAATTATTAGCATCTATGCAGAGCTAGAATTGTAGTTTGTTGTTGTACCCTATATTAGTGGATATAAGCACACGGTTTTCGAAACAGTTTCACAACTATTAGCATCTATGCAGAGCCAGCATTGTATTTGTTGTTGTACCCTATATTAGTGGATATAAGCACACGGTTTTCGAAACAGTTTCACAATTATTAGCATCTATGCAGAGCTAGCATTGTATTTGTTGTTGTATCCTATATTAGTGGATATAAGCACACGGTTTTCGAAACAGTTTCACAACTATTAGCATCTATGGAGACCTAGCATTGTATTTGTTGTTGTATCCTATATTAGTGGATATAAGCACACGGTTTTCGAAACAGTTTCACAACTATTAGCATCTATGCAGAGCTAGCATTGTATTTGTTGTTGTACCCTATATTAGTGGATATAAGCACACGGTTTTCGAAACAGTTTCACAACTATTAGCATCTATGCAGAGCTAGCATTGTATTTGTTGTTGTACCCTATATTAGTGGATATAAGCACCCGGTTTTCGAAACAGTTTCACAATTATTAGCATCTATGCAGAGCTAGCATTGTATTTGTTGTTGTACCCTATATTAGTGGATATAAGCACCCGGTTTTCGAAACAGTTTCACAATTATAAGCATCTATGCAGAGCTAGCATTGTATTTGTTGTTGTATCCTATATTAGTGGATATAAGCACACGGTTTTCGAAACAGTTTCACAACTATTAGCATCTATGCAGAGCTAGCATTGTATTTGTTGTTGTACCCTATATTAGTGGATATAAGCACCCGGTTTTCGAAACAGTTTCACAACTATTAGCATATATGGAGACCTAGCATTATATTTGTTGTTGTATCCTATATTAGTGGATATAAGCACACGGTTTTCGAAACAGTTTCACAACTATTAGCATATATGGAGACCTAGCATTGTATTTGTTGTTGTATCCTATATTAGTGGATATAAGCACACGGTTTTCGAAACAGTTTCACAATTATTAGCATCTATGCAGAGCTAGCATTGTATTTGTTGTTGTACCCTATATTAGTGGATATAAGCACCCGGTTTTCGAAACAGTTTCACAATTATAAGCATCTATGCAGAGCTAGCATTGTATTTGTTGTTGTATCCTATATTAGTGGATATAAGCACACGGTTTTCGAAACAGTTTCACAACTATTAGCATCTATGCAGAGCTAGCATTGTATTTGTTGTTGTACCCTATATTAGTGGATATAAGCACCCGGTTTTCGAAACAGTTTCACAACTATTAGCATATATGGAGACCTAGCATTGTATTTGTTGTTGTATCCTATATTAGTGGATATAAGCACACGGTTTTCGAAACAGTTTCACAACTATTAGCATCTATGCAGAGCTAGCATTGTATTTGTTGTTGTACCCTATATTAGTGGATATAAGCACACGGTTTTCGAAACAGTTTCACAACTATTAGCATCTATGCAGAGCTAGCATTGTATTTGTTGTTGTACCCTATATAAGTGGATATAAGCACACGGTTTTCGAAACAGTTTCACAACTATTAGCATCTATGCAGAGCTAGCATTGTATTTGTTGTTGTACCCTATATTAGTGGATATAAGCACCCGGTTTTCGAAACAGTTTCACAACTATTAGCATCTATGGAGACCTAGCATTGTATTTGTTGTTGTATCCTATATTAGTGGATATAAGCACACGGTTTTCGAAACAGTTTCACAACTATTAGCATCTATGCAGAGCTAGCATTGTATTTGTTGTTGTACCCTATATTAGTGGATATAAGCACACGGTTTTCGAAACAGTTTCACAACTATTAGCATCTATGCAGAGCTAGCATTGTATTTGTTGTTGTACCCTATATTAGTGGATATAAGCACGCGGTTTTCGAAACAGTTTCACAATTATTAGCATCTATGCAGAGCTAGCATTGTAGTTTGTTGTTGTACCCTATATTAGTGGATATAAGCACACGGTTTTCGAAACAGTTTCACAACTATTAGCATCTATGCAGAGCCAGCATTGTATTTGTTGTTGTACCCTATATTAGTGGATATAAGCACACGGTTTTCGAAACAGTTTCACAATTATTAGCATCTATGCAGAGCTAGCATTGTATTTGTTGTTGTACCCTATATTAGTGGATATAAGCACCCGGTTTTCGAAACAGTTTCACAATTATTAGCATCTATGCAGAGCTAGCATTGTATTTGTTGTTGTATCCTATATTAGTGGATATAAGCACACGGTTTTCGAAACAGTTTCACAACTATTAGCATCTATGCAGAGCTAGCATTGTATTTGTTGTTGTACCCTATATTAGTGGATATAAGCACCCGGTTTTCGAAACAGTTTCACAACTATTAGCATCTATGCAGAGCTAGCATTGTAGTTTGTTGTTGTACCCTATATTAGTGGATATAAGCACCCGGTTTTCGAAACAGTTTGACAACTATTAGCATCTATGCAGAGCTAGCATTGAATTTGTTGTTGTACCCTATATTAGTGGATATAAGCACACGGTTTTCGAAACAGTTTCACAATTATTAGCATCTATGCAGAGCTAGCATTGTAGTTTGTTGTTGTACCCTATATTAGTGGATATAAGCACCCGGTTTTTGAAACAGTTTCACAACTATTAGCATCTATGCAGAGCTAGCATTGTATTTGTTGTTGTACCCTATATTAGTGGATATAAGCACACGGTTTTCGAAACAGTTTCACAATTATTAGCATCTATGCAGAGCTAGCATTGTATTTGTTGTTGTACCCTATATTAGTGGATATAAGCACCCGGTTTTCGAAACAGTTTCACAATTATTAGCATCTATGCAGAGCTAGCATTGTAGTTTGTTGTTGTACCCTATATTAGTGGATATAAGCACCCGGTTTTCGAAACAGTTTCACAATTATTAGCATCTATGCAGAGCTAGCAATGTATTTGTTGTTGTACCCAATATTAGTGGATATAAGCACCCGGTTTTCGAAAAAGTTTCACAATTATTAGCATCTATGCAGAGCTAGCATTGTAGTTTGTTGTTGTACCCTATATTAGTGGATATAAGCACCCGGTTTTCGAAACAGTTTCACAATTATTAGCATCTATGCAGAGCTAGCATTGTAGTTTGTTGTTGTACCCTATATTAGTGGATATAAGCACCCGGTTTTCGAAACAGTTTCACAACTATTAGCATCTATGCAGAGCTAGCATTGTATTTGTTGTTGTACAATATATTAGTGGATATAAGCACACGGTTTTCGAAACAGTTTCACAATTATTAGCATCTATGCAGAGCTAGCATTGTAGTTTGTTGTTGTGCCCTATATTAGTGGATATAAGCACCCGGTTTTCGAAACAGTTTCACAACTATTAGCATCTATGCAGAGCTAGCATTGTATTTGTTGTTGTACCCTATATTATTGGATATAAGCACACGGTTTTCGAAACAGTTTCACAATTATTAGCATCTATGCAGAGCTAGCATTGTATTTGTTGTTGTACCCTATATTAGTGGATATAAGCACCCGGTTTTCGAAACAGTTTCACAATTGTTAGCATCTATGCAGAGCTAGCATTGTATTTGTTGTTGTATCCAATATTAGTGGATATAAGCACACGGTTTTCGAAACAGTTTCACAACTATTAGCATCTATGCAGAGCTAGCATTGTATTTGTTGTTGTACCCTATATTAGTGGATATAAGCACCCGGTTTTCGAAACAGTTTCACAATTATTAGCATCTATGCAGAGCTAGCATTGTATTTGTTGTTGTACCCTATATTAGTGGATATAAGCACCCGGTTTTCGAAACAGTTTCACAACTAATAGCATCTATGCAGAGCTAGCATTGTATTTGTTGTTGTACCCTATATTAGTGGATATAAGCACACGGTTTTCGAAACAGTTTCACAATTATTAGCATCTATGCAGAGCTAGCATTGTAGTTTGTTGTTGTACCCTATATTAGTGGATATAAGCACCCGGTTTTCGAAACAGTTTCACAACTATTAGCATCTATGCAGAGCTAGCATTGTATTTGTTGTTGTACCCTATATTAGTGGATATAAGCACACGGTTTTCGAAACAGTTTCACAATTATTAGCATCTATGCAGAGCTAGCATTGTATTTGTTGTTGTACCCTATATTAGTGGATATAAGCACCCGGTTTTCGAAACAGTTTCACAATTGTTAGCATCTATGCAGAGCTAGCATTGTATTTGTTGTTGTATCCAATATTAGTGGATATAAGCACACGGTTTTCGAAACAGTTTCACAACTATTAGCATCTATGCAGAGCTAGCATTGTATTTGTTGTTGTACCCTATATTAGTGGATATAAGCACACGGTTTTCGAAACAGTTTCACAATTATTAGCATCTATGCAGAGCTAGCATTGTATTTGTTGTTGTATCCTATATTAGTGGATATAAGCACACGGTTTTCGAAACAGTTTCACAACTATTAGCATCTATGCAGAGCTAGCATTGTATTTGTTGTTGTACCCTATATTAGTGGATATAAGCACCCGGTTTTCGAAACAGTTTCACAATTGTTAGCATCTATGCAGAGCAAGGATTGTATTTGTTGTTGTATCCTATATTAGTGGATATAAGCACCCGGTTTTCGAAACAGTTTCACAACTATTAGCATCTATGCAGAGCTAGCATTGTATTTGTTGTTGTACCCTATATTAGTGGATATAAGCACCCGGTTTTCGAAACAGTTTCACAACTATTAGCATCTATGCAGAGCTAGCATTGTATTTGTTGTTGTACCCTATATTAGTGGATATAAGCACACGGTTTTCGAAACAGTTTCACAACTATTAGCATCTATGCAGAGCTAGCATTGTATTTGTTGTTGTACCCTATATTAGTGGATATAAGCACCCGGTTTTCGAAACAGTTTCACAACTATTAGCATCTATGCAGAGCTAGCATTGTATTTGTTGTTGTACCCTATATTAGTGGATATAAGCACACGGTTTTCGAAACAGTTTCACAATTATTAGCATCTATGCAGAGCTAGCATTGTAGTTTGTTGTTGTACCCTATATTAGTGGATATAAGCATCCGGTTTTCGAAACAGTTTCACAACTATTAGCATCTATGCAGAGCTAGCATTGTATTTGTTGTTGTACCCTATATTAGTGGATATAAGCACACGGTTTTCGAAACAGTTTCACAATTATTAGCATCTATGCAGAGCTAGCATTGTATTTGTTGTTGTATCCTATATTAGTGGATATAAGCACACGGTTTTCGAAACAGTTTCACAACTATTAGCATCTATGCAGAGCTAGCATTGTATTTGTTGTTGTACCCTATATTAGTGGATATAAGCACCCGGTTTTCGAAACAGTTTCACAATTGTTAGCATCTATGCAGAGCAAGGATTGTATTTGTTGTTGTATCCTATATTAGTGGATATAAGCACCCGGTTTTCGAAACAGTTTCACAACTATTAGCATCTATGCAGAGCTAGCATTGTATTTGTTGTTGTACCCTATATTAGTGGATATAAGCACCCGGTTTTCGAAACAGTTTCACAATTATTAGCATCTATGCAGAGCTAGCATTGTAGTTTGTTGTTGTACCCTATATTAGTGGATATAAGCACCCGGTTTTCGAAACAGTTTCACAACTATTAGCATCTATGCAGAGCTAGCATTGTATTTGTTGTTGTACCCTATATTAGTGGATATAAGCACACGGTTTTCGAAACAGTTTCACAATTATTAGCATCTATGCAGAGCTAGCATTGTAGTTTGTTGTTGTACCCTATATTAGTGGATATAAGCACCCGGTTTTCGAAACAGTTTCACAACTATTAGCATCTATGCAGAGCTAGCATTGTATTTGTTGTTGTAGCCTATATTAGTGGATATAAGCACCCGGTTTTCGAAACAGTTTCACAACTATTAGCATCTATGCAGAGCTAGCATTGTATTTGTTGTTGTACCCTATATTAGTGGATATAAGCACCCGGTTTTCGAAACAGTTTCACAACTATTAGCATCTATGCAGAGCTAGCATTGTATTTGTTGTTGTACCCTATATTAGTGGATATAAGCACACGGTTTTCGAAACAGTTTCACAACTATTAGCATCTATGCAGAGCTAGCATTGTATTTGTTGTTGTACCCTATATTAGTGGATATAAGCACCCGGTTTTCGAAACAGTTTCACAACTATTAGCATCTATGCAGAGCTAGCATTGTATTTGTTGTTGTACCCTATATTAGTGGATATAAGCACACGGTTTTCGAAACAGTTTCACAATTATTAGCATCTATGCAGAGCTAGCATTGTAGTTTGTTGTTGTACCCTATATTAGTGGATATAAGCATCCGGTTTTCGAAACAGTTTCACAACTATTAGCATCTATGCAGAGCTAGCATTGTATTTGTTGTTGTACCCTATATTAGTGGATATAAGCACACGGTTTTCGAAACAGTTTCACAATTATTAGCATCTATGCAGAGCTAGCATTGTATTTGTTGTTGTATCCTATATTAGTGGATATAAGCACACGGTTTTCGAAACAGTTTCACAACTATTAGCATCTATGCAGAGCTAGCATTGTATTTGTTGTTGTACCCTATATTAGTGGATATAAGCACCCGGTTTTCGAAACAGTTTCACAATTGTTAGCATCTATGCAGAGCAAGGATTGTATTTGTTGTTGTATCCTATATTAGTGGATATAAGCACCCGGTTTTCGAAACAGTTTCACAACTATTAGCATCTATGCAGAGCTAGCATTGTATTTGTTGTTGTACCCTATATTAGTGGATATAAGCACCCGGTTTTCGAAACAGTTTCACAATTATTAGCATCTATGCAGAGCTAGCATTGTAGTTTGTTGTTGTACCCTATATTAGTGGATATAAGCACCCGGTTTTCGAAACAGTTTCACAACTATTAGCATCTATGCAGAGCTAGCATTGTATTTGTTGTTGTACCCTATATTAGTGGATATAAGCACACGGTTTTCGAAACAGTTTCACAATTATTAGCATCTATGCAGAGCTAGCATTGTAGTTTGTTGTTGTACCCTATATTAGTGGATATAAGCACCCGGTTTTCGAAACAGTTTCACAACTATTAGCATCTATGCAGAGCTAGCATTGTATTTGTTGTTGTAGCCTATATTAGTGGATATAAGCACACGGTTTTCGAAACAGTTTCACAATTATTAGCATCTATGCAGAGCTAGCATTGTATTTGTTGTTGTATCCTATATTAGTGGATATAAGCACACGGTTTTCGAAACAGTTTCACAACTATTAGCATCTATGCAGAGCTAGCATTGTATTTGTTGTTGTACCCTATATTAGTGGATATAAGCACCCGGTTTTCGAAACAGTTTCACAATTGTTAGCATCTATGCAGAGCAAGGATTGTATTTGTTGTTGTATCCTATATTAGTGGATATAAGCACTCGGTTTTCGAAACAGTTTCACAACTATTAGCATCTATGCAGAGCTAGCATTGTATTTGTTGTTGTACCCTATATTAGTGGATATAAGCACACGGTTTTCGAAACAGTTTCACAACTATTAGCATCTATGCAGAGCTAGCATTGTATTTGTTGTTGTACCCTATATTAGTGGATATAAGCACCCGGTTTTCAAAACAGTTTCACAACTATTAGCATCTATGCAGAGCTAGCATTGTAGTTTGTTGTTGTACCCTATATTAGTGGATATAAGCACCCGGTTTTCGAAACAGTTTCACAACTATTAGCATCTATGCAGAGCTAGCATTGTATTTGTTGTTGTACCCTATATTAGTGGATATAAGCACCCGGTTTTCGAAACAGTTTCAAAATTATTAGCCTTTATGCAATCAAGTATTGTATTTTGTTCTTACAACCAATAGAAGTGATATAAGAGCCTTGTTTTCTAAACAGTTTGCCCTTATTAGCATTAATGCAAAACCCCCTGCACCTCCCTGCGGGGAGAAATGTTTAGTGTGTGTCTGTGTTTATGCTTTGTGTGAGTGGTGTAGTGGTACCGCGAGGGACACCAAACCCCCCGTAGGTGCGGCTAGTCCGCACCCCCCTGCGGGGAGAAATGTTTAGAGTGTGTGTCTGTGTTTATGCTTTGTGCGAGTGGTATAGTGTTAGGCTAGGGTACCGCGAGGGACGCCAAACCCCTTGTAGGTGCGGCTAGTCTGCACCCCTCTGCGGGGAGAAATGTTTAGAGTGTGTGTCTGTGTTTATGCTTTGTGTGAGTGGTGTAGTGGTACCGCGAGGGTACCGCGAGGGAGGCCAAACCCCCCGTAGGTGCGGCTAGTCTGCACCCCCCTGCGGGGAGAAATGTTTAGAGTGTGTGTCTGTGTTTATGCTTTGTGTGAGTGGTGTAGTGTTAGGCTAGGGTACCGCGAGGGACGCCAAACCCCCCGTAGGTGCGGCTAGTCTGCACCCCCCTGCGGGGAGAAATGTTTAGAGTGTGTGTCTGTGTTTATGCTTTGTGTGAGTGGTGTAGTGTTAGGCTAGGGTACCGCGAGGGACGCCAAACCCCCCGTAGGTGCGGCTAGTCTGCACCCCCCTGCGGGGAGAAATGTTTAGAGTGTGTGTCTGTGTTTATGCTTTGTGTGAGTGGTGTAGTGTTAGGCTAGGGTACCGCGAGGGACGCCAAACCCCCCGTAGGTGCGGCTAGTCCGCACCCCCCTGCGGGGATCTTTTCAATGAAAACGTTTATAACGTACAAGAGTGTATTAAATTAATATCCAAATCCTAATTATAATTAGGATAGATTTAATAACGTCAGTATTCATTAAATGAGGGCATACCAACTCACCTCACAGTAAGTGTACCTCATACACATAATTAAGTATAACGATAATAATTATACATTTTTTGCGAAAAACCAGAAAGGTTCTCTTACCTTCAAACATGTTTACAAAAATTACTACGAAAATAATTTATTGTATACAAAAATTACTATTACCTAATCTAGATTATAACTACAAAATTAGAACGAAATACATTTTTCCAGGCAAAAACGGGATTAGGATTAGCCTAGCTAAAATGTTGAAAAATTAATTTAGAATAAAACGAATAATACTCGTATAATCAAACCAATAAAATAAATGGTTAAAACTAATTTTAACTATCTAAACTAAACAAAGTAAAATTTAATTTTTACATATTGTAATTATCATTATATGGATTCAGTTGGCGTAAGAAAGCGACGACACAATCAACAGTTGTGGCATTGTCCATTAAAACCACATTTGTAAAATTATTATTATTATTTGTAAAAGTTATTTGTAAAATTATTACACTACTAAGATATAGGCATATGTTTAAGATATTACAGGCTTATTTCATCAGTTGAAAATTTTACAAAACTATTAGCTCTAGAAACAAATAAAAACATATACAAAACTCACAAATTATTTATTTATTTACTCATACGCGTTTCAATGACTAAGTCATCATCAGTGAGTGTTACTACTACAAAATCTATCTTATAACTCGAGTTGTAAGTTAGAGTTTGTAATAGTAACACTCACTGATGATGACTTGGTCATTGAAACGCGTATGAGTAAATAAATGAAGAATTTGTGAGTTTTGTGTATGTTTTTATTTGTTTTCTTGCAAGCTAAGCTCAAAGAATATTTGTTTATTAGCTATAATTTATTTGTAGTTTAAATTCAGGTGTTAATTGTAAAACATCTGTATCAATGTTTCTTATATTATAACAATTCACCCCAGGCGAAAAACCTCCGAGTTCCAGAATCCAATTTTAAGTAACGAATTGAGAAAAACATCTGTTTATGTATAGAGAAGAGATCAAAAAATAAAACAATAGATTTTCTCCCGAAAATATGAAATAACGGTATTAAAAATGACAGGACAAATGCTTGGGACACATGTCACCACTCCTGATTTAGTACAAAGCGAGCAATTTCTGCAAAGCCAAAACGGATTGGAAGTTTGATTGCCTCGATTTACTCTCTGCCCTGACCCCGACTAAATATCTGTTATACACCAAAGCTTGTAAAACACATAAATAGTGCATAGTATTTTAAGAGCAATTATGTTGAACTGTAAAACTTCCGTTTTCAGTTCTGTTACGTTTTGTCTTATTTCACCTAATTTCGGATAGATAATAAATAAATAAATGTGGAACAACATTTAACGGTGAGGGTTTTTCTAAAAATATCATCTATTTAAGGGTAAATCATGCCAAGTATTTGGAGCTATGAGTTGTGAACACTAAAAGGGTTTCACTGCAAGGACTTGTAGCTCGAATGCTTTTTAGTAACGGATGGAATAAAGTAGAACTTCAGGATTAGGTAATAGCGATAGGAATATTTAGAACACTATTTTAAAAATAAGCAAAATGCAGAACACCCCTAACAGAAAGTTTTATATATATAAAGTAATAAGGAATACCTGAGAAAAATAATTAAAGGAGTTCTACTATTAATATCATATTCAAATGGCGTTTATATGAAAAGGTTTCTATCAGCTGTACTTCAAATAAAGCCTACATATTGCAAAAGTTCATTATGATATATAAAACTGCATAGTGGTAAAAGACAGAATTCTGAGCCAGTGTAAATCCATGTGACAAATATCCTGCATCACTTATTAAACACGTGTGTGCAGTAACATAAAACACTTTCTTGTTTAAAATCAATGGGAATGAAATTAGATTTTCGTTTCTTCTCAGAATTCTGGATATTTTTTCAAATTCAGTAAACAGGAGCTTGTGTATGGGAACCTGTTATTTTTTTTTTTAATATTAATTTTATTCAGTTCCTAAACAATTCAATAGCCAAATTCCTTTTAAAAATTTCTATTGAGTAATTAATAGTTGTTTAACAAATTATGCCTAACATTGTGAAATAACAGATTTAATCATTAAACTAAAAATATTTTCCGTTGACGGGTATACTCATATTTTCACCTGTTTCCAGCTGATATGTTTCAGGTTGGTTATCCCATTATGTTATAATGTTCATCTATTCAAAGATCCAGGGAACCCACGGGGGTGCAGACGAGCTGCAGCTATTTACTTCAAGTAAACTAATAAGTTTACATAATCTAAATATATGTTTATTAGTAGTATTAAAATTTAGATTTTAAGAATATTTTAGTTCATAAGACCTATTGTCGGCAATGATACCCTTATCGGTTGTCGTACAAAAAAAATACCCGTACCTACTTGCTGGTTTTGGCGTACCGCGTGAACTTCCAGTTAACTTTATGCTACTGAAAACAATTATTTCCACGGAAATCGTTATTTCAAGTTTGAGTAAAGTTATTACAAACTAGCAATTTTACGACCTTCAGTATCAAAATACTATAATTTCAATTTATAACTATAATTACCTAATAAGATACTTTAAATAATAAAAATACTTATTGAAAGATGGAAAACCCCTTTGTCCATTTCAGTATGACCAATAATAAGTGAGTTTAAATTAGGAAACAAAAGTGTTTTTTAAAAACCAATGAATTTATCGCCATTTCCGTCTCCATAATGGAATGAACTCTACTACTGACTGATGACATAATTCCGACTTGATTTCGTCTACAGAATCAAGTCTACACTCAATGACCCTCTAGAGGATTTTTTTTCCCCAGGCGAAAAACCTATCGAGGTTATCATCGCCTAACTAAAATTTTATTTTAAATAATTATTTCAAAATAAAACTAACCAACTAAACAAAATAAAATAAATGTTTAATACTAAATGTAACTAAAAAGAAAAAAACTAAAATTATATATAATTTAAACATTATTAAATAGATTCAGGTGGCGTAAGAAAGCGATGACACGGTCGATAGCCGTGACATCGTCCACTAAAACCACCTTTAAACTACCTCGAAGATCGTAACGTACATACAAATCGCTCAACTCATCACAATCAAGCAGGATATGCTTGATTGTAATATTGCTTCTACAAAACGGACATAGTGGTGGATCCTCATGTCGCATCAACCATCCATGCGTTAACAAAGAGTGGCCGATGCGAAGTCGAGTAACCACCACTTCCACCCTACGATTCGAACGAACAGATGTCCTCCATGGTCGGACGGTATTTTTGATGTCCCTCAGCTTGTTTCTATTTACATTTTGCCATTCTTCATTCCAAACATAGAATAGTGTAGTTTCAACTTTGCATACAAAATCTGATGCCATCACACGTTGTGTCGATGGCAACATACCTGTAGCTAATTTTGCACCTTCATCTGCTTTAGCGTTTCCAAATAATCCGCAGTGACCAGGCACCCAGAGAAATGACACTTCCACACCTCGTAATTGGAGCCTGTGTGTAGAGCACAAGATGTCTCCAACCAAAGGATTCTTAGTGTACATTTCCTGAATAGCCTGGAGAGCACTTTTGGAATCACAACACACAAGATATTCAGATTTTGCCGACGGAATTGATCTTAAAGCTTGGAAAATTGCATAAAGTTCTGCAGTAAAAACGCTACAGGCTGAGGGCAATCCGTAAGTGAAGGTTTGTCCTTCCATATAAAATGCACAACCTATCCCATTGTCCAGTTTTGAACCGTCTGTGAATATAGTCACAGTATGTTGGTGAGTTTGTTGAATCTGCAAAAACTCCATTGAGTCACAGACACAATGACCTATCAAAGAAGGTCATGGAACACGTATAAGGTAGAGCAAAACCACCATAGCAACCCAGTCCAGAGATTGCAAACTGGTATTTTCAGCATTCCCAAAGCGAAACAGTTCTAACAAATCAAAATTCCTAAGGGAAGATGTTAGAGTGAAATGGTGGTTGTGCGCGCGCGCGCGCGCGGGTGTGTGTGTGTGTGTGTGTGTGTGTGTGTGTGTGTGTGTGTGTGTGTGTGTGTGTGTGTGTGTGTGTGTGTGTGTGTGTGTGTGTGTGTGTGTGTGTGTGTGTGTGTGTGTGTGTGTGTGTGTGTGTGTGTGTGTGTGTGTGTGTGTGTGTGTGTGTGTGTGTGTGTGTGTGTGTGTGTGTGTGTGTGTGTGTGTGTGTGTGTGTGTGTGTGTGTGTGTGTGTGTGTGTGTGTGTGTGTGTGTGTGTGTGTGTGTGTGTGTGTGTGTGTGATGTACGTGAAGTGTTGTCAGTTTTGTGTTGACTATGGTACTGCGAGACGCCAATTCCCTCATGGTCGGTACGGCTAGTCCACACCTTACTTGCGAGGATATAATTATTTTCATTCAACCGTACGCTCCCTTACACACTAGCAGGATTCTTTCGGTCATTTACTCTTCATGGATGCTCAATTCTGTTGCCAGCTAGTGTTTCAACATGTTTACGCCCCATTTCAAAACTTTTAAATTGATAGAGCTATTCCTCTTTGCCCCTCATTGTAAAGTGGTTAGGACAATTCTTACATAAAGGGGGCAAGATTACTTACTTGGCTGCATGATTATGATTTCGCCCATGAGTCAATACCTGTTACTTGACTAGTGTTTCAAAAAAGCAGACATTCGATATTATTATATATACATAAATAAACCATTACATTTGTATGAACCATTTGCAATTATAATACATTTTCCGAATCGCTTGAATATCGATAGAAAATATTCATCCAGCCAAGATACTTTATAAACTTTGAACCTTGCCCTCAAACGAAGATTAATTACCTATTCCAGTAAAGTTAGCAAAAGTCTTTAACAATGGAATCCCTTGTCTAAAAGTTTGCTTTCATTGAAGAAAATAATTTAACGATACAGATCGTTTATAATATCTTTAAAAAAAAAGAGAAAAATCTGAAAAGCTTTAAAATTACCCCTAATAAATTAACATAACGTTTTTAATATTAACATAGGAAACATTGAATCATGTTTTAAACGCTATTTTAAACAATAGGTTCCTTTTAATTTTATTCAATTCCTTGCAACTTTATTAGTACACACTCTTTATAAATTGAAACCTGTGATGGATGATACTTCTTAATAATATTTTGAACATAATAATTGATATTTTTTAATTAAGTTTAAAGAAATAATATTAATTCTATGTGAGATAAATGTTCCCAATTTTTTTATTATTTTTTTATTTTTGCAAAAAACCAATGAGGTTATTATTGTCTTACCTAAATGTTACAGCTTAAGATTTATAATACTAATACTAACCTCAACTACAACTACATACTATTTTTTTCTTTTTCTTAGGAGAAAAACCTATCAAGGTTATCATCGCTACCTCAAGTGTTATTTAAAAACAATGTTACATATATGAAACTAATCAAAATAAAATAAATGTTTAAAAGTAGGGGAGACCGGGGATAGTTGTCACAAGGCTTGTAACTATGCCACTAGGGGCGCTCCAGTCCCTATGTCCTAGCCATCCGTACCCCCACTCCCTCTTAGTAGTTGTGTGGAAAAATACCTACAGGCGAGATCGTGTTCTACATTTATTGAGATTTTTTGTTTTCTTCCACTGGTAAGTAAATTTTTCTTATCCACCTCATGTCATTTGTTACGTAAACCTCTAACTTAATGGATTATAGTAGTATGTCATGATGAAAGCCATATAATTAGATATGTTTTCCTGTAACTAGGATCATGATACAGATCATTGTCGTTGTCTAGCATTATTTTCTCAAAATGGCGGGGTGGGGTTAGTTGTCACAAATCGTTTGGGGTTAGTTGTCACACGTGACAACAAACCTCGTATAAGTTAATTATTCAATTTTTTCCTTACAAGTTAGACAAATGGTGCGCAATTTTAAACGGAAGACAGCACAAGGAATTACCCCACCAGATATAATGCTTAGGGCCGCTAGGGCAGTCAACTTGGACAACCGTTCTATAAGACACGCCACAAACGATTTTAACGTGAATTATCGCACTTTAGCGAGGTACTGCCAAAAAATACCCATTGCTGAGTTAGAAAATGAACTTGTAAACGTACCTTCTATCTCCATAGGGTATACAACACATCTCAAGGTGTTCAATGATGAAAAGGAAGCTAAATTAGTTGAATACATTGTTCGGGACTCACACATTTATTTTGGGTTACCTCCGAGAGAAATACGGAAACTTGCATTTGAAGTAGCACATGCAAAATCATTGAAAGTTCCTCGTAAATTGTTTGAATATAAAATGGCAGGCCAGAATGGTTTGCTTCATTCATCAATTTTTTTTTCTTTTTTTCTTTTTTCCCAGGCGAAAAATCTATCAAGGTTATCATCGCCTAACTAAAGTTTTATTTTAAATAATTATTTCAAAATAAAACTAACCAACTAAACAAAATAAAATAAAATAAATGTTTAATACTAATTGTAACTAAAACGAAAGAAACTGAAATTATACATAATTTAAATATTATTAAATAGATTCAGGTGGCGTAAGAAAACGATGACACGGTCGATAGCCGTGACATCGTCCCTTAAAACCACCTTTAAACTACCTCGAAGATCGTAACGTACATACAAATCGCTCAACTCTTCACAATCAAGCAGGATATGCTTGATCGTAATATTACTTCTACAAAACGGACATAGTGGTGGATCCTCATGTCGCATCAACCATCCATGCGTTAACAAAGAGTGGCCGATGCGAAGTCGAGTAACCACCACTTCCTCCCTACGATTCGAACGAACAAATGTCCTCCATGGTCGGACAGAGAATAGTATAGTTTTAACATTGCATACAAAATCTGATGCCATCACACGTTGTGTCGATGGTACCATACTTGTAGCTAATTTTGCTCCTTCATCTGCTTTAGTATTTTCAAATATTCGGCAGTGACCAGGCACCCAGAGAAATGACACCTCGATAGCCCGTAATTGGAGCCTATGTATTGAGCACAAGATGTCTCCAACTAATGGGTTCATAGTGTAAATTTCCTGAATAGCCTGGAGAGCACTTTTGGAATCGGAGCATTCAAGATATTTAGATGTTGCAGACGGAATTGACCTTAAAGCTTGGAAGATTGCATAAAGTTCTGCTGTAAAAACGCTACAGGCTGAGGGTAATCCATAAGTGAAGGTGTGTCCTTCCATATAAAATGCACAACCTATCCCATTGTCCAGTTTTGAACCGTCTGTGAATATAGTCACTGTATGTTGGTGAGTTTGTTGAATCTGCAAAAACTGGGATCAGAAACTACAAACCGCTCTTATAAACATTGTGGGGGTTACAGTGGATGTGGGGGAGGGGTTGCGAGGAAGAAGAGAAAGCTCTGACTCTGTTAAGTACAGGATTTTTAACCTCACTTTCAATAAACCACGGTTGTTGACATCTGTCATTATTTTCGATATAACCTAGAAATCAGCTGGTGTTCTAACCGCAGTTCAGTTTCATCGCCTGCCAGATATTCGACGCCGGCTAGAATGTAGTTTCCCTTCACTGCAAAGAAATAGTTTCGTATGTGCGTCTCTCATATAGAAGAGTTATTCCGCTCTAGTCACCAGTTGCATTTGAGCCTATTCGTCTATGTTTTAGACTAGGCCTACGTGGTTTCTGATCTGGTGGCTTTTGCTAGCCATTTCCGCCTTCCCCAAAAGTTATTCTCTCTTCAACATGTCTCCGTAGTGTACAGCGAGCATGTTTTCTAGCCAAGTGCGTTAGCCGTGTGCATCAGTTTAAAAACCGCGTTTAAATGTTACACCACTTGTATAATACATTTAGTAAATATGTTAAATGCGTTCTAACAATAAATCATCGACGTCAACCGTAATAAAATCATTTTAAACCGCTTTATAAGTTCAAGTGCCCTTTGCTAGGGACGCCTCGTGGTCGTTATTAACTCGTGGTCTACTGCAGAGTATACTCGTTAACCTCGTGAGTGAACTATCATTTTATTAACTTAATGCTTATATATTGTGATGTTTGAAGTGACTTTACATTAAATAGAATTACATGAGTTTTAGTTCAAGCCACTATTCAACAATCTACGTTTCATCACTGCAGGACTTCGCTCAGGCCTGGGTACCCATTACGCAACGCTTTACCAACAACGCATACTTTGGAATGGTAAGTGGCTAGACTTAACCTTAACTCATAAACTTATGTTATTGATCAATTATCAATCTCAGTGTTTAACTTAAATTCACTGTTTTATAAGTAGAGCAGACCCCATACTGCTAAATCAAAGAGTGGGTGGTTCCTTCGGACTTTATAGTGTAACCTCGTACAATTCTTACTTACCCTATTGCTCTTTTAATAATTCATCCATTTCTTTCTTTAGTTTTGCTATCAAAACAATACATGGTCCACACCGGCTGGATTATAATAATTTGTACCGCTTAAACCTATGGATACAGTTCAATGCAAACTGGATTAGTAAATATTCTAAACGAAATCTGTACACCTGCAACAGGTTAGGTCGTTCAAATTTTTGTATTATTGTCAAATTTTTCAATTAAGTCTTTCTTTAAAGAATTGTGTTAAATCTTGTTTAAAATGGAGATTAACACAGATTATTATTTAGCTAAATCACATAATTCAGGTCATTAGTATGATTACTGGTAATGAAATCCCAGAAGGACTAATTTTAGAAATTAGGCGCTTACATAGTAACTTTATCGAAACCTGATTACATGGGAAAAAAACTTTCGAGCATCAAGTCGCAGAAATTGCAAAAAAGGCTTTTCAAATGAAAACCAAATTTCAGTTGTTGTATTTACCTATGCTAGCCAAATGCCCAAACATTATCAAAATGGACAGACTTCATTACAATGTTCGACTCCATGATTCATTTGAATGTTAATATTAACGCAGTGCAAAAATTCAAATATCTAAAATCAACATTAAAGGCGATGCCTTAGCAGTCATTACTGGGTTAACAATTTCAGAAAATAACTATGAAATAGCTTACACCGCTTTAAGAAACCTCTATGCAAACCCCCGCAGGCTAGCTGATAATGATTTTAAAAAGATTAAAGAATTTAAAATCATGAAAAACCGCTTCGCAAGCAGAACTTAACCGCTTCCTAACTGCACACTCTAACGCAGTATGTGCCTTGAAGGCCATTAACCTACCGGATTTGGCAGGTTTTTTGTTGTTTCAACTGGCAGTAAATAATTTAGATCCGAGCACTCGGCTTAATTTTGAAACTAGGCTAGGCACCAACACTATGCCTACATACCGCAGCTTAAATGATTTTGTAACCGAACAAGCTAGAGCAATGGAATTGCTCAACCAGGTATCGATGACAACCGCAGTTAACACCAAGATAAGTCAACAACCTCGAGTATTGGTCTCTTCCTTAAATGAACCTAACTTAATTAATGCGTCATACCAAACTGCAGACCCACATAACATTATTTCGTGTGACGACTTAAATCAGGACATTAACCCTTACCACCTCAGTTTAAATCGGTTCAAAATATACCTCAACCTCGCACTTTTCAAGCAAAACCTACAATGCAGTCATATTCGACCACATATAGTGACGCGACAAGTAAACATGTCACCAGTTTCTAACAGGCCGGGTCAATCAGTTTTTCGACATCGATTACCGCCACTTCATATGGATCAAGCTAACGTCTCGACCACTCATGCTGGGAAATGCACTTACTGCGACTCAGACCATATTATCTTCCATCGCAATTCATTTTTAGATTTAACTGTGCCTGGACGTAAAAAAACCATTGACAAATTACAACGTTGCTTTAACTGTCTTGGATCGCATTTTCAGTCAAAATGCAAATCAATAAAATACTGCAAACATTGTTGGGATCCGCATCACACATTGGTACATGACAACTCTCCTTCACGACATTGACTAATTCAACCGCGTCACCCCAGTTCAACAGTCAAACATCAACCTGCTATTAAATTACAACCGCACGCTCTTTCTTGTAAAATTAATTCTTCTCTCAGCAAAATTCCCTGAACAACGGAAGTCGTCAATTAGTCATTTTCTTTAAAGTGTTTAAGGGGTGGTCAAAATGTGGAAGATTCATACGTGGTGTTTCTTTCAAAGTGACCAATTATGGAAGGTGAAATAAGAGTCGTTTCTGGATTACATGGACAGTACTTATTATCTTTGGGGGGTTATCTGTATAGTAAGAAAACTGTCAGCCGTAACACAATTTGTTGGCGTTGCGTTAAATACTCGTCGCTCAAGTGAATATAAATTTTTTTCCAGGCGAAAAACCTATTGAGGTTATCATCGCCTAACTAAAGTTGAGTTTTTAAAATAAATATTACATAAAACTAATAAAAAAAAACAAAATAAATGTTTAAAACTAATTGTAATTATCTAAAACTAAAGAACCTAATATTATACAAAATTTAAATATTATTAAATAGACTAAGGTGGCGTAAGAAAGCGAGTTTTTTAATGAAAAACAAAGTTTGTACTAAAAATATTCTACGGAACCATTATTTTCAGGAAATTCTAATAAAAATTAAATTATTCTGTAAAACAATTTCCATAGAGACTTGCTTCAAATATTTTACTCCGAGCTAACCTTAATTTGCTATAACTGCAAATTTAATCATCTCTAAGTAAAACGATAACAGACAAAAGAGATAAGCTTTTGATTGCGTTGGCAGTGTTTTCCCACCCCTCAACCCCAAACCCCTTTTTAATATGAAAAATAATTTCTGCTTAGAACAAAACATCCCTTTGGATGTTTTTTTTTTTTTTTTTGAATATATTAAATATACACAAAATATCAGATGTATTGGTAATTCTAAATTGAATCTTCCTATGTGATATGTTAATTTTAGAGCATCCCTGAATTGAGAATATGAAAATACCATTTCTAACAAAATCACACACGCACGCACCATGCGCAAAAACAAACAAACACACACACACAGATTGCTGAACAGATTTTCCTCACTATGCAACTACATTGTATTCTTTGACACAGCTTTGGTCATGAGTCTCTCTTAAACAACTTTATTTCTTTCTTCTTCGCATTTAAACAAAACACACTGTTTAAAACTCCATTACAAACCAATCATCTGTTGTGTCTCCTATCCAGCAAAAGACAATATTAACTGGTAAACCTTATCCACCAGTTACAGATTCCGTTCACAACTATTCGGTTCACCCAATATAAGGACATCTAGTTGACTATTAAATCGGAATTGAATCTGTAACTGTAATGAGGGTATTTTAGTATAAACTGTGAAATGAGTTGATAACAAAGTAACTGAAATTTACCCTTTTCGTTGTTTTAGACAAAGAATCCGGTATTGACATCATGAGGAATTTATTAATTATCAATTGTAAGGATCTTTCCGCTGTTGCCATACTTCTAGCAGCCATATATATACAAAAATCGTCTACAAACAGGGAACAGTGGACCGGTGACTGTACTTTTGAAGTGACGCTGTTAATGGCAACAGCAAACAGCGTCACACTCAAAACGCCACCCTGTGGTACACCATTCTCTAGTTCGCACCGATCAGAATATATGCCTCCTAGACGTACTCGGAAAGTCCTGTTATTCAAATAATTTTTTATAAAAGCAAGAATGTTACCTTGTATACCCCATGATTTCAATACGTTCAAAATTCCTCTTCTCCATGCCATGTCATATGCCTTCTCAAGGTCAAAGAAAACAGCTACCAGTGTTTGTCGTAAGATGAAGGCATTCTGTATAGCTGACTCCAACAAAACCAATTGGTCAACAATCCGGTATTGACATCATGAGGAAGGAAAGAGCAATTCAAATTATTGGTTACTATACATTTTCTTTTATTTATTCCTAATATTATTTAAAGCAGAATATGAAAAAGTTGACATTGTGGCTATGAGGATCAAAACTGTTTATTTATTTTCTAATTCGCGAAAAATCGAAAAATGTGGTATTATCATTACCAAATACCTATAAGTAAGCCAAACCTACTGAATAAAAGTTAATATCTAAATACTAAATGTCTAAATTTAAACGGGGTTATTTTATATATTCCAACACAATTTCAATTGAAAATATTATTACGTTTGAGAGAGTAAAAACTCATGGACAATTACAAGGAAAACGTTCAGAGGGTGAGTTTTTCAAGGTTCAATATGCTCCGATTCTATTGCAGTGGAAAGTAATCATGCTTTAGACAGAGAGAGATGGGGAGCAACGAAGCAAAAGTATTCAAGGTTTAGTGTTTCATCTGTCTTCAAGGTTTTATTCCAACCTTTCAATTCCCTGTTCGAACTGAACGCAACTCCCGAAAATTGTACAATTTATTTTCCTTTACTGTTTCTAACATTTCCTTTATAATATTATTCAAGTAACATTAAGATGTTTACTAAAGATGTGTATATATTAAAAAATGTATTTGTTGATATATCTTAGATGTTTGTAGAATAGATTTTTGTCATCTACATTTTTCTAATATAGCCAATGAAATTATATTCAAACCTACTCATTCCATTGATTAGGGTATTAATGGTTTCACGAATATTAGTATTATAGAAGCTCATACTCGAAATGTCAGTTCAGATCTGATTTCACTTTCAGGGACATGTAAAAGGACCATAGACATACATGTGATTTTTTTTCCAGGAGCAAAACCTATTAGGAAGGTTGTCATCGCCTAACTAAAGTTTTATTTTAAAATAAATGTTACACAAATAAAATTAATCGAACTAAATAAAATAAAATAAAATCTTTTTTCCCAGGCGAAAAACCTATTGAGGTTATCATCGCCTAACTAAAGTTAAGTTTTTTAAAATAAATATTAAATAAATAAAACTAATCAAAATAAAACAAAATAAAATAAAATAAATGTTTAAAACTATTTATTATTATTAATTACTATATATTATTTAGTAATTATTTTATAATTAGTAATAAAAATTATTTAATAATTACTATTAATACTAAATATTATTAAATAGATTAAGGTGACGTAAGAAAGCGAGGACACGGTCGATAGCCTCATCGTCCCTTAAAACCACCTTTAAACTACTTCGAAGATCGTAACGTACATACAAATCGCTCAACTCATCACAATCAAGCAGGAAATGCTTGATTGTAATATTGCTTCTACAAAACGGACATAGTGGTGGATCCTCATGTCGCATCAACCATCCATGCGTTAACAAAGAGTGGCCGATGCGAAGTCGAGTTACCACCACTTCCTCCCTACGATTCGAACGAACAGATGTCCTCCATGGTCAGACGGTATTTTTGATGTCCATCAGCTTGTTTCTATTTACATTTTGCCATTCTTCATTCCAAATAGAGAATAGTGTAGTTTTAACTTTGCATACAAAACCTGTTGCCATCACACGTTGTGTCGATGGCAACATACCTGTAGCTAAATTTGCACATTAATCTGCTTTAGAGTTTCCGAATATTCCACAGTGACCAGGCACCCAGAGAAATGACACCTCGACACCTCGTAATTGGAGCCTGTGTATAGAGCACAAGATGTCTCCAACTAAAGGGTTCTTAGTGTACATTTCCTGAATAGCCTGGAGAGCACTTTTGGAATCACAACACACAAGATAATTAGATTTTATTGTATACACAAGATATTTAGAACTTTCAACGTTCTAATTCCAAAGAGAGCAATCGAATGTTGACGCGCATCGTAACTATCCTCGAGGTAGTTATCAAAAACTGCTTTGAATGCCGGATGTTTAGGTTTACTTCGAAGACCAGTGTAATATGAAATTTGTAGCATTTGACGTCGCATAGAGAGAGATGGTTCTCCAGCTTCAACTAGAAGGCTGGAGATTGGGCTTGATCTAAAAGCACCAGTAGAAAGTCTAAGGCCAGCGTGATGTATTGAATCCAGGAGTTTCAGAACCGTAGGTCGAGCAGATGAATAGGCTATACAGCCGTAATCTATGCGCGATCTTACAATGGCGCGATAGAAGCGGAGCATACAGGTTCTGTCTGCTCCCCAATTTGTACCACTTAGAACTCTCAACATATCCAATATCTTGATGCACCGGGTCCTCAAATCACGCACATGCGGATTCCATGAAAGTCTTTTATCCAATAAAAGACCCAAAAATCTCACATTATCCGCGGTTTGAAGCCGCGTACCATCAAGATAAAGAATAGGTTCCTGGTGTTGCCTGCGACGACTAAATGCTATACACTGGGTCTTCGAAGCCGAAAACTTGAAGCCCGTAGATTTGGTCCAGTCTTCCAATTTATTAATGACTAATTGTAAGGATCTTTCCGCTGTTGCCATACTTCTAGCAGCCATATATATACAAAAATCGTCTACAAACAGGGAACAGTGGACCGGTGACTGTACGTTGGAAGTGACGCTGTTAATGGCAACAGCAAACAGCGTCACACTCAAAACGCCACCCTGTGGTACACCATTCTCTGGTTCGCAACTATCAGAATATATGCCTCCTAGACATACACGGAAAGTCCTGTTATTCAAATAATTTTGTATAAGAGCAAGAATGTTACCTTGTATACCCCATGATTTCAATACGTTCAAAATTCCTCTTCTCCATGCCATGTCATATGCCTTCTCAAGGTCAAAGAAAACAGCTACCAGTGTTTGTCGTAAGATGAAGGCATTCTGTATAGCTGACTCCAACAAAACCAATTGGTCAACTGATGAACGTCCTTGTCTGGAACCACACTGAACGTTAGAAAGAAGTTTGTTTGTTTCTAGATACCAGACAAGACGACGGTTGACTATCTTCTCCAGTAGTTTGCGTAGGCAGCTGGTCAGAGAGATGGGTCTGTAACTACTGGGATTAGTTTTGTCCTTTCCTTGTTTTAGAAGAGGAATTATTGTCGCTTCTAACCATGCATCGGGAAAACCGTGCTCCTCAAATATACGATTGTATATCCAAAGGAGAACTAGTTTTGTCGACGGTGGCAGATTTTTAATCATGGAGTACAGACTATCATCGAGGCCTGGAACTGAATCCTTCGTTGACGAGATAGCTGACTCTAGTTCGTCAGTAGAGAAGTGGATATTCAAACAAGAATCTACAGACACTCCAACGGTGAAATGTAAGGCTTCCTGTTTACGTTTGTAGACCTAGAAAACGTCCTTCTATGAAGTACATGAATATTTTGAGAACGATAACGATGGCCCCTGAATTGAAGTACTACAAATTGATCGTACTATCTTCCATACTGTGAATAGAGCTGTTGTACTTGAAATAGTGCAAATGTATTGCGACCACGATTCACGTCTACTCTGCCTGAATAATCCAGTTGTCACTCGTTGGAAGTCTTGCATTACAGACACTAATAACGTCATTATTTTTTAATTTTTTTAATCGTGTGTTTAAAAATGTCTATTAGTTTTTCTTTCAATAAAGAAATTTTGAAGATTTAAATTATTCAAGAAATTGAAACATAACAAATGACCTACTTTAGAAAAGTATAATTTAGTAGACAAATTGCTTTTATGATAAAATGTTTGTAATAGAAAATGGAACACTCTTGCATTTAAACAAATGGAATTTATAATGAAGCGTTTGAGAGAAACTTTATATTTGGAATTTCAAAACTAAATTGATTGCTCTTTCATCCGCTTCTTATTACATTACATTATTTGTCAAATTGTTTGACTTGGTGCAGTTCTAAAGAGGAATTAATACCATATATATGCGGTAACCGATTACCTTGGGTGTTTCGACTTCCATTGTGCCCTGCAAGCATTTTGGAAATGTACGATACATTTCTCTTTAGTTGGAGACTCCAGTGATTAATAAACGGGGTGTTGGTATTATATTTTGCTAGGTGCCTGGGAACTGTGGAATAACAGGAAACACAAATGTAGATGGAGAGGCCAAATTGGCTACGAGAAGAGCGCAGTTGGAACTCGATTTCTCAGTAGTGACAGCTGGGACACACGTTTTTCATTCCCGTCTAGGTTGAGTAACTTGAATTTTTTCTTTGCTCCCAGGAAAGATGTTTTTTTTACCATTATGCTGAGGATCGTTTTCCAATATTTAAACTTTAGGCAGTTTAAGGAGCGAGCAGGGTGTTCTCTAGGACAGTTATATCACTTTGGAGCGTTGTTAGAGTCTTGTTTTTTATGGATTTTAGATCCACACTTTCCACCAGGGTGGCCACTCAAAATTGATACAACAATTCACGGGGTTTTTCAGGTATAAACAAATAATTTCCTGGATTAAAATCTTATAAAAAATCACCGACCTAAATAAATTTGTATTAATGCATCTATATATACCAGCTGACTCCCAATAAGCTCCGTACGATCTCTATTCCTGAACCTACATCCCACATATGCTGCTCGGGGTAGATATAATGGACTGACAGCTCATATTTGAGACACTGCGTATTACCTATATTTCTGTAAAATCTCAGTTACGACTTGATATATTCGTATATTTAGCTCTATAGGTATGTCTGATGTTATTGTAGGACATTTGATCTCTTAGTTAAGGTCAACTTTTATTTTACGTGTAAAACGGAAGAATGTAGAACGTCATTCATTTAAAATATTGAAACACCAGTCTATTCGATTACAATCACAAAAAATGTATTCTAAATGACATTTTATCACAAAAAAATGTAAACGTGTCACAATAATGAATGTGTTTGTAAATATTCAGTACTATCGTACATGTACTAGGTGCTCAAATGTAAACATATTTTGTATCTGATACATTTTTTTCCAGGCGAAAACCCTATCAAGGTTATCATCGCCTAACTAAAGTTTTATTTTAAATATTTTTTTCAAAATAAAACTAACCAACTAAACAAAATAAAATAAAATAAATGTTTAATACTAATTGTAACTAAACGAAAGAAACTAAAAATATACATAATTTAAAAATTATTAAATAGATTCAGGTGGCGTAAGAAAGCGATGACACGGTCGATAGCCGTGACATCGTCCCTTAAAACCACCTTTAAACTGCCTCGAAGATCGTAACGTACATACAAATCGCTCAACTCATCACAATCAAGCAGGATATGCTTGATTGTAATATTGCTTCTACAAAACGGACATAGTGGTGGATCCTCATGTCGCATCAACCATCCATGCGTTAACAAAGAGTGGCCGATGCGAAGTCGAGTTACCACCACTTCCTCCCTACGATTCGAACGAACAAATGTCCTCCATGGTCGGACAGAGAATAGTAGTTTTAACATTGCATACAAAATCTGATGCCATCACACGTTGTGTCGATGGTACCATACTTGTAGCTAATTTTGCTCCTTCATCTGCTTTAGTATTTTCAAATATTCGGCAGTGACCAGGCACCCAGAGAAATGACACCTCGATACCCCGTAATTGGAGCCTGTGTATTGAGCACAAGATGTCTCCAACTAATGGGTTCATAGTGTAAATTTCCTAAATAGCCTGGAGAGCACTTTTGGAATCGGAGCATTAAAGATATTTAAATGTTGCAGACGGAATTGATCTTAAAGCTTGGAAGATTGCATAAAGTTCTGCTGTAAAAACGCTACAGGCTGAGGGTAATCCATAAGTGAAGGTTTGTCCTTCCATATAGAATGCACAACCTATCCCATTGTCCAGTTTTGAACCGTCTGTGAATATAGTCACTGTATGTTGGTGAGTTCGTTGAATCTGCAAAAACTGGGATCAGAAACTACAAACCGCTCTTATAAACATTGTGGGGGTTACAGTGGATGTTGGGGAGGGGTTGCGAGGAAGAAGAGAAAGCTCTGACTCTGTTAAGTACAGGATTTTTAACCTCACTTTCAATAAACCACGGTTGTTGACATCTGTCATTATTTTCGATATAACCTAGAAATCAGCTATTCGATTACAATCACAAAAAATGTATTCTAAATGACATTTTATCACAAAAAAATGTAAACGTGTCACAATAATGAATGTGTTTGTAAATATTCAGTACTATCGTACATGTACTAGGTGCTCAAATGTAAACATATTTTGTATCTGATACATTTTTTTTCCAGGCGAAAACCCTATCAAGGTTATCATCGCCTAACTAAAGTTTTATTTTAAATATTTTTTTCAAAATAAAACTAACCAACTAAACAAAATAAAATAAAATAAATGTTTAATACTAATTGTAACTAAACGAAAGAAACTAAAAATATACATAATTTAAAAATTATTAAATAGATTCAGGTGGCGTAAGAAAGCGATGACACGGTCGATAGCCGTGACATCGTCCCTTAAAACCACCTTTAAACTACCTCGAAGATCGTAACGTACATACAAATCGCTCAACTCATCACAATCAAGCAGGATATGCTTGATTGTAATATTGCTTCTACAAAACGGACATAGTGGTGGATCCTCATGTCGCATCAACCATCCATGCGTTAACAAAGAGTGGCCGATGCGAAGTAGAGTAACCGCCACTTCCTCCCTACGATTCGAACGAACAGATGATGATTATATTGTCTGTATTTTTTTAATACGGTATGTAGTCTATACAAACAATCTGTCTAGTACGACTAGCCAAGAGAAGTTAGTTGGGTGTTTGTTGATGTAAGACTTTGTATGACATTTCTGCTTTTACGTGTATATAGTGTTATTTTCAATGTATTACACAACTCAGTCGTTTTATGTAACAAAATTTTGTACATATTAATTTTTTTAAATACTTTTTAAAAATTTGTTCACATTATTACCACGTTTAGATTTCGTAGGGTTCCACTAGTACCACATAGTGGCTCGTAAATGAGTCTATGATGAGAAGATTGACGTGCTATAACAATGACTCGCTACAACCATCATCGTATAGCACAGACAACCAATTGTTTCATATTTATCTCCGCTCAATTATTAACTTTATCGTAATTGCTCTACTGATTTTAGTGAATTCCTGACTATAAATCTAAATTCCCGGTTACTTCACGGCTTTTCCCCAATCCATTATATTTATAGCTTTTTTCCCAGTACCCAGTTCGATGGCCACTCTGTAGCAGCTAAGAGTATGGCTACAGCCGAAAGGTCCCTTCAAATGGTAATAGATTGCATGCAGGAATGGACTAAAACTACAGTCTTTACGTATTCGGCTTCGAAGACCCTGTGTATAGCATTTAGTCGTCGCAGGCAACACCAGGAACATATCCTCTATCTTGATGGTATGCGGCTACAGACCACGGATAATGTGAGCTGTTTGGGTCTTTTATTGGATAAAAGACTTTCATGGAATCCGCATGTGCGTGATTTGAGGACCCGGTGCAGCAAGATATTGGATATGTTGAGAGTTCTAAGTGGTACAAATTGGGGAGCAGACAGAACCTGTATGCTCCGTTTCTATCGCGCCGTCGTAAGATCGCGCATAGATTACGGCTGTATAGCCTATTCATCTGTTCGACCTACGGTTCTGAAACTCCTGGATTTATTACATCACGCTGACCTCAGACTTTCTACTGGTGCTTATAGATCAAGCCTGTTCTCCAGCCTTCTAGTTGAAGCTGGAGAACCATCTCAATGCCACGTCATATGCTTCAAATTTCATATTACACTGGTCTTCGAAGGAAACCTAAACCTCCGTCGTTCAAAGCAGTTTTTGATAACTAACTCGAGGATAGTTACGATGCGCGTCAACATTCGATTGCTCTCTTTGGAATTAGAACGTTGAAAGTTTTCAGTAACCTAAACTTAGAACATCCACCTATATTCGAACGAACGCTGTGCTGCATCCCTTCATGGACAATAAGAATGCCAAATTTTGACTCCTCATTGTCCAGGTACCTAAAATACAATACTGCTGACATTATTTATCGTCAAGAGGTTTTGCAGATTCAACGAACTCGCCAACAGGATAGGTTGTGCATTTTATATAGAAGGGGAAACCTACTCCTACGGATTGACCACAGCCTGAAACGTCTTTACAGCAGAACTCCGATGCCATTTTCCAAGTTTTTTAGATCTATTCAGTCTGCAAAATCTATATTGTGTGTTCCGATTCCAAAAACGCTCTCCAGGCTATTCAGGAAATGTACACTAAAAACTTTTCAAGTGGAGACATCTTGTGCTCAATACACAGGCTCCAGTTACGAGGTGTCATTTCTCTGGATGCCTAGTCACTGCGGAATGTTCGGAATCACTAAAGCAGAAGGTGCAAAATTAAATACAAGTACGGTGTCATCGACACAACGTGATGGCATCAGATTTTTTATGCAATATTAAAAATACACTGTTCTTTGTTTGAAATAAAGAATGGCAAAATGTATATAGAAAAAAGCTGCGGGTCATCAAGAATACCTTCCGACCATGGAGGACATCTGTTCGTTGGAATCGTAGGGAGGAATTGGTGGTTAAAATTTTGTATAATTTTAATTTCTTTAGTTTTCAGATTATTAAAATTAGTTTTAAATATTTTTTCATTTTGATTAGTTTCATTTATAGAACATGTATTTCAAATAACACTTGAAGTAGACGATGATAACTTTGATTTTTTAATAAAATAAAATACTTTCAATTCTCAGTTTGTCATTATTCATTTTAATGACGTTATTACGTCGCTCATCGCTGACATCAATTATTCCCTTTTACCTGTTCTTGTGCCTGAGTATTCCGTGGTGATCAGACAACCAGCAAAGTTACGTATTGAGAGGTCCTATATTGAACACAATATTACAGTAACAGAAGAGTTCTTATAGAAGCCTAAAGAGCACTTTTGGAATCGGAACATAGTGTACAATCAGTAATTCTAGCAAAAAGGAATGGATTTATCTAAGTTTTTTTTCCCCCAGACGAAAAACCTATCACGGTTATCATCGCCTAACTAAAGTTAAGTTTTTAAAATAAATATTACATAAAAACTAATCAAAATAAAACAAAATAAATGTTTAAAACTAATTGTAATTATCTAAAACTAAAGAACCTAAAATTATACAAAATTTAAATATTATTAAATAGATTAAGGTGGCGTAAGAAAGCGAGGGCACGGTCGATAGCCGTGACATCGTCTCTTAAAACTACCTCGAAGATCGTAACGTATATACAAATTTGTCAACTCATTACAATCAAGCAGGATATGCTTGATTGTAATATTATTTCTACAAAACGGACATAGTGGTGGATCCTCATGTCGCATCAACCATCCATGCGTTAACAAAGAGTGGCCGATGCGAAGTCGAGTAACCACCACTTCCTCCCTACGATTCGAACGAACAGATGTCCTCCATGGTCGGACGGTATTTTTGATGTCCCTCAGCTTGTTTCTATTTACATTTTGCCATTCTTCGTTAAAAACAGGGAATAGTGTAGATTTAACTTTGCATACAAAATCTGATGCCATCACACGTTGTGTCGATGGCAACATACTTGTAGCTAATTTTGCACCTTCATCTGCTTTAGTGTTTCCGAATATTCCACAGTGACCAGGCACCCAGAGAAATGACATCTCGACACCTCGTAATTGGAGCCTGTGTATAGAGCACAAGATGTCTCCAACTAAAGGGTTCTTAGTGTACATTTCCTGAATAGCCTGGAGAGCACTTTTGGAATCACAACACACAAGATATTTAGATTTTGCAGACGGAATTGATCGATAAGTTGAAGGTTTCTATGTTCACAGGGCTTGGCGACTAAAAATAAAACGCATCACACAATTAGGTCTATTTTAATACAACACAAAGGAATGCTATTTACACAGTCAACTAAAATTACATTAGAAAATAGTATTTCAACAGTTATTTAAAATACAAGGTACACAAAAGATATAGCATATGTTTATACTAAAATTATTTATTTACAAAATGGTCCTTATGACTATAGTCGTAGAAATAAAGGACTTTTCTATTTCAATTTCTCATACATAAATATAAATGTAAGTTTTATTTATTTATCTCTAAATCTATGTTTAACGTTTACCCTGAATGGTTGAGATAAGATATGTAAAGGTGTTGTGAATCCCGGTTTTTTAAAGAAAATTTTAGCATAGTATGTGTAACTTCAAATCTTTCACTAAATTAGACCCAAATATTCCAAAATTGACGATTTTGATTGCCTATAATAATTATTATTGATATTTATCATGAAACGATATTTATTAAAAATATTATGAACCAGGCATGTTTGTCAAATATAAAGATTTTAATTAAAATCTTATCATTATTACTAAGATGATTTTTTTTTCATTTTAGAGTATATTTTCCCAAATAACCAATATTCGTTGCTTACATTCATCATCTACTAACTTCTTTTAATACATTTATTTGTGTTTAGAACTAAAGTAAAAAAAGTATTATTAAAAGTTATAAAATTATATTTTTTGTTGATGTTGAATTAACACTAGAGCATCGTGTTAACAATGATAATTTCTTCAGTTATTAGCCAACTGATTTCTATTTTTTTTTCGCTGACAATGTTCTAATTATCAATGAAAATTTCATTTAGTACACAATCCCTACAGTCTTTATTAATATGGTATTTTTTAAAGACATCACACATTTACCTATTCACGTTAGCGTCAAGAGAGTTAGGCATGGTAAGTCAAATGATAAGGTTATGTACGACAGAAAATTGTACAGTAAATGAAGTAAAAAATTTAATAACTATATGAAAACAATATAGACTCTTAAAGAATCGCATTTGAAGAAAGAACGAATGTTATCGTAAAAACAATAGGTTAGAATATATATTGTACATTTTCAAAACGTCTGTAATTGGACCGAGCAATGCGTTATGAAGTTCCCGCTGAATCTGAGTTTCTAAAATTCAGTTTCAATTATAAGACGGAAATTTCCGGATTCGCATTAAATCGACTTAAGTTTTTTGTCAATAACGAGTTGATATTAGAAAATACTTTTATCGCAACGTAAAACTTGGACCCATTATTTAAAGTCAAAGAGGAAAATGGCGTTGAAGCATTGCACTCGATTATTGGAAAATAAAAGCAAAACACCTTTTTTATTAGGTTAACCGTCATTTCAAGGCTCGATTTTTTTGTAACTACATAGCCGCTAATTATTATACTTGACGGGATATCAGAACGGTGCATTTTTGCATTCAAGGGGAAACTGTTCAAGCTAGTAAAAGAAACGTGTAAATCTGTTCGAATACATTCCACCATAAACGCATAAGTAATACGATGTAGATTAGACCTTGTTACATCCCTTTAGTCCGCTACAATGTTCCATTTGACGTTGTTTGGTCTGCAAAGGGAGCTAATTTTATGTCATGTTCGTCGGCAGTGTGCAATGGGAGAAAACTTCCAAATCTAAATTACAAAGTATAGAGACCTATTTGCTAAAGAAATAAATAAAATACTGCGTAGGAATGGGAGAAGAGACTAATGGGAAAGGGGTTACTGTTTAACAAATAAATAGACAGAAAAATAGTTAATCCAAGCGTACGGGGGGCCGACGGCGTTGCTCTAAAAACAAATGTTTGTCGCCAACGCTTTCGAGAGCCTTCCACTACGGCTATAACCGCCTCAGAAGGGCAGGGGAAAATTTATATATGGGCAAGATTCAGGTAAACAGAATCTACAGGAGTTTGCTGGGGAGTCTTTACGGCATCATAGATTGTACGTGATCGCGACTTGAAGTATACATACTCTATTGGGTTTATACATGTGTCTACCCTTACGCTCGTGGATATTAAAAGTAAGATGGGATGGATGGAATATAACAAGAGATTACTATAACAAGAGTGTAAAATATGTATGGGAGACACCTTAAAACGTAAAATAAACGTATTGATTGAATAAAACGTCTTTCCTCCCTAGCCATGTGTCTACCTGAATCTCTCAAGTTTGTTTACGTTGTTTTTCTATATATTTCAGTACATCTTGTTACATCCTTCTTTAAATTCCTTTTTCACATATTTCAACATTTGTCCTTTCCTTTTCTATATTCTCGTTGATGACATTTAATTTCATAGACTTTTATATTCTACCCTATTTTCTTGGGGGCGATCTTTTTTCCATCCCAGTATTTGATCATAAGAACTTATATACTGAATTTTAAAATTTAATTAAGCTTTGAAACTTGCTTATGAAAATTGTTTTACAAAATTAAAGCTGTAGTCTTAAACATTATTAATCCAAGAAATAGGTTTAAAAACTAAGAAGTATCTTGCAACTTCAACCGTTCCAAAAGCAAACCTGTATAAAAACTTCTTTATACTCAATCAAGTAACCTTTAAATTAGATTTGTTGCTAAAGACAATCCATTTAACCATTAGCAAAACGTTATTTACACGACATAAAAGAGCTTTGTGAACAAGATAATTTAATACTCAAAAGCACTTTAACCACAAAATCCTCTTATCCCATAAACTGCGTATAAAGTTTATTTTTTTTTTATTTAATATTATTTTTCAACCATATGTAAATTCCTAATTCGATTTCTAGATGTCTCCCTTTTTTAATATTTTACCATTACACTGATTTATTTCTTATCTCAGATTCGGTAACTTTTTAGATATGTCACGCATATATAACTAAGATGTTGACTGCATTTAAGGCGAGGAGCAATTTTACCTTTATTCTCCTACAGTCAATGTCGTTTTAAATTTTCTATCAGATAAATGTGGCGTCAATGTATTTCTGTTTCAGGAGATTTATCACACTTAGGTAACAATTTCAGGGTTTGATTTTTTTCCTGGCGAAGAACCAATTGTGATTATATTCGAAAATCAACAGCATAATTTTCTATAGAAAAGCAAAATAGATGAAAATAAATTTTAAAAAATTAAATAAAACAAAATTTAAACAACATAATAGTAGTAATATAGAAATAAATATGCGACAATAAATATATAACATTAAGAGGAATATAACAATAAATAAAAAAAAATGAATAAATAACAAGACAGCAACAATAAATTTATAATATATATATTCTTGATATTTTACGTTATCCATTGTTTTTCCGTTGCACTGACTTTATGAAGTTAATATATTACTATTGTAAGTAATTTTATCCACCATTGCACTTAATGGTGGATAAAATTACTTACAATAGTAATATATTAACTTCATATATATACATAACACTTATGTAGAAAATAAATAGGTTATCAATAATAAAACTCTAAACACAAACTAGCATGATAGCTCTATACTTTAATAAAAATATATGAATTAAAAATTTTTTTAAAAGTATATATTAAATTTTAAAAAGTAGATTTAGGTGGCGAAGGAATGCCATTTGAGACGGTTTGATAAATATGTCGGAATGAAGAACTACCTGTGCTAGAAACGTCGCTTAAAACATTTAATTAGGCATAGTTATTTTAAAAGTTTGTATTGTTTAGAAAATTCTCATTTAACCAACACTATAACGGCATATTTAGTCTCGACAGTGAAACAATTTTAGGTTATGCGTGGAAGAACTCCCCTTCTCCAGGCGAAAAACCAAATATGGTTACCATCTGTTAAACGCATGAAATAACTCGACTAAAAATCGTCTAAAATTTAAAATCAATAACTATATAGCAATAAAAATTTAACAAATAATACTATAACGATAAGTAACAATATCCCAAAAACAACAATATACCAATATAACAGTATAACAATACATAAAAAACTATAAATAAAACTTTTAAAAAAATAATAATATAATATGACAATAACTAATACCATTAAAATAAATAATAATATAACACAAAATAATAATAATCCAAGAAAAATATGTCTCCAACATATAAGATGGAAAAAGTATGTAAGAGAAAATCACTTTAAGAAGCTTTAAATTAAAATAATGTTCATTGCAATAAGGTTTTTTTATATAATAGGTAGTGATTTGGAAATTGTATACAGGTTTTACTAGATGTTTGGGTGTTCATCAAAGAAATACATTTGATATATGTACTTTAGATCCAATTGTCTTCAGTTGTACCAACATAAATCCTACCTCCCTAAATTATAACTTATTCGTAATAGCTCTTGCTTCCAACAGAGGTTTTTGAAGATATTCTTCCGATATGTAGAGTTGTTACAAAAGGGATGGCGTTAATGTCTAAGAAAAAGGGTTTTAAACAAAAATAATAAGAGAATATCATATGATGATGCTTCAAGTCTTTGCAGAAATGCCCAAATATTTCATATACCTTAAATTTTGAACTACTCCATTTGTTACAATTTTATACAACACTTAGTACAAATCACGGAAATTTAGTCAGTTTTAAATTTTAATTTTTAATTCTTAAAACGTTTCATAACTATTAATTTATTTATTTACTTCTTTTAATTTATTTCTATTTATTTATTTTAATGTTGAAAAACTATCGTGTGATGTAACTTAGTCAATAACAAACCGAGCAATACAATTTAGGTTTAAGAACAGGTAACATTAATTTATTGACCGCAATACACGTAGAACTCTTTAAGGTAGGTGATGTTGGGCTTACGTTACACTGGAAGTAAGGGGTGATATTGTTAAGATAAGAAGTATTCGGCTTTCATCTCATAGTAGCCGCTCCATCTCTTCGCTCGTCTCTTCGCTGGAATCATCTGATTGGCTGTTAGGAGCTAACATACTCTCGTCTGCAGACCAGTGCTCGAACTCTTCCTTGTGGTGTTCCAGCGCCATTACGGAGGGGAAAAGCCCGTCGCATGAAGAGCATCTGAAACCGAAGTTTTATAGGTTATCGTATGATCTCTAAACGTACTCAAATGGCAGTTAATTTAAAATCTGTGTATAGAAACACAGAATCACGTTTCCTGGATCATTTCTTACATTTCTTGCATTTTCAAGAACACAAAAGGATTCTTAGAGCACATTTCCTGGATCGCTAGAGATATTTAGGAAACGGTGGACACAAGATAATGTAATATTGCAGATGTAATAGTTGAGAAATGTGAGTGAATGGAAATTTCATCATCATTGTTAATCAAGGGTAGTGTTTAAAACATTACAATTCAAGTAAAAAGAAAACGCTAAAATAAATAACAATAACTAATTATAGCAAAAAAAAACAATAATTACATAATAATAAATACAGTACCAGTATATTTTTTTTTCCTTGATAACCTATCAAGGTTATCATCGCCTAACTAAAGTTTTTATTTTAAATAAATATTGCAAATAAAACTAACCAAACTAAACGAAGTAAAATAAATGTTTAATACTGATTATAACTAAAACTAGAAACTAAAATTATACATAATTTAAATATTATTAAATAGATTCAGGTGGCGTAAGAAAGCGATGACACGGTCGATAGCCCTGACCTCGTCCCTTAAAACCACCTTTAAACAACCTCGAAGATCGTAACGTATATACAAATTTGTTAACTTATCACAATCAAGCAGGATATGCTTGATTGTAATATTATTTCAGGAAAACGGACATAGTGGTGGATCCTCATGTCGCATCAACCATCCATGCGTTAACAAAGAGTGGCCGATGCGAAGTCGAGTTACCACCACTTCTCTACGATTCGAACGAACAGATGTCCTCCATGGTCGGACGGTATTTTTGATGTCCCTCAGCTTGTTTCTATTTATATTTTAAAACAGATCAATGATAATAAGTATATATTAGGTTTTCAACACATAATACTGTACATAATTTTTTTTCGTCCTTCATAGCGGAAAAACGTGATGGTCATCATTAAGAAACAAAATAAGTGATTAAAAAAAGAAGCATTATAAAGAACCTAATGTAGAAATACAGTGTGTACCAAAAAGAATGACCCCTTTTTAACTTGTAATAATATTGAAACAAATGCCACTAGATAACCCAAACACCGCCAGATGTAATCGGCATGGTTTAGTTTCAGAAAAAATCCGCTGAATGTCGCTACGAGCGCTGGCGTAGATCGTGCAGCCACTCTCGCTCAATATGGCGTCCGCACAACAGAAGGCGTATTGTGTTATTGAATTTAGTCGTACTCAATCAGTGGTCAGTTCAGCGGGCGTTTCGTATTCGATTTCGTGCTAAACCACCATCACCAAAAGAACATTCGACGGTGGTATAAACAGTTGGAAGAAACCGGGTGCTTCTGTAATGGGAAAAGTCCTGGTCGACCACGCGTTCCTGAACAAACAGTAGAACAAATCCGACAAGCTCCTTTAGCAATGCTAATCTACAGGACATGGAAGATGACACTTTTAAGCCACGGTTGATATTCAGCGATGAGGCAATATTCCATATTAGCGGTAAGATTCACCGTCATAATGTGCGAATATGGGGGTTCGAAAATCCTCATGAAACGAATGTGATTCACCAAAAGTGAATGTTTTTTGTGCTGTTTCGCAAACTATGGTTTATGGACCCTAATTTTTTGAGGAACAAACTGTAACAGGAAAATCATATCTTACAATGCTACAGAACTGGTTATTCCCACAACTTATTTACTCTGACAATTTCATCGATCATCAAGATGGAGCACCACCGCACTGGCAAAACAAAGTGCGCAGTTTCCTCAATGCCAACTTGCCTCAACGTTGGATATGGCGTACAGGACCGTGAGACCAGGCTTTACACTCGTGGCCTCATAGGTCCCCTGACATAACACCATGCGAATTTTTCCTGTGGGGATATGTTAAACAACGTGTTTACGTTTCTCCCTTACCTCGTGACATTGATGAACTAGAAACCAGAATATCAGCTTCTGTAGCTTCAGTGACAGAAGACACCTTACGCTCAGTTTGGGATGATTTCAGCTATCGGCTAGATGCCGTCCGTACAGCCAATGGAGGACATATTGCACATTTATGATAGATTTTTATAAACTTATGGGTTTTGTGAGTAATTTAGTATGAAATTTGTTGGTTTTAAGCCCTTCTTCCTAATAGATATTCTATTTAAAATCGGTTCATTCTTTTAGGTACACACTATATAGTAAGAAACGATATTAAATTGAAAAAAACAAAAACATAACCGTAAATTTCCATAGCAATAGACATTTATATCACAATAAATAAATAGAAATAAATCAATAACAGGTATCCAAACACTAAATAAAAAAAACAATAGATTATTGAAACAAACGTATCAACCAATATGTATATATATATATATATATATATATATATATATATATATATATATATATATATATTTAGTGGCGTTAAGAAACAATAACAAATTATTGGCCGCAGCATCGTCTCTTAACACCATCTTTAAACTCCCTTGTTAAGTTAGAACTGTCACGAATATCCCTCAATTATATAATGGGAACTCACTTATAGGTAAAAATAATACACGAAATTAAATTAATTATTTTTAATTTGGTGCATAAATTCCAAAAAGGTCAACATATGTGATAATTACCCAAAATGTCTTTTCTTCTGTTGATGCTGAGACAGTTGCCTATGAGTAGAGAAGGATCGATCACACACGTTGCACGTCAAAGACTCATCTGGCAACAAGAAAATGTGTTCCAATCATTATGTTTAGGCAATCACCACGTTAAATAGGGGTAGAGAGTATCGTTTATAGTATATTAATACCTTATTTTTTCTAATGAAGAGAACAGACTTATAATTTAAGGGTATCACAGAGTTTTCGTTATACGATAAGACGTATTTTACGATTTTTAAAATAATTAAATTTTTTTTAACGAAAACCCCATTACGTTATTCTCGCAGAGAACAATTTATGTATGCTAACATTAATATTTCTAAAAATATAAACCTAATACACTAATGAAAAAAAATACTTGATTAGTTAAAAGAAAATTAAGTAGCTTACTAGTATTACATTAAATAGAGCAAATTCTACATTTGTAGAAAAATGGCAAACAGTTCTGCGGTGAAAACACCACAATCTAGAGGGCAATCCGTGCGTGTAGGTAAGCCCAGACGCATAAAACGCACACTCAAACATCGTCCATTAAAACCACCTTTTTTAAACTTCATCGAAGAACGTAGCGTAAATACAAATCGGTCAACTCATTGCAGTTAACCCTTTGTTGCATCATGTAACTCAGGAGTAACAGAAACTTTGTCTGAAGCCTGCTGCACTCTGGTGTGTATTTCTGGAACAGTTTTCTGTCACTCAGCTGCAACTGTATGCATTTGAGCTACTGCAGTTGATTTGTTGGAGGGAAATGCTGTTATTTCTTCTATATAACCTAAATTACTACATCATGTTCGTTCATCACAACACATAGTTGACAGTGCAAATTTAATTAATCATATTTTATAATTGAATAAGAAATAGACTCTATAAAAAATACACAGCTGTTTGTCCGATATTCTATAACACACTTGTGCAGTTAAAGGTAAGTAAAACAGTTTCATATAATTACAATGGAACAAGATGAGAGAATTCGTGTTTGTTTCGTGGATGATGATGGAGAAATTTGAAAATTGTCTTCTGACGAACTCTTACATGAATTGGAAATTCCATATGATAGCGAAGATGAATTTGGGAAACCAATTGACGAAAATAATTTAGAAGACTTCACTAGGATTACTTCAGAAAAAGAAAAGACTTTAGATGAAATTGTTGAATCTACTTTCAATAAAGATAGCGACATAAATTCCGCACAATCAACAGCTAATTTGCATTCAGAATCATTCAGTAATATTTCTAAAAAAGGGAGCAAAAAAACAAGAAAGGTGAAAACTATGAAACATAAAAAAAATCTTACTTGGAAACATGAATCTTTGGTAATTGACGAAGAAAAAAGATTTACAGGAAATTTTGCGTATCCACAAGACGTTCTTGAACTTGACAGTCCATATGAATGTTTCAAATATTCCTCTATTGCCCATTGCACCAATATTAGAAATCACTGGGGCTCTGTTTTAGGCAATGAAATAATAAGAAACACAATGGGAGTAAATGAATTTGAAAATGAATTTGATTTGAGATCATTACTGCATTTCAATGACAATACAAAAATGAATTTTTTTTTACCAGGCGAAAAACCTATCAAGGTTATCATCGCCTAACTAAAGTTTTATTTTAAATAATTATTTCAAAATAAAATTAACCAACTAAACAAAATAATATAAAATAAAATGTTTAATACTAATTGTAACTAAACGAAAGAAACTAAATTATACATAATTTACATATTATTATTAAATAGATTCAGGTGGCGTAAGAAAGCGATGACACGGTCGACAGCCGTGACATCGTCCCTTAAAACCACCTTTAAACCACCTCGAAGATCGTAACGTACATACAAATCGCTCAACTCATCACAATCAAGCAGGATATGCTTGTTTGTAATATTGCTTCTACAAAACGGACATAGTGGTGGATCCTCATGTTGCATCAACCATCCATGCGTTAACAAAGAGAGACCGATGCGAAGTCGAGTAACCACCACTTCCTCCCTACGATTCGAACGAACAGATGTCCTCCATGGTCGGACGGTATTTTTGATGTCCCTCAGCTTGTTTCTATGTACATTTTGCCATTCTTCATTCCACATAGAGAATAGTATAGTTTTAACATTGCATACAAAATCTGATGCCATTACACGTTGTGTCGATGGTACCATACTTTTGCTAATTTTGCTCCTTCATCTGCTTTAGTGTTTCCGAATATTCCACAGTGACCAGGCACCCAGAGAAATGACACCTCGACACCTCGTAATTGGAGCCTGTATATAGAGCACAGGATATCTCCAACTAAAGTGTTCTTAGTGTACATTTCCTGAATAGCCTGGAGAGCACTTTTGGAATCGGCACATACAAGATATTTAGATGTTGTAGTAGATAAGAGCTGTAGTTCTAGTAATTGTGCCAATGTACTGCGACCATGATTCTCGTTTACTTTGCCTAAATATTCTCCGTGCTTTCGGAAGATTTTATATTTTTCCAGGTTTTCACTCGTTGGATGTCTCCTAGGTATTCCGGGATAGATGGTTTCCCGAATGTCAGGATTAATGATGTTGTTGGAACTCTCTGACCGTTTTCCATCCTCATAATTCGTACGACTTCTGTTACACCTTCCGATTTCAGTTCAGATTGTATTTCGTCCTCCCGGACATACAAAAGATCTCTGCATGATATTACTCCCCTTGATGAGTTCAAGGTTTTGTGGGGGGCCACCGAAACCTTGACCTGATCAAAGAAGGAGGTCTTTTTTAATAATAACTGTGACTGCCTCGAATTGCTTGTTTCTAACAGCAGTGTTTCGTTCCTTAACTCCCTTATGGAAGAGACAGGTCCTACTGCACATCCAGTTATAGCCTTATGGATCAAAAAAGGCGATATTTTCGAAAGATCTTTTCCTTCTTCTGTGCTAGACACAATTAAAAATTTAGGCGGTAGTTTAGGTAATGCTACATCTATATCTTTCCTCTTCTCATTTACTGCACTAGGCATCTTTGGAGAAACCTCACGACGCCTCTTTACATTACTCTGGTTTGTTGGTTGGTTGGACTTTTGTTGGTTTTCCATAAATTTTATTTAAGCTAACCATCGTGTCAGGCGTTACGGGCGAGACTATGAGAACGGGTACACCCATAGATCACTTTCGATCATTTCCAACCCCCAGAACCCTGGGGCCCATAGTTTCCTCCTTAGCTCGACTGGATGGGCATCGATCGAGAACTCGTAATACTGTGCACAGGCTCCGACACCTGTGCACCGCGGACACTCCCTGACCAAGGACCGAAGTGGCTAGCGGACCAGCAACCGCGCATACGTCTTCGGCAGAGCAAGCTCACAGCAGCGTCCCAGACCAGAGTTAGTCAAGCTCAGGACCTTTCAGCACTCCCAACGCGCAACGGTTCTGACCAGTCAAATTCCCTAAGTGAAGATGTTAGTGTATGTGCTTGTGCGTGCGTGTGTGTGTGTGTGTGGGTATGCTTTGTGAGTGGTGTAGTGTTAGGCTAGGGTACCGCGAGAGACGCCAAACCCCTCGTAAGTGCGGCTAGTCCGCACCCCCCTGCGGGGAGGAGTTTATATTACTCAAGATTTTTTTAATTGATTTGTTTTAAGATTATCACTTTACCTAGTTCCAAGACACGATGTGTGTGTGTGTGTGTGTGTGTGTGTGTGTGTGTGTGTGTGTGTGTGTGTGTGTGTGTGTGTGTGTGTGTGTGTGTGTGTGTGTGTGTGTGTGCGTGTCTAAATTACAATATATATTGCAAGAGTTGACGACGTGGAACCACGACTTCCTACCCACGTCTACGTTTTGGACAGTTAGAAGACCTCCATGAACGGACGGTGTACTAAATTTCCTTCCGCTTATTGTTTTGAATACGTTATCATTCGTCATTCCAGTTAGCGAGTAATGTTTGCTAAGAAAAACACACAATTTACTAAGTTTTATTTACTTCTATTTTGTTTCTTGTTATTATATTGTAATTATGTTATTTATTTATCTTCTATAATCAAATCTATACCTCTCCAGGCAAAAAAATAAACAGTTATCATTGCCTAGGTGTATGAAATGACTATTTAAAAAAAAACAGAAAATTAAACTTGAAACTAATCACCTACACTAGCAACTAATACCACTACAACCTTAGCATTAAACAGTTACACTATGTAACTTAAAAGTAAAAAAACACAAAAGGTTAAAAAGGTAAAGAATGAAATTGACTTGAAATTATGGAAAATGTTAAAAATAAAATAATTTAATAATTGAAACTAAAGACTAAAACTAAACATTTTATTAAATATTGCTGTACCATTCATCAGAGCCAACACTACCTTATTCAACAATTACAATGACTCACCGTGATCTGACTCATCCGTAAAGTCATCATCATCCTCTTCAAATTCAAAGTCCGAAGCACTACTGGAGTCTGAAGATTCTCCGTCAATATGGGTTGGTTGCAAAACAGATACAAGGTTTTCTTTGGCGTTGCCGTTCTTTGCGTCGACAGACGCTGGGATCTCGTCGCAGCATGACAATTTGTTGTAGCCGGCTTTCTTATTTCCACCTGTGCAAAAAATTAAAATGGTATTTCTAATGTAAATTAGGAATAAGACGAATATATATTCAAACAAAATAAAATAAATGCTTAATACTAATTTTTAATTGACAAAAACTAAACAAAATTAAATTTTAAATTATACAGATTTTAAATATAATTACTATATTTAGATTCGGCATTCGTAAGAAAGCGATGATGGCACGGACGATAAAACCCCCTTTAAACTACCTAGCAGATTGTAACGAATATACAAATTGCTCAACTCATCACAATCAAGCAGAATGTGCTTAATTGTGATGGTACTTCCACAAAACTGACAAAGTGGTGAATCCTCATGTCGCATCAACCATCTATGCGTTAACAAAGACTACCGATGCTGCGTCGAATAACCACCACTTCCTCTCTACGTATCGAACAGATGTCCTCCATGGTCGGACGGTATTTTTGATGTCCCTCAGCTCGTTTCTATTTACATTTTGCCATTCTTCGTTCCAAACAGAGAATAGTGTAGATTTAACTTTGCATACAAAATCTGATGCCATCACACGTTGTGTCGATGGTACCATACTTGTAGCTTATTTTGGACCTACATCTGCTTTAGTGTTTCCAAATATTCCGCAGTGAAAAGGCACCCAGAGAAATGACACATCGACACCTCCAAATGGGAGCCTGTGTACTTTTTTCCAGGCGAAAAACCTATAAAGGTTATCATCGCCTAACTAAAGTGGAATTTTAAAATAAATGTAACATAAATAAATAAAACTAATCAAAATAATTTTTAACTAACTATTTAGTTCAACTAGTTTTTTTTAGTTAAACTAATTCTAACTATCTAAAACTAAGGAAACTAAAATTATACAAAAATTAAATATTATTAAAAAGATTCAGGTGGGGTAAGAAAGCGAGGACACGGTCGATAGTCGTGGCATCGTTCCTTAAAACCACTCTTTAAACTACCTCGAAGATCGTAACGTATATACAAATCTCTCATCTCATCACTATCAAGCAGAATGTGCTTAATTGTGATGGTGCGTCCACAAAACAAACAGTGGTAGATCCTCATGCCGCATCTATCCATGCGTTAACAAAGAGTTGCCGATGCGAAGTCGAGTAACCACCACTACCTCCCTACGATTCGAACGAACAGATGTCCTACATGGTCGGACGGTATTTTTTATGTCCCTCAGTTTGTTTCTATTTACATTTTGCCATTCTTTATTCCAAACAGAAACTAGTATAGTTTTTTTTCCAGGCGAAACCAATATTGAGGTTATCATCGCCTAACTAAAGTTAAGTTTTTAAGACATAAAACTAATCAAAATATAACAAAATAAATGTTTAAAACTAATTGTAATTATCTAAAACTAAAGAACCTAAACTTATACAAAATTTAAATATTATTAAATAGATTAAGGTGGCGTAAGAAAGCGAGGACACGGTCGATAGCCGTGACATTGTCTCTTAAAACCACCTTTAAACTACCTCGAAGATTGTAACGTATATACAAATTTGTCAACTCATTACAATCAAGCAGGATATGCTTGAATGTAATATTATTTCTACAAAACGGACATAGTGGTGGATCCTCATGTCGCATCAACCATCCATGCGTTAACAAAGAGTGGCCGATGCGAAGTCGAGTAACCACCACTTCCTCCCTACGATTCGAACGAACTGATGCCCTCCATGGTCAGACGGTATTTTTGATGTCCCTCAGCTTGTTTCTATTTACATTTTGCCATTCTTCGCTCCAAACAGAGAATAGTGTGGATTAATTTTGCATACAAAATCTGATGCCATCACACGTTGTGTCGATGGCAACATACCTGTAGCTAATTTTGCACCTTCATCTGCTTTAGTGTTTCCGAATATTCCACAGTGACCAGGCACCCAGAGAAATGACACCTCGACACCTCGTAATTAGAGCCCGTGTATAGAGCACAAGATGTCTCCAACTAAAGGGTTCTTAGTGTACATTTCCTGAATAGCCTGGAGAGCACTTTTGGAATCACAACACACAAGATATTTAGATTTTGCAGACGGAATTGATCTTAAAGCTTGGAAAATTGCATAAAGTTCTGTAGTAAAAACGCTACAGGCTGAGAGCAATCCGTAAGTGAAAGTTTGTCCTTCCATATAAAATGCACAACCTATCCCATTGTCCAGTTTTGAACCGTCTGTGAATATAGTCACAGTATATTGGTGAGTTTGTTGAATCTGCAAAAACTCCTGACGATAAATAACGTCAGGAGTATTGTGTTTTAGGTACATGGACAATGAGAAGTCACATTTTGGCTTTTGTATTGTCCATGGAGGGATGTAGCATGATGTTCGTTCGAATATAAGTGGATGTTCTAAATTTAGATTGCTAAAAATGCGCAACGTTCTTATTCCGAAAGGAGCAGTTGAACGTTGACGCACGTTGTAACGATCCTCGAGATAGTTATCAAAAACTGCTTTGAATGCCGGATGTTTAGGTTTACTTCGAAGACCAGTGTAATATGATATTTGTAGCATTTGACGTCGCATTGAGAGAGATGGTTCTCCAGCTTCAACTAGAAGGCTGGAGATTGGGCTTGATCTAAAAGCACCAGTAGAAAGTCTAAGGCCAGCGTGATGTATTGAATCCAGGAGTTTCAGAACCGTAGGTCGAGCAGATGAATAGGCTATACAGCCGTAATCTATGCGCGATCTTACAACGGCGCGATAGAAACGGAGCATACAGGTTCTGTCTGCTCCCCAATTTGTACCACTTAGAACTCTCAACATATCCAATATCTTGCTGCACCGGGTCCTCAAATCACGCACATGCGGATTCCATGAAAGTCTTTTATCAAATAAAAGACCCAAAAATCTCACATTATCCGCGGTTTGAAGTTCGTACCATCAAGATAAAGAATAGGTTCCTCATGTTGCCTGCGACGACTAAATGCTATACACTGGGTCTTAGAAGCCGAAAACTTGAAGCCCGTAGATTTGGTCCATTCTTGCAATTTATTAATTACTAATTGTAAGGATCTTTCCGCTGTTGCCATACTTCTAGTAATGGCTTGTTTAAAGTGTAGTATAAATTATTATAGATCAATAGAATTAGAAGATTGTGAAATAATTTATTTTTATATAAAACACCGTATCATTATTGAAGTGACAATTTGTCGTAATAATTACAATTATTGTAACAATAGTGTATATTTGAACAAAAACAAATTTCAATTTCGCTGTAATATAAAAATTTTAATTAGAAAACAGAAGACTGCGCCTTGTGTTTGGCGAGGTTCGTACCAAGCCGGTTCGTTTCTCAATAAAGTACGTCTTCCCATTAGAAAGTACTGGAGATTAGTAAACCACTTTTTGTGCCGCGACCCCCTCGGCAACGTTTTCTAAAAGAAACATTAAAATTAGGTGATAACACAATTGCAGATTGGATTTCTTTTATACGAGGTATATATAGAGGAAGTGGCCGCGACATCTGAGAAGTTGGGATTGCAAGGTAAAAAAATTGAAATAGATGAGGCTAAATTCGGAAAGCGAAAATACAATCGTGGCCGTCGCATTAAGGGGAATTGGATTATCGGTGGGATTTAACGTGGTAGTAAAAAAACATTGTTAGTGCCTCTCGAGGAAAGAAAAGAAAAAACCTTAACTAAAATATTAAAAAAGTGGGTATTACCGGGCACCACCATAATAAAAGATTGCTGGAAAGCTTATAATAGACTAAATTGTTATCGGTAAGACCATATGACCGTGAACCACAGTGCAAAATACGTGGACCCAGTTACGGGCACCCACACAAACACAATAGAGTACCGTTGACGGAATGTACAGAACGTTTTTTTTTCCAGGCGAAAAACCTATCAAGGTTATCATCGCCTAACTAAAGTTTTTATTTTAAATAAATATTGCAAAATAAAACTAACCAAACTAAACGAAGTAAAATAGATGTTTAATACTAATTGTAACTAAAACTAGAAACTAAAATTATACATAATTTAAATATTATTAAATAGATTCAGGTGGCGTAAGAAAGCGATGACACGGTCGATAGCCCTGACATCGTCCCGTAAAACCACCTTTAAACTACCTCGAAGATCGTAACGTATATACAAATTTGTTAAAGGGAGCAACGTGATGAAAAAAAACCATTTTTGGGTTTTTGTATTAAATTATAGTTTAGAATTTACTCTTTAAAATGATATACAACATGCATAATTTGCATTGTTCCTTCGTTATGTAATGAAAATATATATTCGGGCGTTCATGAATGTTTTGCGCGACAAAATGTGAGCTCCTGCTACACTCTGTGTAAAAGCATGTACATCCCAATATATATTAACTTTATACAGTATTACTTTGTCTATGAACAAGATATCCAAGAGGCACTGAATACTGATGTTATTGGATTTGTTTTTCTTCAAGTGCAGCTGTTATTAGTTGTGGTTATGTTTCTGTGAAATAAACAAAGTTTTGCTCTGTTTTGTTGTGACAAATACGTTTTGTGCACTGTTTTATAATGTGTTTCGTATAATTGTGCGTTGTGATTGTTTTTATAGTTGATAGGGAATAATACAGTGTGTAAGATGCCTAGAGTTGGCAAGGTTTTTAAAAAACGAAAAGTGTTTGGGTGGCAAGGACAACAGGTATCTAACATCTCAGAAAGTCCTGAGCCTAGGCCTACCAACAAGGCTGAAGATTCTCCACCCACAAGTGCTTCTAAGGTAAAAGATAACCAACAATCTGAATATGACGAATTTAAATCTGATTCATTTACCTATGACATTGTAAATTTAAAAACTGTACAGGATATTATTACAGAAGCTGCAGTATGTAAACATTGCAATGGTGAGCCTACACTGTCTGCTAGTAACCGAATAGGCCTAGCTTTTTCTTTGACTTTGCAGTGTGTAACATGTGACAATAAATCAGTGAAATGTAATAGTGAAGTGGGAAATATTTCAGTAGATGGGCAGAATACTTCCACTTAGGCTCAACTGATTCAGAACCGCAACATAGCTTATGTTCTAAAGATGAGAATTCCTGGTGTAAATACCAACAATCAGTAAGAGATGGTGTTCCAGATAAACATGCAGAACACACTCACCTACCTAATTCTGTTTTGCTTGAAATCAAACAGGTATTCAGAGATCTGTCAAACCCCATTCTGTTGAGTAAGTGCGCGCATGGTGGAACTCAGAACATAAGTGAGTCCCTCAATAACTTAATTTGGAGCCGCGTCCCAAAAAGAGTTTTTGTGACGATGAACACACTAAAACTTGGTGTATATGATGCAATTGCTTATTACAACAAGGGGAACATTTCAAAGTGCTTTGTGTTCAAACTTATGGGCTTACAAGCTGGTGAAAACTGTGTAAAAGCAATGAAGGTGCTTGACATACGGCGCCGGCGTGTAAAGAAAGCAGATAAAGCAATTGACGAATTGAAAAAGAAGTGCGACAAGAAAGAAGTTTCAAAAGGAAGCAAATGGAGGATGAATTCGAAGAGGAGGACGGACTAGACAACCCCTCATATGCAGCAGGACATTATTAAAAGTATGTACTTACCTGTTCAGTGCACGTCTAACTTTATTTCCGCGATTCCCGAAACCCCTGTTTTTTAAATTTTAGGTACACTTTTTTCAGGAACCATTCAAGCTACAATGATAAAATTTGGCAAACATATTGTATACAAACAGACCACAGGGTTTTCCTAAAATCTTAATATTTTTTTGTTATAAATATTTTTATACATAAAAACATTACAATTTAAAAAGGGTTTAGAAAAAAAATCATATCTTATGACCAAAACATTATTTTAAAATATCCTCTGGTAAAGACATGTAGAAAGAACCATATAAGAACTGTGCAACATTTGATAGTTGTATCTTCAATGGTTCATGAGATAAATGTACCTAAGTTAACATGGCCGAACATAGGGAACGTTGCTCCCCTTAACTTATCACAATCAAGCAGGATATGCTTCATTGTAATATCATTTCTACAAAACGGACATAGTGGTGGATCCTCATGTCGCATCAACCATCCATGCGTTAACAAAGAGTGGCCGATGCGAAGTCGAGTAAACACCACTTCCTCCCTACGATTCGAACGAACATATGTCCTATATGGTCGGACGGTATTTTTGATGTCCCTCAGCTTGTTTCTATTTACATTTTGCCATTCTTCATTCCAAACAGAGAATAGTGTAGTTTTAACTTTGCATACAAAATCTGATGCCATCACACGTTGTGTCGATGGCAACATACCTGTAGCTAATTTTACACCTTCATCTGCTTTAGTGTTTCCGAATATTCCACAGTGACCAGGCACCCAGAGAAATGACACCTCGTAATTGGAGCGTGTGTACATAGCACAAGATGTCTCGAACCAAAGGGTTCTTAGTGTACATTTCCTGAATAGCCTGGAGAGCACTTTTGGAATCACAACATACAAGATATTTAGATTTTGCAGACGGAATTAATCTTAAAGCTTGGAAAATTGCATAAAGTTCTGCAGTAAAAACGCTACAGGCTGAGGGCAATCCGTAAGTGAAAGTTTGTCCTTCCATATAAAATGCACAACCTATCCCATTGTCCAGTTTTGAACCGGCTGTGAATATAGTCACAGTATGTTGGTGAGTTTGTTGAATCTGCGAAAACTCCTGACGATAAATAACATCAGGAGTATTGTGTTTTAGGTATATGGACAATGAGAAGTCACATTTTGGCTTTTATATTGTATTACCTATTTCAAATCAGCCTAACACTCATCAGGAAAATGTTCAAGGTAGGCCTAGACCTAATGCTATTGGTACTGTTTACGTGTGTGAAGGGGAAAATAATCCTAGACAATATGTTAGTTATCCTCAACGGGTAACTAGAAGACTTTCTCAAAATATAATTCGTGAAGGACCAGGCATAAAACGGCAGGGAATAGTAACCACTGCAAAAGAATCGTTTGAAAAATTGTTTACACCTAAAATATTGAATGTTATTGTTACCCATACAAATCAAGAGGCCACGAGAAAAAAAATTCCTCTTACTGATGGGACTGAGTTGCTGGCCTATTTTGGGCTTCTTATCCTTATAGGGTCAACTTTAAATGGCCGGTTCATTTACAATGAGGTTATGAGTCGTACAAGATTTATACAAATCACTGATTTGATGATAAAAATTCAAGACAGGCACGAAGAGCCACAGACAAATTTGCTCCTATGAGAAATGTTTTTGAGCTTATCATTACATATTGTCAAATTATTTTTCTGCTGGTGCCAATAGCACGATTGATGAAATGGTATCTCTGTTTCGTGGTCGATGCCCCTTTAAAGTGTTCATGAAAGATAAGCCCGGTAAATACGGTATTCTAATTAGAATGCTATGTGATGCTGAATCCAGATACGTGTTGAACATGGAACTATATTGTGGAAGTACAGATATGGAAAAGGGTACAGTTTCGCTTGTGTGCCGTTTAGTAACACCCATTTCTCAGTCTGGTAGAAATGTAACTACAGGTACTATACATCTGTTGACTTAGCCGAAAAACTTTACCATGAACATAAACCAATGTTGGTAGGTACTATGCAACTGAACAGAAAACATATTTCAACAGAGTTAAAAAACAATGTTCGTGAAAGGCCATTGTACTCTTCTATGTTTGCTTTTACCGACAATAAAACAGACCAGGCCCCTGTTACACTTGTATCTTACAAAATAAAGAACAAGCCCGTGCGTAACCTAATCATGCTTTCCACTCAACACGAGGACGACAAAATAAGTGATGATGAAAAAAGCAAACCTGACATTGTCATATTTTACAATAGTTCAAAAGGTGGCGTGGATTCAGTGTACCAAATGACACGCAAATGGCTCTTTTTACACAGTAAAAAGAGGAACAAAATGATGGCCTATGACAGTGTTTAACACTCTAATTGTTATTGTGTGTATAAATGCTTTCACTTTGTATATTGGAAACTTTCCAAACTGGAAACCGAGAGAAAAGAATCAGCGGCTTCAGTTTTTAAGCATGTTGGCGCTTGAGCTTATCAAACCGCAAGTAAATGTACGAGCACAAAACATCGAAGGTCTAACTAAAAACACCGTGTGTGCTATAGAACAACTTCTTGAACGAAAACTAACTTATAACGTTCGACCTCAACTAGTCCCACAAGCTGAAGTTGGTCGTGGAAGATGCTTCATTTGTGTCGGTGCAGCGAGGTCAAAGAAAGTAAAATATGATAAGTTAGGGAAGTCAAAGTCTGTTTGTAATCATTGCAATAAACATATATGTGGAAATCATAGCAAGAACACTGTCACCTGTGAGAAATGCCAAGCGGGTGGAGCCGATTCTGATTAAATATGTGGCTTAAGGAACATTTTTATTGACTAAAGAACATTTTTTGTTTTCATTATTTAATCAATATTTTTTATTATAATTCATCAAATATTCATGTAATAGTTTAGTCAATAATATAAATAATAAATATAATTTAATAAAATGAATGTTTTTGTTTTGTGGGCCTGCCAGGCCCTTTCCCTTGGTCCTTGGTTAATACTAATTGTAACTAAAACTAAAAAAACTAAAATTATACATTATTTAGATATTATTAAATAGATTCAGGTGGCGTAAGAAAGCGATGACAAGGTCGATAGCCGTGACATCGTCCCTTAAAACCACCATTAAACTACCTCGAAGATTGTAACGAATATACAAATTGGTCAACTCATCACAATGAAGCAGTATGTGCATGATTGTAATATTACTCCTACAAAACGGACATAGTGGTGGATCCTCATGTCGCATTATTTTTTTTTTTTTTTTTTTTTTTTTTTTTTTTTTTCCAGGCGAAAAACCTATTGAGGTTATCATCGCCTAACTAAAGATAAGATTTTTAAATAAATATTACATAAAACTAATCAAAATCAAACAAATTAAATGTTTAAAACTAATTGTAATTATCTAAAACTAAAGAACCTAAAATTTTACAAAATTTAAATATTATTAAATAGATTGAGGTGGCGTAAGAAAGCGAGGACACGGTCGATAGCCGTGACATCGTCTCTTAAAACCACCTTTAAACCACCTCGAAGATCGTAACGTATATACAAATACCATCCATGAGTTAACAAAGAGAGACCGATGCGATATATAAAATGCACAACCTATCCCATTGTACAGTTTTGAACCGTCTGTGAATATAGTCACAGTATGCTGGTGAGGTAGTTGGATCTGCAAAAACTCCTGACGATAAATAACGTCAGGAGTATTGTGTTTAGGTACCTGAACAATGAGAAGTCAAATTTTGGCATTCGTATTATCCATGGAAGGATGTAGCATGATGATCGTTCGAATATACGTGGAAGTTCTAAATTTAGATTGCTATAAATGCGCAACGTTCTTTTTCCGAAGGGAGCAAATGAACATTGACGTACATTGCAACGATCCTCGAGGTAGGTATCAAAAACTGCTTTGAATGCCGGATGTTTAGGTTTACTTCAAAGACCAGTGTATTAAGAAATTTGTAGCACTTGACGTCGCATTGAGAGAGATGGTTCTCCAGCTTCAACTAAAAGGCTGGAGATTGGGTTTCATCTAAAAGCACCAGTAGAAAGTCTAAGGCCAGTGTGATGTATTGAATCCAGGAGTTTCAGAACCGTAGGTCGAGCAGATGAATAGGCTGCAGATGAATAGGGTGTGTGTGTGTGTGTGTGTGTGTGTGTGTGTGTGTGTGTGTGTGTGTGTGTGTGTGTGTGTGTGTGTGTGTGTGTGTGTGTGAGTGTTTGTGTTTGTATTTGTGTTCGTGTTCGCTTTCTGAGTGGTGTAGTGTTAGGCTAGGGTACCGCGAGGGACGCCAAATCCCTCGTAGGTTCCCTCCATACCATAGGAACAGCAAACCTAAACGCTTTTTTATCCTATTTTGACCATTTCCTAAGATCTTCAACAGAAACATAACATAACTTATGTGGGGCCCAAGATTTATCCGATCACCAAGTTTAATTCCAGAATATAAGAAATGAACCTTTTTCACGAAGTCTGTAATGTTTCTTTGGTGTTTTTTAATAGCAAACTCACCACAAATATAACAAAAACTGTCAGCAGAGTTCTTACAACCGTGATTATTAGACATTTTACAGAGCACATGTACTGAAAACCAGAAAGTGAGGTTAGGTTGGCAGTAAATAAAACATCAGCTGAGAACAGAAAAATATAATTCCCCTTTTTCTGGACAGTAAATGTGTTTCAGTAGTGCTGCCAATTCTTCTACAGCCAGTACAAATATTTTACAATTACATTTGAACTATATAAAAACTGATTAATTCTTTTAAAAATAACAAAATTTAATACAGTTATATGCAAATGTGAAAAAAATGGTAGGTGATAAAGCTTAAAAAGTGTCATTTTTTATTTAGCACCTTAAAAAACATAAGAATAAGATGTTTTAAGAAAAAAGCATTTTGATCGTTGCCCTGTGTTAGCGTTCATATAATTACTAATATTATTTTTATTAAATAATTTATAAGAAGGTTTATTAATTTTTTAATTTCATTTTGGTATTTCTTTGTATAATCTTTACATATTTTACTAAATTGATTTTCATTTATATATTTTTCTGTTCTATTTATATGTTCGTTCTTATCAATAATTACAATAACATTACCTTTATCAGCCTTTACTGTAATAAGATTGTTATTTTGTAGTTTATCTTTTAAATCTTTAACTCCTATATATGTTTGTCTATGAGTTTTATTAGTTGTAATTAATTTTTTTTTTCATGAGCTGCTTCAATTCTGGTACTATCTTGTATATTTTCATTTAATTTACTAATGGCTATTTCTGTATCTATTATTATGTTATTAATATATTTATTTATGTTTTTTTTTTATATTTATTCTATTATTTAAAGTAGTTTTATTTCGCAATTATAAAATTTAGTATTAGATAAATTAACAACAATAAAATTATTAATATGCATGAAAAAAAGGTGAAATTACAAGAAGAATAGCATGCTTCAATGAACGAGTAATTGAAAGATTTGCAACAAAGAAGGAAAGAAGAATGGACTTTTTGCACAAAAATGTGACAACTGCAGGAGTGGGCGATTTGTGGAGTATAAATTATATTTGGCTCAGCTACTCTTCTGAATTGTAACTAATGTTTAACTTAACTTGAATTAAATTGTTGTGCCTAAAGTATGTGTCTGGGTTTTATTAATTTGTAGTACCAAAATAGTTTTAAAACAATAACTTAATGTTAAATATTTTAATTTTTTCCGGGGAGGTCCGAGAGCCCCCGTTTTGTTTGAAACATGGAATATTCCCAAACCCCCGGTAATTGTAAACCCCCATAACTTTCACTCACGAGCCGCCACTGATTAGATATAAAAAATATGTACACAAATATTCCTATAAAAGACTCTCAATATTATAAAATCTAAATTAAAGCAAAATGAAAAACATAGAATAATAATATTAGAAATTATAAATACATTTAAAATCATATTAAATCAAAATTATTTTCCATATTATAATAAAATTTACAAACAGGAAGATGGTCTTGCCATGGGTTCTCCTTTATCGAATATAATATCTGAAATATTTTTACAATGTAGGGCCTATAGATGATTAGATAAATAAAATTATACATTTGATAAAAACTGTTATTGGCTTAGATATGTAGATGATGGTAAGTATGTATCTAATAATAGTGGTATAAACTTAATAAATATTTTAGATACAATAAATGAGATAAATAAAAATAATAATTTTACTTATGAAATCGAGAAGAATAATAAGATCAACTTTTTAGATATAACAATTAAAAGACATAATAATGAATTTGAATTTAAAATATATCGTAAACCGACACAAACTAACCAAATAATACCTAATAATTCTAACAATCCGTTTAATCAAAAAATGGCTGCCTTATAAAATTTATTATATAGATTACATAAAATACCTATGAATAATGAAAATAAAATAAAAGAGAAAAACATCTATCAAATTGCAATTGAGAATGGCTATAAAAAGAAAACTGTTGATAAACTTAATTATACTATTTTAAAGAAAGAAAATAATAATTTAATTTACAAAAATAATGATGAAAATGTCATATGGAGTTCATTTACATATTTTGGTAATGAAGTAAAAAATATCACAAAATTGTTTAAAGGTAGCAACATAAAATTCGCATATAATACTAATCATAAATTATTAGATATAATCAATATTAATAAAATTATTAATATGCATGAAAAAAACGGCGTATATAAATTTAAATGTGACTGTTGTAATAAGGTTTATATAGGGCAAACTAAGAAAAAACTTAAAGATAGATATAAAGAGCATTTTAATGCATATAAAAAGCCAGAAATTTATAAATAAAATTTTGCTAGTCATTGTATTAATAATAATCACATATTGCCTAATATAGATAATATGATACTTGTAAAAGAAAATATGAAAGGCCTAAGAATGATTATTTATGAGGCTTTAGAAATACATAAATATAATACTAATAATGAGTTGGTAAATGAATAAATACAAGTAAAATCTAAATTTGATACTATATTCAGTGTTTGTAATGTTAGGGCAACAAAATAAAAATTTGACAACATTGTAATAGATTTGGCAAGGCTGTTTATTTGATCTAGTTTGCGCATATGTTAATTGTAATTCTTTAATATTCCTGATGATGTTGCTACTGTTTGCCAACGAAAAGCTTTGAATTGTAAATTCAATAATTATTCTTCTATTTGTATTTTGACTAATATGTACCTTACGGAAACATAAATCAACGTGTAGTTTTGATCGATTTATTTACCTGGGGAATTTACCAAGTATGGTTACGTTAGTAAATTGTAAGTAGTAATTATATAGAATGACAAAACGTTTTATATTTTCCCGATTTTTTAAGAGAATATAGATATGGAATATGATCTGGTACCGACCATTGAAAAAAGATATGGTTCGTACGACCAAATTCCCAACAAAACGCGTATTCTCTTTTCTATCAACGACAAACGTACGTATCTAACCTAATGCAATCAAGAGAAACATTTTATTTCGATATGAGATACAGAGCACAAAAAATAAATGCTAGGAAACTTGGAGAATCTGTGTAGGGCTATTTCAAATGAATGAAATTATTAATTCATGAAACGATATGCTAAAACACAAAAATATACTATGTTTATCATTAATTATGTATGCATGTTTATTTAAAATAAGTCCTATAATTTGTGAATTTAAAATATTTCGAGTTGTATTTTTAAAAAAACTTGTTTTTTTAATTAATTAAATACGTAATTCTAGAAAATATGTTTCATATTATAATACCTGCTGAATTATTGCCACTATTGGAGTTGTTATTTAGAGAATTGAAAAAACTGGCCGCCCCGTTGGTCCAACCGGAACGCTTCAAAATCCAAAACATTTTTGTTGGTGGGTTTTACAAAACCTTCCCGTTTCGTATCATATCTAGTCCATCGATTCACATTACCACGTGAAGTAACTAGTTTTTTTGACAAGAAGAACTCAACGTAGCAAAGAGACGGACGCGACTGTCTGGGGTTGTACACTATGACTTTGCACGGCGCATGATTCCCCCCTCCGACGATGCGTTCATTACATCCCCTGTACCCTATAGATCGATATTGCCTATTAGATTAATTACTAGACATTCGAATGCAAACGACGCAATCAGATTTGAAAAGTTTTCGTACCGTTTAACTCAAACATGATTGGTTAGTAGTATTGCGAGAAATATGTTTATATTAAATACAAGCAATTGAAGTGGTTGTAACTGTTAGAATTAATAATTGAAATATAAGTATACCTTCCAATTCCAAAAAAAATACAGGTTGTGTAGTTATTTTCAACTCATCTTATTTTGACCGCGTGCAGGAAGCAAAATCACTACGAGTAGAAGCACACCAGAAGTGACGCTGTTAATGGCAACAGCAAACAGCGTCACACTCAAAGCGCCGCCCTGTGGTACACCATTCTCTAGTTTTTTTTTTCCCCCAGGCGAAAAACCTATTGAGGTTATCATCGCCTAACTAAAGTTATTTTAAATAATTATTTTAAAATAAAACTAATCAAAATAAAACAAAATAAATGTTTAAAACTAATTGTAATTATCTAAAACTAAAGAACCTAAAATTATACAAAATTTAAATATTATTAAATAGATTAAGGTGGCGTAAGAAAGCGAGGACACGGTCGATAGCCGTGACATCGTCTCTTAAAACCACCTTTAAACTACCTCGAAGATCGTAACGTATATACAAATTTGTCAACTCTTTACAATCAAGCAGGATATGCTTGATTGTAATATTATTTCTACAAAACGGACATAGTGGTGGATCCTCATGTCGCATCAACCATCCATGCGTTAACAAAGAGTGGCCGATGCGAAGTCGAGTTACCACCACTTCCTCCCTACGATTCGAACGAACAGATGTCCTCCATGGTCGGACGGTATTTTTGATGTCCCTCAGCTTGTTTCTATTTACATTTTGCCATTCTTCGTTCCAAACAGAGAATAGTGTAGATTTAACTTTGCATACAAAGGCAACATACCTGTAGCTAATTTTGCACCTTCATCTGCTTTAGTGTTTCCGAATATTCCACAGTGACCAGGCACCCAGAGAAATGACACCTCGACACCTCGTAATTGGAGCCTGTGTATAGAGCACAAGATGTCTCCAACTAAAGGGTTCTTAGTGTACATTTCCTGAATAGCCTGGAGAGCACTTTTGGAATCACAACACACAAGATATTTAGATTTTGCAGACGGAATTGATCTTAAAGCTTGGAAAATTGCATAAACTTCTGCAGTAAAAACGCTACAGGCTGAGGGCAATCCGTAAGGGAAAGTTTGCCCTTCCATATAAAATGCACAACCTATCCCATTGTCCAGTTTTGAACCGTCTGTGAATATAGTCACAGTATGTTGGTGAGTTTGTTGAATCTGCAAAAACTCCTGACGATAAATAACGTCAGGAGTATTGTGTTTTAGGTACATGGACAATGAGAAGTCACATTTTGGCTTTTGTATTATCCGTGGAGGGATGTAGCATGATGTTCGTTCGAATATAGGTGGATGTTCTAAATTTAGATTGCTAAAAATGCGCAACGTTCTTATTCCGAAGGGAGCAGTTGAACGTTGACGCACATTGTAACGATCCTCGAGGTGGTTATCAAAAATTGCTTTGAATGCCGGATGTTTAGGTTTACTTCGAAGACCAGTGTAATATGAAATTTGTAGCATTTGACGTCGCATTGAGAGAGATGGTTCTCCAGCTTCAACTAGAAGGCTGGAGATTGGGCTTGATCTAAAAGCACCAGTAGAAAGTCTAAGGCCAGCATGATGTATTGAATCAAGGAGTTTCAGAACCGTAGGTCGAGCAGATGAATAGGCTATACAGCCGTAATCTATGCGCGATCTTACAACGGCGCGATAGAAACGGAGCATACAGGTTCTGTCTGCTCCCCAATTTGTACCACTTAGAACTCTCAACATATCCAATATCTTGCTGCACCGGGTCCTCAAATCACGCACATGCGGATTCCATGAATGTCTTTTATCAAATAAAAGACCCAAAAATCTTACATTATCCGCGGTTTGAAGCCGCGCACCATCAAGATAAAGAATAGGTTCCTGATGTTGCCTGCGACGACTAAATGCTATACACTGGGTCTTCGAAGCCGAAAACTTGAAGCCCGTAGATTTGGTCCATTCTTGCAATTTATTAATTACTAATTGTAAGGATCTTTCCGCTGTTGCCATACTTCTAGCAGCCATATATATACAAAAATCGTCTACAAACAGGGAACAGTGGACCGGTGACTGTACGTTTGAAGTGACGCTGTTAATGGCAACAGCAAACAGCGTCACACTCAAAACGCCACCCTGTGGTACACCATTCTCTAGTTCGCAACGATCAGAATATATGCCTCCTAGACCTACACGGAAAGTCCTGTTATTCAAATAATTTTGTATAAAAGCAAGAATGTTACCTTGTATACCCCATGATTTCAGTATGTTCAAAATTCCTCTTCTCCATGAAATGTCATATGCCTTCTCGAGGTCGAAGAAAACAGCTACCAGTGTTTGTCGTAAGATGAAGGCATTCTGTATAGCTGACTCCAACAAAACCAATTGGTCAACTGATGAACGTCCTTGCCTGCAACCACACTGGACGTTAGTAAGAAGTTTGTTTCTAGATACCAGACAAGACGACGGTTGACCATCTTCTCCAGTAGTTTGCATAAGCAGCTGGTCAGAGAGATGGGTCTGTAACTACTGGGATTAGTTTTGTCCTTTCCTTGTTTTAGAAGAGGAATTATTGTCGCTTCTAACCATGCATCCGGAAAACCGTGCTCCTCGAATATACGGTTGTATATCCGAAGGAGAACTAGTTTTGCCGACGGTGGTAGATTTTTGATCATGGAGTATACAATATCATCCGGGCCTGGAGCTGAATCCTTCGTTGACGAGAGAGCCGACTCTAGTTCATCGATAGAGAAATGGATATTCAAACAAGAATCTCCAGACAATCCAACGGTGAAAGGTAAGGCTTCCTGTTTACTTTTGAACACCTGGAAAGCGTCCTTGTATGCAGAAGATGAAGAATGTTTTGAAAACGATAACGCTAGCACATTGGCAATTTCCTCACAGTCCGTGGTCAAAACACGATCCGAATGCCTTAATGAAATTAATGGCATCGGAACGGAAATGCCACAGACTGATCGTAATTTCTTCCATACTGTAGATGGAGCTGTAGTTCTTGTAATTGTGCCAATGTACTGCGACCATGATTCTCGTTTACTTTGCCTAAATATTCTCCGTGCTTTCGCACGGAAGATTTTATATTTTTCCAGGTTTTCACTCGTTGGATGTCTCTTTAACTGGTTCAAAGCTTTTCTCCGTTGACGAAGGATCACAGTGCACTCATCATTCCACCACGGAACAGGTGGTCGTCGTGGTTTGGATGAGGTTTTCGGAATTGCCTTTCCGGCGGCATTCAAAACGGTTTTTGTAAATGAATTGACAATGTCATCAATGGGAGCCAAGTAATCCACGTCCAGTGATTCTAGATCTTGTGAAAATTGTTCCCAGTTGGCTTTTTTCAGGATCCAACGGGGATGTCGAACACAACAGGGTGAGGAGTCACACAAAGAGATCTCAATAGGGATGTGGTCACTACTGTAAAGATCAGGCAATGCTGACCATTTTAGCCTTGTAGCCAAGACAGGACTGCATAATGACAAGTCTACAGCTTTTTTTTCCATGCGAAAACCCTATCAAGGTTATCATCGCCTAACTAAAGTTATTTTAAATAATTATTTTAAAATAAAACTAACCAACTAAACATATAAAATAAAATAAATGTTTAATACAAATTGTAACTAAAACTAAAGAAACTAAAATTATACATAGTTTAAATATTATTAAATAGATTCAGGTGGCGTAAGAAAGCGAGGACACGGTCGATAGCCGTGACATCGTCTCTTAAAACCACCTTTAAATTACCTCGAAGATCGTAACGTATATACAAATTTGTTAACTCATTACAATCAAGCAGGATATGCTTGATTGTAATATTATTTCTACAAAACTGACATAGTGGTGGATCCTCATGTCGCATCAACCATCCATGCGTTAACAAAGAGTTGCCGATGCGAAGTCGAGTAACCACCACTTCCTCCCTACGATTCGAACGAACAGATGTCCTCCATGGTAGGACGGTATTTTTGATGTCCCTCAGCTTGTTTCTATTTACATTTTGCCATTGGAGTCACACAAAGAGATCTCAATAGGGATGTGGTCACTACTGTAAAGATCAGGCAATGCTGACCATTTTAGCCTTGTAGCCAAGACAGGACTGCATAATGACAAGTCTACAGCTGTCCATCCACCTGTTGAAGCTGCTAAATGTGTCGGAGAACCGTCATTTAGCAGGTATAAATCCAGTTCCGATCTGATGCTTTCGATCAGATTACCTCGCGGGTTGCATTCTGGGGAACCCCATGAAAGATGGTGGGCATTGAAATCGCCCACTAATAAAAACGGAGTCGGTAACTGATTTATAAGGTCTACAAGATCTCTCTGTTGCAGGTTGTCACTAGGTGGGAGGTAGACACAACATAGAGTGAGTTTGTATGGAACAGCTGTTTGAATTGCTACTGCTTGTAAGGGAGTTATTAAGTTCAGAGAAACGGCGTCGACACAGTCACGGGCTAGAAGTGCTACGCCACCTCTAGCTCGATTTTCTGTAACGAAGTCCGATCTGTAAACTGAATACTCCCTTAGATGGAAATTGTGCGATTCATGGAGATGTGTCTCCTGAATACAAATGTACATAGGGGACACATCCCTTACAATTAATTTGAGATCCTCAATGTGACTTTTAACACCGTTAATGTTCCACTGAATCACGGATTGTTTAGGTGTGGACATCGTATTTTAGTGAAATGGATTCACCTGGCTCTCGTTGCTGTCATTGCAAATTCGCTGGCCTGGAATGTTGGTCGTTCCAGGCAGAGAGTCATCAGATTCCATCACCACTATTGTAGTGGTGGAATCTGAAGAGTTTTTTTGACTCAGAAGAGGAGTTTGAAATGGTCCTCTTTTGAGTCGCTTGTGATTTTGCACCTACTTTCACAGGTGCAGCTTTGTTATTATTTTTATTACTCGTATTAGGAGTAGTTTTTACGTTTTTATCACTTGTCTCTAATAGTGTTTTATTTCTTTTAATTTTCGCAGAGGTAACTGGAAATGGATATTTTTCCGCACATTCAACATTAGTCTTTGAATTGGAAACCAAATTTTTAGTCACTAATGCTAGTAACTGATTAACTTTCTGAGTGAGAAGTTCAATTTTTTTATTTAGCTCGACACAGTTGGAACACGACTTTTCAGTGGTGGTAGCTGAGGCATAAGATTTTGTTTCAAGTCTAGATTGAGTTGACTTGAACTTCTTTTTTGCTTCGTTGAAAGATGTTTTATCCTTTGCCATTATGCTGAGGATCGCTTTCTCCTCCTTGAACTTTGGGCAGTTAAAGGAGCGAGCAGGGTGATCACCAGCACAGTTTGGGCATTTTGGACTACTTGTGCAAACCTTCTCTACATGGCCTTCAGATCCGCACTATCCGCATACCTCTGGCTTGGAGCAAGATGAGCTGACATGTCCAAAACGTTGACATTTAAAGCACCGCCGTGGATTGGGAACGTAGGGCCTAACAGGAAGCCGTTGATAGCCAGCATATAAATATTCCGGGATAGATGGTTTCCCGAATGTCAGGATTAATGATGTTGTTGGAACTCTCTGACAGAGGTCATTTTCAATAATAACTGTGACTGTTTTGAATTACTTGTTTCTAACAGCAGTGTTCCGTTCCTTAACTTTTTTATGGAAGCGACAGGTCCTGCTGCACATCCAGTTATAGCCTTATGGATGAGAAAAGGCGATACTCTCGAAAGATCTTTTCCTTCTTCTGTGCATGAAACAATTAAAAATTTAGGCGGTAGTTTGGGTGATGCTACATTTATTTCTTTCCTCGTCTCAATTACTGCACTAGGCATCCTCGGAGAAACCTCACGACGCCTCTTCACATTACTCTGGTTGGTTGGTTGGTTGGACTTTTGTTGGTTATCCATAAATGTGATTTAAGCTAACCATCGTGTCAGGCGTTACAGGCGAGACTATGAGAACGGGTACACCCATGGATCACTTTCGATCATTTCCAACCCCCGGAACTCTGGGGCCCATAGTTTTTCTCCTTAGCTCGACTGGATGGGCATCAGTCGAGAACTCGTAATACTGTGCACCTGTGCATCGCGGACACTCCCTGACCAAGGACCGAAGTGGCTAGCGGACCAGCAACCGCGCATACGTCTTCGGCAGAGCAAGCTCACATCAGCGTCCCAGACCAGAGTTAGTCAAGCTCTGGACCTTTCAGCACTCCCAACGCGCAACGGTTCTGACCAGTCAAATTCCCTAAGTAAAGATGTTAGTGTTGAAATGTGTATATATATTGTGTTGGTGTGTGTACGTGTATGTGTATGCTTTGTGAGTGGTGTAGTGTTAGGCTAGGGTACCGCGAGGGACGCCAAATCCCTCGTAGTTTCGATTATTTCCAACCCCCGGAACTCTGGGGCCCATAGTTTCCTCCTTAGCTCGACTGGATGGGCATCAGTCGAGAACTCGTAATACTGTGCACAGGCTCCGACACCTGTGCACCGCGGACACTCCCTGACCAAGGACCGAAGTGGCTAGCGGACCAGCAACCGCGCATACGTCTTCGGCAGAGCAAGCTCACAGCAGCGTCCCAGACCAGAGTTAGTCAAGCTCTGGACCTTTCAGCACTCCCAACGCGCAACGGTTCTGACCAGTCAAATTCCCTAAGTGAAGATGTTAGTGTATGTGTATATGTGCATGTGTGAGTGTGTGTGTGTGTGTGTTTTTTTCTTTTTTTTTTTTTTTTTTTTTTTTTCCTGGCGAAAAACCAATTGTGGTTATCATCGCCAAACAAAATCTAACAAAGAACGCAATGTTTTAAATAAAATCAAATAAATTAATAAATAAACAAATACAACAAAAATTACAAAACAAAATAAAACACCAACAATAAAAAACAAAAAAACAACAATATAACAATGAAAAAATTCTTAAAAACTAAATAACAAAATAACAACAAAGAACAATATAACAGTAAATAAATAATATGTAAAACAATAATAGATAACAATTTACCAATAAATAAATCTCAATAACAATAACAAGAACAGAAAATAAATTTAATTAAAATAAATTAAAGAAACACAGAGAATTATATGTATAAATAAAATTAAAAATATATATATATATATTTATGTATTAAATTTTAAAAAATATTTTCAAGTGGTGCAAGAAAGCGATGACTCGGTCAATGGCCGAGGCATCGTCCCTTAGCACCACCTTTAAACTCCCTTTTAAATTAAAAAGGGCACGAACATTGCTTACATTAACACAGTCTACTAAAATATGTTTTATTGTGAAGATATCACCGCAATATTGGCATATTGGTGGATCTTCACGACTCATCAAATATCCATGAGTTGCAAAAGAGTGGCCAACGCGAAGGCGTGTGACCACCACTTCCTCCCTACGTTTTGAACGAATTGAAGACCTCCATGGACGGACGGTATCTTTAATTTCCCTCAGCTTATTCTGAATCACGGTATGCCACTCGTCATTCCAAGCAGCGAGCAATAAATGTTTCGCGAAACACACATAATCAGATGCCATAACCAGTTGAGTAATAGGCACCAAACTTGTAGCTTTCTTCGCCGCTTCATCCGCTTTTGTGTTTCCAAGTATTCCGCAATGTCCAGGAACCCAACAGAAAGTTACCCCCACACCCCTCAATTGAAGCCTGTGTACAGCACACAAAATGTCCCCAACTAAAGGGTTGTTAGAGAAAACATCCTGAAGAGCCTGAAGAGCACTTTTGGAATCCGAACACAAAAGATAATGCGAAGATCGTGATTGAGTGACGGTCAAAGCTTTAAAAATAGCAAATAGTTCTGCCGTGAAAACACTGCAAGCTGAGGCCAATCCGTACGTGTAGGTACAACCAGATGCATAAAACGCGCACCCAACGCCATTGTCCAGTTTAGATCCATCAGTGAAAATAATTTCACTGTGTTGGTGAGATTTATAAATGGATGAAAATTCCTGGTGGTAGACCACAACAGGAGTATCGTGTTTTATATAACTGGACAATGAGAAATCGAAGTGCGGCGTTTTTATTATCCATGGAGGTAGATAGCACATTTGTCGTTCAAACATAGTTGGATTTTTTTTTTTTTTTTTTTTTTTTTTTTTTTTTTTTTTCCTGGCGAAAAACCAATTGTGGTTATCATCGCCAAACAAAATCTAACACAGCACTCAATATTTTAAATAAAATCAAATAAATTAATAAATAAACAAATAAATAAATACAACAAAAATTACAAAACAAAATAAAACACCAACAATAAAAAACAAAAAAAAACAATATAACAATTAAAAAATCCTTAAAAACTAAATAACAAAATAACAACAAAGAACAATATAACAGTAAATAAATAATATGTAAAACAATAATAGGTAACAATTTACCAATAAATAAATCTCAATAACAATAACAAGAACAAAAATAAATTTAATTAAAATAAATAAAAGAAACACAGAGAATTATATGTATAAATAAATTTTAAAAAAAAATATATATATATTTATGTATTAAATTTTAAAAAATATTTTCAAGTGGTGCAAGAAAGCGATGACTCGGTCAATGGTCGAAGCATCGTCCCTTAGCACCACCTTTAAACTCCCTTTTAAATTAAAAAGGGCACGAACATTACCTACACTAACACAATCTACCAAAATATGTTTTATTGTGAAGATACCCCCGCAGTATTGGCATATTGGTGGATCTTCACGACGCATCAAATATCCATGAGTTGCAAAAGAGTGGCCAACGCGAAGGCGTGTAACCACCACTTCCTCCCTACGTTTTGAACGAATTGAAGACCTCCATGGACGGACGGTATCTTTAATTTCCCTCAGCTTATTATGAATCACGGTATGCCACTCGTCATTCCAAGCAGCGAGCAATAATTGTTTCGCGAAACACACATAATCAGATGCCATAACCAGTTGAGTAAGAGGCACCAAACTTGTAGCTTTCTTCGCCGCTTCATCCGCTTTTGTGTTTCCAAGTATTCCGCAATGTCCAGGAACCCAACAGAAAGTTACCCCCACACCCCTCAATTGAAGCCTGTGTACAGCACACAAAATGTCCCCAACTAAAGGGTTGTTAGAGAAAACATCCTGAAGAGCCTGAAGAGCACTTTTGGAATCCGAACACAAAAGATAATGCGAAGATCGTGATTGAATGACGGTCAAAGCTTTAAAAATAGCAAATAGTTCTGCCGTGAAAACACTGCAAGCTGAGGGCAATCCGTACGTGTAGGTACAACCAGATGCATAAAACGCGCACCCAACGCCATTGTCCAGTTTAGATCCATCAGTGAAAATAATTTCACTGTGTTGGTGAGATTTATAAATGGATAAAAATTCCTGGTGGTAGACCACAACAGGAGTATCGTGTTTTATATAACTGGACAATGAGAAATCGAAGTGCGGCGTTTTTATTATCCATGGAGGTAGATAGCACATTTGTCGTTCAAACATAGTTGGAAGTTGCAACTCAAGGTCATCCAATATTCTTAACGTTCGTATGCCAAATGGAGCGGTCGAACGTTGATGGTTCTCCAGCTTCAACTAGAAGGCTGAAGATTGGGCTTGATCTAAAAGCACCAGTAGAGAGTCTAAGACCAGCGTGATGTATTGAATCCAGGAGTTTCAGAACCGTAGGTCGAGCAGATGAATAGGCTATACAGCCGTAATCTATGCGCGATCTAACGACTGCGCGATAAAATCGAAGCATACTAGTTCTGTCTGCTCCCCAATTCGTACCACTAAGGACTCTTAACATATCCAATTTCTTGCTGCATCTCACCTTCAAATCACGAACATGTGGACTCCATGAGAGTCTTTTATCAAATAAAAGACCCAAAAATCGAACACTATCCGTGGTTTGAAGCTGAACCCCGTCAAGATAAAGGATCGGCTCCTGGTGTTGCCTACGACGACTAAATGCTACACAATGGGTCTTCGAAGCAGAGAATTTAAAACCTGTAGTTCTTGACCATTCCTCTAATCTACTTATTGCTAACTGCAAAGATCTTTCCGCAGTTGCCATACTACGAGCAGGCACATATATACAAAAGTCATCCACAAAAAGGGAACAGTGTACCGGAGATCGTATATTGCTGATGATACTATTTATTGCAACGGCAAATAGCGTGACGCTCAGCACGCTGCCCTGCGGTACACCATTCTCCTGTGTACAGCTGTTTGAATACGTGCCTCCAAGTCGAACGCGGAAAGATCTATTAGAAAGAAAGTTAGCGATGAATGCTAGGATATTCCCTTGTATACCCCATGATTTTAAAGTGTTCAGAATTCCTCTTTTCCATGCCATATCGTATGCCTTCTCAAGGTCGAAGAAAACAGCAACGAGTGTTTGACGCAAGAGAAAGGCATCTTGAATAGCGGATTCTAACAAAACCAATTGGTCAACGGATGATCGTCCTTGCCTGAAACCACACTGTTCGTTGCAAATAAGGTCATTGGTTTCTAGGTACCAGACAAGACGGCGGTTGACCATCTTCTCCAGTAGTTTGCATAAGACGCTTGTAAGGGATATAGGTCTATAACTACTGGGATTGGTTTTGTCTTTACCTGGCTTCAAAAGAGGAATTACAGTCGATTCTAACCATGCATCGGGGAAAGAGCGCTCCTCGAATAAACGATTGTATACTCGAAGGAGGACAAGTTTCGCCGATGATGGTAGATGTTTTAGCATGGAGTACACAATGGAATCAGGACCTGGTGCAGAATCCTTCGTTGACGCAAGAGCTGACTCCAATTCCCCTATAGAGAAAGGAGTGTTTAAAGGAGAGTCCCCAGACGACCCAACAGTAAACGGTATTGCTTCTTCCTTCAGTTTATAAATCTGGAATAATCTATTGTAGGCTGTAGTAGCAGAAAAGTTAGAAAATGATTTACCAAGTACATTAGCAATATCATCACGGTTTGAGATTATTCTTCCATCCGGTTGTTTCAGCGCAATGGCTGGCAACGGAGAGAAAGTACCACAAACTGATCTTAGTTTCCTCCACACTGTGGAAGACGGAGTTGTTCGTCTAATTGTGCTAATGTACTGTTCCCAAGAGTTCTTTCTACTCAGCCTAAAAATCCTCCGTGCTTTCGCACGGAGTATTTTATATTCCTGAAGGTTTCCATTCGTTGGGTGTCGTTTAAACTTCCTAAGAGCTCTTCGTCGTAAACGGAGGATTTCTGTGCATTCATCGTTCCACCACGGCACAGGCGGTCGGCGTGGATACGTAGAGGTTTTCGGAATGGTCTTTTCAGCGGCATTTAAAATTGCTTTCGTAAAATTATTTATATTTTCATCAATGGGTGTCAAATAATCCATGTCAAGTGATACAAGGTAATTCGAGTAGGAGTCCCAGTTGGCTTTTCGCAAAATCCAACTGGGATTTCGGGTATAACAGGGTTGGGAGTCACATAAACTGATCTTAATAGGCACATGGTCGCTTCCATACAAATCGTTGAGTACCGACCATGTGCATCTAGTAGCTAATTGAGGGCTGCAAAGCGATAGGTCAACAGCTGTCCATCCACCAGTAGATGCTGCTAAATGGGTAGGCGAACCGTCATTTAGCAGACATAAGTCCAGTTCCGTTCTCACACTCTCAACAAGGTCACCTCGAGAGTTCCTAGTCGGAGATCCCCAAGACGAATGGTGGGCATTAAAATCCCCTACCAATAAGAACGGAGTTGGTAACTGGCTTATTAAATTCACTAAATCACTGTGATGCAGGTTTTCTTGTGGTGGCAAGTAGACACAACACACAGTGATTTTATACGGGACAGCTGTTTGAACGGCTACTGCTTGTAAAGGAGTTATTAAGTTTAGAGAAACAGCATCGATACAGTCACGGGCTAGGATGGCTACGCCACCTCTAGCTCGATCTTCTGTAACGAAGTCCGATCTAAAAACTGAATACTCCCTTAAATGGAAATTATGCGATGCGTGGAGATGTGTCTCCTGTAGACATACAAACATTGGGTACACATCTCGCACGAGTAGTTTAAGTTCTTCTATGTGACTCCTAACACCGTTGACGTTCCATTGTATCACTGACTTCCTAAGCAAAGACATTTATTAGCTTAGCAAAGGGTTTATTTGACATCCATTGGTGCTCTCTCCTTTCTTGCCTGGGACGTTTTTAGACGTCTCAGGCTTACATGTCTCAGATTCCATATCCACCCGTTCAGGGATGGAATCTGAGGAAGTTTTGGGTTTAGGAGGGGTAGTTTTAACATTCCCTCCTTTGTTAGCATTTTTCTTAATACCCGGTAACGACGGAGGCGATGTGGTCTGACGTAACACTGGTTTACGTGGTTTGGATTTTTCCAACGTCTTCTGCACAGAAGGTTTATTACCCGTTGATAATATCTTCTGCACAGAAACACAAGGCTCACTTAATGACTTGTTTCGTGCTCCAATCCCCCCAGTGGAAGGGATTGGTACAAGAGGTAAATCATTATCCGTCGCTGCAGGTTGTACTAAATTCAAAGTAGGAGGACCATTCGTGACTATGGACAAAAGGCGAGAAACTTGTTCAGTTAGAACTTCAATTTTTTTCGACAGCTCGGCACAGTTGTTACAGGACGATTTGGAAGCGGTCAGAGTAGCGGCATAGGTCTTATTGTCTGTCTTTGGCTGAGTTGATCGATAGAGTTTTTTGGCCTCTGGAAACGACAGCTTGTCTTTCGCCATGATGCCTAGGATAGCTTTCTCTTCCTTGAACGTGGGACAGTTGTAGGATCGCGCTGGGTGGTCACCACCACAGTTGGCGCATTTCGGAGAATTGACACATTCCTTATCATCATGGCCTTCAACGCTACATATACCGCATACGTTCTGCTTCGAACAGGTAGAGCTGATATGCCCAAATCGCTGGCACTTGAAGCAGCGCCTAGGGTTAGCCACGTATGGTCTCACTGAGAGCCTTTGGTAACCTGCATGTAAGTATTCGGGTATTTCCGGCTTTCCAAAAGTGACGATAAAAGAAGCTGTTGCTACTTTTTCTCCTTTGTCCATTTTCGTTATAGGGATAACGTCCGTAACTAACTGAGAAGACAGTTCGGACTTTATTTCATCGATTGGAAGGTGCATTAAATCCCTACATGTGATGACCCCCTTTGAGTAATTCAAGGTTCTGTGGGGAGCCACAGATACCATGACCTGGTCAAAGAAGGAGGTCATTTTTGATAGAGAACGAGTTTGTCTGTCGGTGGAAGTCGCAACTAACAGTGTTCCGTTTCTTAGTTTCTTAATAGAGGCTACTGGGCCTCCAGCACAAGCAGTAATAGCCTTGTTAATAAGGAAGGGAGAAATTTTGGAAAGATCTTTCCCTTCTTCGGCACTAGAAACAACTAAATACTTTGCTGATGGCAATGTCTGCGACGTTGCCACCATCAACTTTTTACTCAAATCCTTTTGTATATGATCGTCAGGAGAATCCTGGCGTGTCCTCTTCAGACTAGTCATATTTGACGTGGTTTTGGAATCCATAAATATTTTTTGCCAGCCATCGTGTCAAGCGTTACGGGCGAGACTATAGGAACGGGTACACCCTTGGATCACATTAAGATCATTTCCAATCCTCAGAACTCTGAGGCCTATAGCTTTTCTCCTTAGCTCGACTGGATGGGCATCAGTCGAGAACTCGTAATACTGTGCACAGGCTCCGACACCCATGCACCGCGGACACTCCCTGACCAAGGACCGAAGCGGCTGGTAGACCAGAAACCGCGCTTACGTCTTCGGCAGAGCAAGCTCACATCAGCGTCCCAGACCAGAGTTTGTCACGCTCTGGACTTTTCAGCACTCCCAACGCGCAACGGTTCTGACCAGTCAAAATTCCCTAAGCGAAGATGTAAGTGTTGAAATGTGTATAGATTGTGTTGGTGTGTGTATGTGTGTGTGTGTAGGTTTTTGTGAGTGGTGTAGTGTTAGGCTAGGGTACCGCGAGGGACGCCAAATCCCTCGTAGGTGCGGCTAGTCCGCACCCCCCTGCGGGACAAACATAGTTGGAAGTTGCAACTCAAGGTCATCCAATATTCTTAATGTTCGTATGCCAAATGGAGCGGTCGAACGTTGACGTGTATTGTACATTTGATTTTGCTTATTATTAAAAACTATTTCAAATGCCGGGTGGTTGGGTTTGCTTCGAAGAACAGAAACGTAAGATATTTGTAGCATCTGACGTCGTCTAGAAAGGGCAGGTTCCCCAGCTTCGACAAGAAGACTAGGGATTGGGCTAGTTCTAAATGCACCAGTAGCCAGTCTAAGTCCAGAGTGGTGGATGGTATCAAGAGTTTTCAGAACTGTAGGTCGTGCAGATGAGTAGACTTGACAACCATAACCTATGCGCGATCTAACGACTGCGCGATAAAATCGAAGCATACTAGTTCTGTCTGCTCCCCAATTCGTACCACTAAGGACTCTTAACATATCCAATTTCTTGCTGCATCTCACCTTCAAATCGCGAACATGTGGACTCCATGAGAGTCTTTTATCAAATAAAAGACCCAAAAATCGAACACTATCCGTGGTTTGAAGCTGAACCCCGTCAAGATAAAGGATCGGCTCCTGGTGTTGCCTACGACGACTAAATGCTACACAATGGGTCTTCGAAGCAGAGAATTTAAAACCTGTAGTTCTTGACCATTCCTCTAATCTACTTATTGCTAACTGCAAAGATCTTTCCGCAGTTGCCATACTACGAGCAGGCACATATATACAAAAGTCATCCACAAAAAGGGAACAGTGTACCGGAGATCGTATATTGCTGATGATACTATTTATTGCAACGGCAAATAGCGTGACGCTCAGCACGCTGCCCTGCGGTACACCATTCTCCTGTGTACAGCTGTTTGAATACGTGCCTCCAAGTCGAACGCGGAAAGATCTATTAGAAAGAAAGTTAGCGATGAATGCTAGGATATTCCCTTGTATACCCCATGATTTTAAAGTGTTCAGAATTCCTCTTTTCCATGCCATATCGTATGCCTTCTCAAGGTCGAAGAAAACAGCAACGAGTGTTTGACGCAAGAGAAAGGCATCTTGAATAGCGGATTCTAACAAAACCAATTGGTCAACGGATGATCGTCCTTGCCTGAAACCACACTGTTCGTTGCAAATAAGGTCATTGGTTTCTAGGTACCAGACAAGACGGCGGTTGACCATCTTCTCCAGTAGTTTGCATAAGACGCTTGTAAGGGATATAGGTCTATAACTACTGGGATTGGTTTTGTCTTTACCTGGCTTCAAAAGAGGAATTACAGTCGATTCTAACCATGCATCGGGGAAAGAGCGCTCCTCGAATAAACGATTGTATACTCGAAGGAGGACAAGTTTCGCCGATGATGGTAGATGTTTTAGCATGGAGTACACAATGGAATCAGGACCTGGTGCAGAATCCTTCGTTGACGCAAGAGCTGACTCCAATTCCCCTATAGAGAAAGGAGTGTTTAAAGGAGAGTCCCCAGACGACCCAACAGTAAACGGTATTGCTTCTTCCTTCAGTTTATAAATCTGGAATAATCTATTGTAGGCTGTAGTAGCAGAAAAGTTAGAAAATGATTTACCAAGTACATTAGCAATATCATCACGGTTTGAGATTATTCTTCCATCCGGTTGTTTCAGCGCAATGGCTGGCAACGGAGAGAAAGTACCACAAACTGATCTTAGTTTCCTCCACACTGTGGAAGACGGAGTTGTTCGTCTAATTGTGCTAATGTACTGTTCCCAAGAGTTCTTTCTACTCAGCCTAAAAATCCTCCGTGCTTTCGCACGGAGTATTTTATATTCCTGAAGGTTTCCATTCGTTGGGTGTCGTTTAAACTTCCTAAGAGCTCTTCGTCGTAAACGGAGGATTTCTGTGCATTCATCGTTCCACCACGGCACAGGCGGTCGGCGTGGATACGTAGAGGTTTTCGGAATGGTCTTTTCAGCGGCATTTAAAATTGCTTTCGTAAAATTATTTATATTTTCATCAATGGGTGTCAAATAATCCATGTCAAGTGATACAAGGTAATTCGAGTAGGAGTCCCAGTTGGCTTTTCGCAAAATCCAACTGGGATTTCGGGTATAACAGGGTTGGGAGTCACATAAACTGATCTTAATAGGCACATGGTCGCTTCCATACAAATCGTTGAGTACCGACCATGTGCATCTAGTAGCTAATTGAGGGCTGCAAAGCGATAGGTCAACAGCTGTCCATCCACCAGTAGATGCTGCTAAATGGGTAGGCGAACCGTCATTTAGCAGACATAAGTCCAGTTCCGTTCTCACACTCTCAACAAGGTCACCTCGAGAGTTCCTAGTCGGAGATCCCCAAGACGAATGGTGGGCATTAAAATCCCCTACCAATAAGAACGGAGTTGGTAACTGGCTTATTAAATTCACTAAATCACTGTGATGCAGGTTTTCTTGTGGTGGCAAGTAGACACAACACACAGTGATTTTATACGGGACAGCTGTTTGAACGGCTACTGCTTGTAAAGGAGTTATTAAGTTTAGAGAAACAGCATCGATACAGTCACGGGCTAGGATGGCTACGCCACCTCTAGCTCGATCTTCTGTAACGAAGTCCGATCTAAAAACTGAATACTCCCTTAAATGGAAATTATGCGATGCGTGGAGATGTGTCTCCTGTAGACATACAAACATTGGGTACACATCTCGCACGAGTAGTTTAAGTTCTTCTATGTGACTCCTAACACCGTTGACGTTCCATTGTATCACTGACTTCCTAAGCAAAGACATTTATTAGCTTAGCAAAGGGTTTATTTGACATCCATTGGTGCTCTCTCCTTTCTTGCCTGGGACGTTTTTAGACGTCTCAGGCTTACATGTCTCAGATTCCATATCCACCCGTTCAGGGATGGAATCTGAGGAAGTTTTGGGTTTAGGAGGGGTAGTTTTAACATTCCCTCCTTTGTTAGCATTTTTCTTAATACCCGGTAACGACGGAGGCGATGTGGTCTGACGTAACACTGGTTTACGTGGTTTGGATTTTTCCAACGTCTTCTGCACAGAAGGTTTATTACCCGTTGATAATATCTTCTGCACAGAAACACAAGGCTCACTTAATGACTTGTTTCGTGCTCCAATCCCCCCAGTGGAAGGGATTGGTACAAGAGGTAAATCATTATCCGTCGCTGCAGGTTGTACTAAATTCAAAGTAGGAGGACCATTCGTGACTATGGACAAAAGGCGAGAAACTTGTTCAGTTAGAACTTCAATTTTTTTCGACAGCTCGGCACAGTTGTTACAGGACGATTTGGAAGCGGTCAGAGTAGCGGCATAGGTCTTATTGTCTGTCTTTGGCTGAGTTGATCGATAGAGTTTTTTGGCCTCTGGAAACGACAGCTTGTCTTTCGCCATGATGCCTAGGATAGCTTTCTCTTCCTTGAACGTGGGACAGTTGTAGGATCGCGCTGGGTGGTCACCACCACAGTTGGCGCATTTCGGAGAATTGACACATTCCTTATCATCATGGCCTTCAACGCTACATATACCGCATACGTTCTGCTTCGAACAGGTAGAGCTGATATGCCCAAATCGCTGGCACTTGAAGCAGCGCCTAGGGTTAGCCACGTATGGTCTCACTGAGAGCCTTTGGTAACCTGCATGTAAGTATTCGGGTATTTCCGGCTTTCCAAAAGTGACGATAAAAGAAGCTGTTGCTACTTTTTCTCCTTTGTCCATTTTCGTTATAGGGATAACGTCCGTAACTAACTGAGAAGACAGTTCGGACTTTATTTCATCGATTGGAAGGTGCATTAAATCCCTACATGTGATGACCCCCTTTGAGTAATTCAAGGTTCTGTGGGGAGCCACAGATACCATGACCTGGTCAAAGAAGGAGGTCATTTTTGATAGAGAACGAGTTTGTCTGTCGGTGGAAGTCGCAACTAACAGTGTTCCGTTTCTTAGTTTCTTAATAGAGGCTACTGGGCCTCCAGCACAAGCAGTAATAGCCTTGTTAATAAGGAAGGGAGAAATTTTGGAAAGATCTTTCCCTTCTTCGGCACTAGAAACAACTAAATACTTTGCTGATGGCAATGTCTGCGACGTTGCCACCATCAACTTTTTACTCAAATCCTTTTGTATATGATCGTCAGGAGAATCCTGGCGTGTCCTCTTCAGACTAGTCATATTTGACGTGGTTTTGGAATCCATAAATATTTTTTGCCAGCCATCGTGTCAAGCGTTACGGGCGAGACTATAGGAACGGGTACACCCTTGGATCACATTAAGATCATTTCCAATCCTCAGAACTCTGAGGCCTATAGCTTTTCTCCTTAGCTCGACTGGATGGGCATCAGTCGAGAACTCGTAATACTGTGCACAGGCTCCGACACCCATGCACCGCGGACACTCCCTGACCAAGGACCGAAGCGGCTGGTAGACCAGAAACCGCGCTTACGTCTTCGGCAGAGCAAGCTCACATCAGCGTCCCAGACCAGAGTTTGTCACGCTCTGGACTTTTCAGCACTCCCAACGCGCAACGGTTCTGAACAGTCAAAATTCCCTAAGCGAAGATGTAAGTGTTGAAATGTGTATAGATTGTGTTGGTGTGTGTATGTGTGTGTGTGTAGGTTTTTGTGAGTGGTGTAGTGTTAGGCTAGGGTACCGCGAGGGACGCCAAATCCCTCGTAGGTGCGGCTAGTCCGCACCCCCCTGCGGGACAAACATAGTTGGAAGTTGCAACTCAAGGTCATCCAATATTCTTAATGTTCGTATGCCAAATGGAGCGGTCGAACGTTGACGTGTATTGTACATTTGATTTTGCTTATTATTAAAAACTATTTCAAATGCCGGGTGGTTGGGTTTGCTTCGAAGAACAGAAACGTAAGATATTTGTAGCATCTGACGTCGTCTAGAAAGGGCAGGTTCCCCAGCTTCGACAAGAAGACTAGGGATTGGGCTAGTTCTAAATGCACCAGTAGCCAGTCTAAGTCCAGAGTGGTGGATGGTATCAAGAGTTTTCAGAACTGTAGGTCGTGCAGATGAGTAGACTTGACAACCATAACCTATGCGCGATCTAACGACTGCGCGATAAAATCGAAGCATACTAGTTCTGTCTGCTCCCCAATTCGTACCACTAAGGACTCTTAACATATCCAATTTCTTGCTGCATCTCACCTTCAAATCACGAACATGTGGACCCCATGAGAGTCTCTTATCAAATAAAAGACCCAAAAATCGAACACTATCCGTGGTTTGAAGCTGAACCCCGTCAAGATAAAGGATCGGCTCCTGGTGTTGCCTACGACGACTAAATGCTACACACTGGGTCTTCGAAGCAGAGAATTTAAAACCTGTAGTTCTTGACCATTCCTCTAATCTACCTATTGCTAACTGCAAAGATCTTTCCGCAGTTGCCATGCTACGAGCAGGCACATATATACAAAAGTCATCCACAAAAAGGGAACAGTGTACCGGAGATCGTATATTGCTGATGATACTATTTATTGCAACGGCAAATAGCGTGACGCTCAGCACGCTGCCCTGCGGTACACCATTCTCCTGTGTATAGCTGTTTGAATACGTGCCTCCAAGTCGAACGCGGAAAGATCTATTAGAAAGAAAGTTAGCGATGAATGCTAGGATATTCCCTTGTATACCCCATGATTTTAAAGTGTTCAGAATTCCTCTTTTCCATGCCATATCGTATGCCTTCTCAAGGTCGAAGAAAACAGCAACGAGTGTTTGACGCAAGAGAAAGGCTTCTTGAATAGCGGATTCTAACAAAACCAATTGGTCAACGGATGATCGTCCTTGCCTGAAACCGCACTGTTCGTTGCAAATAAGGTCATTGGTTTCTAGGTACAAGACAAGACGGCGGTTGACCATCTTCTCCAGTAGTTTGCATAAGACGCTTGTAAGGGATATAGGTCTATAACTACTGGGATTGGTTTTGTCTTTACCTGGCTTCAAAAGAGGAATTACAGTCGATTCTAACCATGCATCGGGGAAAGAGCGCTCCTCGAATAAACGATTGTATACTCGAAGGAGGACAAGTTTCGCCGATGATGGTAGATGTTTTAGCATGGAGTACACAATGGAATCAGGACCTGGTGCAGAATCCTTCGTTGACGCAAGAGCTGATTCCAATTCCCCTATAGAGAAAGGAGTGTTTAAAGGAGAGTCCCCAGACGACCCAACAGTAAACGGTATTGCTTCTTCCTTCAGTTTATAAATCTGGAATAATCTATTATAGGCTGTAGTAGCAGAAAAGTTAGAAAAAGATGTTCCAAGTACATTAGCAATGTCATCACTGTTTGTGATTAATCTCCCATCTGGTTGCTTCAGCGCAATGGCTGGCAACGGAATGGAAGTACCACAAACTGATCTTAGTTTCCTCCACACTGTGGAGGACGGAGTTGTTCGTCTAATTGTGCTAATGTACTGTTCCCAAGAGTTCTTTCTACTCAGCCTAAATATCCTCCGTGCTTTCGCACGGAGTATTTTATATTCCTGAAGGTTTCCATTCGTTGGGTGTCGTTTAAATCTCCTAAGAGCTCTTCGTCGTAAACGGAGGATTTCTGTGCATTCATCGTTCCACCACGGCACAGGCGGTCGGCGTGGATGCGTAGAGGTTTTCGGAATGGTCTTTTCAGCGGCATTTAAAATTGCTTTCGTAATATTTTCTATGTTTTCATCAATGGGTGTCAAATAATCCATGTCAAGTGATACAAGGTAATTCGAGTATGAGTCCCAGTTGGCTTTTCGCAAAATCCAACTGGGATTTCGAGCATAACAGGGTTGGGAGTCACATAAACTGATCTTAATATTCACATGGTCGCTACCATACAAATCGTTGAGTACCGACCATGTGCATCTAGTAGCTAATTGTGGGCTGCAAATCGATAGGTCAACAGCTGTCCATCCACCAGTAGATGCTGCTAAATGGGTAGGCGAACCGTCATTTAGCAGATATAAGTCCAGTTCCGTTCTCACACTCTCAACAAGGTCACCTCGAGAGTTCCTAGTCGGAGATCCCCAAGACGAATGGTGGGCATTAAAATCCCCTACCAATAAGAACGGAGTTGGTAACTGGCTTATTAAATTCACTAAATCACTGTGATGCAGGTTTTCTTGTGGTGGCAAGTAGACACAACACACAGTGATTTTATACGGGACGGCTGTTTGAACGGCTACTGCTTGTAAAGGAGTTATTAAGTTTAGAGAAACAGCATCGATACAGTCACGGGCTAGGATGGCTACGCCACCTCTAGCTCGATCTTCTGTAACGAAGTCCGATCTAAAAACTGAATACTCCCTTAAATGGAAATTATGCGATTCGTGGAGATGTGTCTCCTGTAGACATACAAACATTGGGTACACATCTCGCACGAGTACTTTAAGTTCTTCTATGTGACTCCTAACACCGTTGACGTTCCATTGTATCACTGACTTCCTAAGCAAAGACATTTATTAGCTTAGCAAAGGGTTTATTTGACACCCATTGGTGCTCTCTCCTTTCTTGCCTGGGACGTTTTGGGACGTCTCAGGCTTACATTTCTCAGATTCCATATTCACCCGTCTAAGTAAAAAACAGGCAATAAAGAAATGAACGTCAAAATTATCGGCACGTGTAGGAACCTTTATTGCGGGCACCCACCTTAGCCTGAATACTTGTTTTTTATTGTCTCCTTGCTGCATTTGACTCCTCCTAGGCAGGCATATTTGATTCGTAACTTCAACATCTTCTCTCATACAGTGGTTGATTGGTACTTCTTCAACCGAGTATTAAAACATCTTCCGTCATAGGTGGTGATAAAAAAATTGTAGAGATTGATGAGGCTAAGTTCGGCAAAAGGAAATACAACAGAGGCCGGATCGTAGAAGGTCAGTGGGTCTTTGTGGCATAGAACGGGGTTGCACCAACGCTTTTTTTGTAACAGTACCTGATTGCACCAAAGATACCCTTCTCTCAGTCATTAAACAGTATGTGCTTCCTGGCTCTACGATAATTAGTGACTGCTGGAAGGCGTACAACTGTTTGGAGGATGAGGGCTTCATGCAATACAAAGTCAACCATTCTATCAATTTTGTTGATCATGTTACGGGTGCACACACCAACAACATTGAGAGAACTTGGCGAGAGGTAAGAAAAACCATCCCCAAATATGGTGTTCGGCAAAAGCATTTTAGCAGATATTTCATCTATCCGCCACCTTCTTAAGGTTAGTGTATGTTCTGTTATGCTAATTGTTACTCCTTTGTGGTAAACACCCAGTTACTCTCCTACAAGTCCTCTGACTAATATTGTGTATGTCCATGATGAAATAAACATTTATCCATGTCCTAAACAATATATTGCATTACAAGTTTAAACACCTAACATCTAACATTGGCAAACAAACTATAATTTACTGTCCGAAGTAGTCTGGTGCTAATAGTGCTTTGTTAAAGTAGTTGTTCTCCCATTGATTTATTTCTAGTAAGAATCACAAACATAAATGCACACACACACACACACACATGTATATATATATATATATAGCATAAAATTGAAATTGCCCACTAATAAAAACGGAGTCGGTAACTGATTTATAAGGTCTACATGATCTCTCTGTTGCAGGCAACAGAGGGTGTTTGTACGGAAAAGCTGTTTGAATTGCCACTGCTTGTAAGGGAGTACTTAGGTTAGCACAACCATTTGATACCCAGCCAATCAGAACGCGCTAATGAAATAATTAGAGCTGTATTCGTTACCCATACAGTTCAGTTATGAATCAGTAATATTAGGTAGCTCGTCACTCTCTATCCAGTCGCAATACCATAAATAAAAATATGGCGGCAGAAAGTGTAGAATTGTTTGTGCTCGCGAGTGAAGAAATGTGCAAGGTTTTTTTTTTTCCTGGCGAAAAACCAATTGTGGTTATCATCGCCAAACAAAATCTAACAAAGAACGCAATGTTTTAAATAAAATCAAATAAATTAATAAATAAACAAATAAATAAATACAACAAAAATTACAAAACAAAATAAAACACCAACAATAAAAAACAAAAAAACAACAATATATCAATTAAAATATTCTTAAAAACTAAATAACAAAATAACAACAAAGGACAATATAACAGTAAATAAATAATATGTAAAACAAATAATAGATAACAATTTACCAATAAATAAATCTCAATAACAATAACAAGAACAGAAAATAAATTTAATTAAAATAAATTAAAGAAACACAGAGAATTATATGTATAAATAAAATTAAAATATATATATATATATTTATGTATTAAATTTTAAATAATATTTTCAAGTGGTGCAAGAAAGCGATGACTCGGTCAATGGCCGAGGCATCGTCCCTTAGCACCACCTTTAAACTCCCTTTTAAATTAAAAAGGGCACGAACATTGCTTACATTAACACAGTCTACTAAAATATGTTTTATTGTGAAGATATCACCGCAATATTGGCATATTGGTGGATCTTCACGACTCATCAAATATCCATGAGTTGCAAAAGAGTGGCCAACGCGAAGGCGTGTAACCACCACTTCCTCCCTACGTTTTGAACGAATTGAAGACCTCCATGGACGGACGGTATCTTTAATTTCCCTCAGCTTATTCTCAATCACGGTATGCCACTCGTCATTCCAAGCAGCGAGCTATAAATGTTTCGCGAAACACACATAATCAGATGCCATAACCAGTTGAGTAATAGGCACCAAACTTGTAGCTTTCTTCGCCGCTTCATCCGCTTTTGTGTTTCCAAGTATTCCGCAATGTCCAGGAACCCAACAGAAAGTTACCCCCACACCCCTCAATTGAAGCCTGTGTACAGCACACAAAATGTCCCCAACCAAAGGGTTGCTAGAGAAAACATCCTGAAGAGCCTGAAGAGCACTTTTGGAATCCGAACACAAAAGATAATGCGAGGATCGAGATTGAATGACGGTCAAAGCTTTAAAAATAGCAAATAGTTCTGCCGTGAAAACACTGCAAGCTGAGGGCAATCCGTACGTGTAGGTACATCCAGATGCATAAAACGCACACCCAACGCCATTGTCCAGTTTAGATCCATCTGAGAAAATAATTTCACTGTGTTGGTGAGATTTATAAATGGATAAAAATTCCTGGTGGTAGACCGCAACAGGAGTATCGTGTTTTATATAACTGGACAATGAGAAATCGAAGTGCGGCGTTTTTATTATCCATGGAGGTAGATAGCACATTTGTCGTTCAAACATAGTTGGAAGTTGCAACTCAAGGTCATCCAATATTCTTAACGTTCGTATGCCAAAGGGAGCGGTCGAACGTTGACGTGTATTGTACACTTGATTTAGCGTATTATAAAAGACTCTTTCAAATGCCGGGTGGTTGGGTTTGCTTCGAAGAACAGAAACGTAAGATATTTGTAGCATCTGACGTCGTCTTGAAAGAGCGGGTTCCCCAGCCTCGACAAGAAGACTAGGGATTGGGCTAGTTCTAAATGCACCAGTAGCCAGTCTAAGTCCAGAGTGGTGGACAGCATCGAGAGTTTTCAGAACTGTAAGTCGTGCGGATGAATAGGCTTGACAGCCATAATCAATGCGCGATCTAACGACCGCGCGATAAAATCGAAGCATGCTAGTTCTGTCTGCTCCCCAATTCGTACCACTAAGGACTCTTAACATATCCAATTTCTTATTGCATCTCACCTTCAAATCACGAACATGTGGGATCCATGAGAGCCTTTTATCAAATAAAAGACCTAGAAATCGAACACTATCCGTGGTTTGAAGCTGAACCCCGTCAAGAAAAAGGATCGGCTCCTGGTGTTGCCTACGACGACTAAATGCTACACATTGGGTCTTCGAAGCAGAGAATTTAAAACCTGTAGATTTTGACCATTCCTCCAATCTGTATATTGCTAACTGCAAAGATCTTTCCGCAGTTGCCATACTACGAGCAGGCACATATATACAAAAGTCATCCACAAAAAGGGAACAGTGTACCGGAGATCGTATATTACTGGTGATACTATTTATTGCAACGGCAAACAGCGTGACGCTCAGCACGCTGCCCTGCGGTACACCATTCTCTTGTGTATAGCTGTTTGAATACGTGCCTCCAAGTCGAACGCGGAAAGATCTATTAGAAAGAAAGTTAGCGATGAATGCTAGGATATTCCCTTGTATACCCCATGATTTCAGAGTGTTCAGAATTCCTCTTTTCCATGCCATATCGTATGCCTTTTCAAGGTCAAAGAAAACCGCAACGAGCGTTTGACGCAAGAGAAAGGCATCTTGAATAGCGGATTCTAACAAAACCAATTGGTCAACTGATGAGCGTCCTAGTCTGAAACCACATTGTTCGTTGCTAAGAAGGTTGTTGGTTTCTAGGTACCAGACAAGACGGCGGTTGACCATCTTCTCCAGTAGTTTGCACAAGACGCTTGTAAGTGATATAGGCCTGTAACTACTGGGGTTGATTTTGTCCTTACCTGGCTTCAAAAGAGGAATTACAGTCGATTCTAACCATGCATCGGGGAAAGAGCGCTCCTCGAATAAACGATTGTATACTCGAAGGAGGACAAGTTTCGCCGATGATGGTAGATGTTTTAGCATGGAGTACACAATGGAATCAGGACCTGGTGCAGAATCCTTCGTTGACGCAAGAGCTGACTCCAATTCCCCTATAGAGAAAGGAGTGTTTAAAGGAGAGTCCTCAGACGACCCAACAGTAAACGGTATTGCTTCTTCCTTCAGTTTATAAATCTGGAATAATCTATTATAGGCTGTAGTAGCAGAAAAGTTAGAAAAAGATGTTCCAAGTACATTAGCAATGTCATCACTGTTTGTGATTAATCTCCCATCTGGTTGCTTCAGCGCAATGGCTGGCAACGGAATGGAAGTACCACAAACTGATCTTAGTTTCCTCCACACTGTGGAGGACGGAGTTGTTCGCCTAATTGTGCTAATGTACTGTTCCCAAGAGTTCTTTCTACTCAGCCTAAATATCCTCCGTGCTTTCGCACGGAGTATTTTATATTCCTGAAGGTTTCCATTCGTTGGGTGTCGTTTAAATCTCCGTCGTAAACGGAGGATTTCTGTGCATTCATCGTTCCACCACGGCACAGGCGGTCGGCGTGAATGCGCAGAGGTTTTCGGAATGGTCTTTTCAGCGGCATTTAAAATTGCTTTTGTAAAATTTTCTATATTTTCATCAATGGGTGTCAGATAAACCATGTCAAGTGATACAAGGTAATTCGAGTAGGAGTCCCAGTTGGCTTTTCGCAAAATCCAACTGGAATTTCGAACATAACAGGTTTGGGAGTCACATAAACTGATCTTAATAGGCACATGGTCGCTTCCATACAAATCATTGAGTACCGACCATGTGCATCTAGTAGCTAATTGAGGGCTGCAAATCGATAGATCAACAGCTGTCCATCCACCAGTAGATGCTGCTAAATGAGTAGGAGAACCGTCATTTAGCAGACATAAGTCTAGTTCCGTTCTTACAATTTCAATAATATCACCTCGAGAGTTCCTAGTCGGAGATCCCCAAGACGAATGGTGGGCATTAAAATCCCCTACCAATAAGAACGGAGTTGGTAACTGGCTTATCAAATTTACTAAATCACTGTGATGCAGGTTTTCTTGTGGTGGCAAGTAGACACAACACACAGTGATTTTATACGGGACAGCTGTTTGAACGGCTACTGCTTGTAAAGGAGTTATTAAGTTTAGAGAAATAGCATCGATACAGTCACGGGCTAGGATGGCTACGCCACCTCTAGCTCGATCTTCTGTAACGAAGTCCGATCTAAAAACTGAATACTCCCTTAAATGGAAATTATGCGATTCGTGGAGATGTGTCTCCTGTAGACATACAAACATTGGGTACACATCTCGCACGAGTACTTTAAGTTCTTCTATGTGACTCCTAACACCGTTGACGTTCCATTGTATCACTGACTTGTTAATTGCAGACATTTATTAACTCAGCAATGGATTGATCTGACACCCATTGGTGCTCTCTCCTTTCTTGCCTGGGACGTTTTTAGACGTCTCAGGCTTACATTTCTCAGATTCCATATCCACCCGTTCAGGGATGGAATCTGAGGAAGTTTTGGTTTTAGGAGGGGTAGTTTTTACAACCCCTCCTTTGTTAGCATTTTTCTTAACACCCGGTAACGACGGTGGCGATGTGGTCTGACGTAACACTGGTTTACGTGGTTTCGATTTTTCCAACGTCTTCTGCACAGAAGGTTTATTACCCGTTGATAATATCTTCTGCACAGAAACACAAGGCTCACTTCGTGACTTATTTCGTGCTCCAATCCCCCCAGTGGAAGGGATAGGTACACGAGGCAAAACACTATCAGTTGCTGCAGGTTGTTCCAAATTCAAAGACGGACCATTTGTGACTAAGCACAAAAGGCGAGACACTTGTTCAGTTAGAGCTTCAATCTTCTTGGACAGCTCAGCACAGTTGGAACAAGACGATTTTGAAGCGGTCAGGGTAGCGGCATAAGTCTTACTGTCTGTCTTTGGCTGAGTTGATCGATAGAGTTTTTTGGCCTCTGGAAACGACAGCTTGTCTTTCGCCATGATGCCTAGGATAGCTTTCTCTTCCTTAAAGGTAGGACAATTGTAGGATCGCGCTGGGTGGTCACCACCACAGTTGGCGCATTTCGGAGAATTAACACAATCCTTATCGTCATGGCCTTCAACGCTACATATACCGCATACGTTCTGCTTCGAACACGTAGAGCTGATATGCCCAAATCGCTGGCACTTGAAGCAGCGCCTAGGGTTAGCCACGTATGGTCTCACTGAGAGCCTTTGGTAACCTGCATGCAAGTATTCGGGTATTTCCGGTTTTCCAAATGTGACTATAAAAGAAGCTGTTGCTACTTTTTCTCCTTTGTCCATTTTCATTATGGGGATAACCTCCGTAACTAACTGAGAAGACAGTTCGGACTTAATTTCTTCGATTGGAGGGTGCATTAAATCCCTACATGTGATGACCCCCTTTGAGTAATTCAAGGATCTGTGGGGAGCCACAGATACCATGACCTGGTCAAAGAAGGAGGTCATTTTTGATAGAGAACGGGTTTGTCTATCGGTGGAAGTCGCAACTAACAATGTTCCGTTTCTAAGTTTCTTAATAGAGGCTACTGGGCCTCCAGCACAAGCAGTAATGGCCTTGTTAATCAGGAAAGGAGAAACTTTGGAAAGATCTTTCCCTTCTTCGGCACTAGAAAAAACTAAATACTTTGCTGATGGCAATGTCTGCGACGTTGCCACCATCAACTTTTTGCTCAAATCTTGACTATCGTCAGGAGAATCCTGGCGTGTCCTCTTCAGACTAGTCATATTTGACGTGGTTTTGGAATCCATAAATATTTTTTGCCAGCCATCGTGTCAAGCGTTACGGGCGAGACTATAGGAACGCGTACACCCTTGGATCACATTAAGATCATTTCCAACCCTCAGAACTCTGAGGCCTATAGCTTTTCTCCTTAGCTCGACTGGATGGGCATCAGTCGAGGACTCGTAATACTGTGCACAGGCTCCGACACCCGTGCACCGCGGACACTCCCTGACCAAGGACCGAAGCGGCTGGTAGACCAGAAACCGCGCTTACGTCTTCGGCAGAGCAAGCTCACATCAGCGTCCCAGACCAGAGTTTGTCACGCTCTGGACTTTTCAGCACTCCCAACGCGCAACGGTTCTGACCAGTCAAAATTCCCTATGCGAAGATGTAAGTGTTGAAATGTATATAGATTGTGTTGGTGTGTGTATGTGTGTGTGTGTAGGTTTTTGTGAGTGGTGTAGTGTTAGGCTAGGGTACCGCGAGGGACGCCAAATCCCTCGTAGGTGCGGCTAGTCCGCACCCCCCTGCGGGAATGTGCAAGGTGACACGTGCAATCTATGCGCTGGTCTGATGAACAAATGTTAGATTTCCTTATTGCTCATGGGGTTATAAATCAAAATGCCACATGTAAGAAGTTTGGAAATGTCCTGAGAGTCAAACGCAGCAATTTGGAGTACAGCTATGGACGCTTCGTCTAAGTAAAAAACAGGCAATAAAGAAATGAACGTCAAAATTATCGGCACGTGTAGGAATCTTTATTGCGGGCACCCACCTTAGCCTGAATACTTGTTTTTTATTGTCTCCTTGCTGCATTTGACTCCTAGGCAGGCATATTTGATTCGTAACTTCAACATCAGCTCTCATACAGTGGTTGATTGGTACTTCTTCAACCGAGTATTAAAACATCTTCCGTCATAGGTTGTGATAAAAAATTGTTAAGATTGATGAGGCTAAGTTCGGCAAAAGAAAATACAACAGAGGCCGGATCGTAGAAGGTCAGTGGGTCTTTGTGGCATAGAACGGGGTTGCACCAACGCTTTTTTTGTACCAGTACCTGATTGCACCAAAGATACCCTTCTCTCAGTCATTAAACAGTATGTGCTTCCTGGCTCTACGATAATTAGTGACTGCTGGAAGGCGTACAACTGTTTGGAGGATGAGGGCTTCATGCAATACAAAGTCAACCATTCTATCAATTTTGTTGATCATGTTAAGGGTGCACACACCAACAACATTGAGAAAAATTGGCGAGAGGTGCGAAAAACCATCCCCAAATATGGTGTTCGGCAAAAGCATTTTAGCGGATATTTCATCTATCCGCCACCTTCTTAAGGTTAGTGTATGTTCTGTTATGCTAATTGTTACTTCTTTGTGGTAAACACCCAGTTACTCTCCTACAAGTCCTCTGACTAATATTGTGTATGTCCATGATGAAATAAACACTTATCCATGTCCTAAACAATATATTGCATTACAAATTTAAACACCTAACATCTAACATTGGCAAACAAACTATAGAATTTACTGTCCGAAGTAGTCTGGTGCTAATAGTGCTTTGTTAAAGTAGTTGTTCGCCCATTGTTTTATTTCTAGTAAGAATCAAAAACATAAATGCACACACACACACACACACACACATATATAGGGTAAGTCGAGGAGAGATGGCCATAGAGGAGAGATGGCCACAAGCCGTAGTTCCGTGGTCTGACGCTGAATAGTGCTGTGACTCAGTCAGTGTTATTAGTGTACCATAGTAACGTCCCGTAAAAGTTTTTGTAAAATTTGTGTTCTAGAGGAGAAAACAGTTTACCTGGACCGTTGAAATTATAATCTGGTTTAAGGTAAGTGGGTTTTAACATTGATCACGTATGATTTTTTTATTTTCGTAGTATTATCTGTTGTACTACATCTTAAGGGATATTTATAACCTCAAATAATTTCCATGTGTTCACGTTGGGGGGGGGCTGTTAGGGTGGCCAACTCTCCTCGACAAAAAGGAGAGATGGCCACTTTTTTTCGAGGAGAGATGGCCATACCCGGACTTCTGCAGTTCTCGCCCATTTGGTAGTTTAACCTTCGAGCGGGCGCGTATACGCAACATTTACGCCAACATCACACTTCCTTGTTTTGCTAATGAATCAGCATCCATGTTATGAAAGCTATTTCTATTTAACTCACAAACTTTCCGTCTTAGATAAATGCATTCCTTGTAAATGTTCCAGGAGTATCAACTTCCTGTGTCTGTGTCTGTGCAAGTGCTGACACAAACACTGTCCGAGATTTGTTTAGGCTAACTAATCATTGATCAAGATAGTAGCTAATGTAGCTAATAGCACAGCCAGATAAACGAATACCAGACTGAATATTTGTTGTTATTATTAATGGATCGAGTAGGCTGTTGCTGTACTGGCTGGTACTTACATTACAGGGAATGCATGGAGAAAAATCTGTCGCTGTTGTAATTTCATTTTGTTTATCAAATTTATATACCCGAAATAACTTTAGTTAATTTTCAATTTTCAATAATGCAGGATAATATATCATTAGGTGGGACTTGAGTTATAAATGACACAATACACTTTAAAAATGTGGTAGATGAAAATGATCTAAAAGACCTAGTGTGTTCCTAGTTTAATGATAAAATTTGAATAAATTATTAGTTTTATATTCAAATCAATAGTTTAAAAATACATGAGAGATGGAATATAATCTTATGTATTGATAATTTTGTTAATAGATGGAAAGGAAATGAATAATACTCTGTGTCGTAAAAAGTATGACTCCGTAACGCAGCGCCGGCGAAACGGTATTAGACGCGCCTCCTCGAAGGTTAAGCATCAATATTTGACGTCTTCATTTATCATGTACAATATTTTACATAATATCGTTTTTCGAAGGGAAATGCTCTCATCCTTCAGATTATAAATTAGCAAAGTGTTTTTAATTCGAAAAACAATTCCCCAAAACAAAACTTTTAATACGTTAATTCTAGGGCCTTAATTTTGCCTATTTGTTTCTTTTAGATGCCTAACGAATACCGGCCTAAATCTGGAAGCTCACGGGGACAATCATGGACTGAAGAAGATTTGCAAAGAGCCTTACAGGCCGTCAAAGATGGTGGAAAGATCAAAAGTGTAGCTCAAAGTCATGGCATTCCCAGGTCGACTCTTAGAAATAGAATTGCATCTGGTTCATTTAAGAAGGGTCGTATGGGTCCTGATTCTCTGCTCGGTGAGGCAAATGAAAATAAACTTTATAACCATATTATAGACCTACAGAAAGCAGGATTTCCAATTACTCGCAACGATTTGAGGTCATTAGCGTTTGAATTTGCTGAAGATCTGGAGATTTCACACAACTTCAATTCACAGGAAAGAAAAGCTGGCTATGTGTGGCTAAATTCTTTTTTGAAACGGCACCCAAAACTTTCAGTGAGACAGTCTGAAAACGTTTCATTAGGTAGAGTGAAATCGTTGAGCCGTGAAGAGGTCGGAAGCTATTTTCATCTTTTAGATTCCATCTTGACTCAAAATAACTTGTGGAATAAGCCATCCTGCATTTTTAATATCGATGAGACTGGCCTACAACTTAACTGTCGAGCAGAGGAAGTTATTGCACAAAAAGGCTCCAAAGTAGTTGCCTCTGTATCGTCATCAGAGCGTGGGGAGACGGTAACTATTATCGCGTGTTGCAACGCCGAGGGAGTCTTTATTCCTCCAGTCGCTATCATGAAAGGTGTCAATAAGAAACAAGAATGGGAAGATGGAATGCCACCCGGATCTAAAATTTTCATGTCGAAGAAATCAGCATACGTCAATGCAGAACTTTTTTATATTTGGTTGCGAGACTATTTTGTGCCAAGAAAACCAGAGGGTAAAGTACTTATGATTCTAGATGGTCATGTTTCACATTGCAAATCAGTAAAAATGTTAGAATTTGCCAAGGAAAGTAGTATAGTACTCCTTTGTTTACCTAGTCATACCACGCATTACCTACAACCCCTAGACAGAGCGTTTTTCAAATCTCTTAAATGCTTTTTCTATAAAGCCGTGAATCGGTGGCAAAAACAGAACGTTAACCGGAGAGTTTCAAGATTACAGTTTGGACAGCTGCTCAGTGATGCATGGGGTAAATCAGCTACTGCTGAAAATGCTATCTCAGGTTTTCGCGCCACTGGTATTTTTCCTTTTAACCGAGACGTTGTGCCTGAGTACGCGTTCATGGAAAGAATCTTGGGGGAAACGTCATCAAATTTCAGACTAGGGGTAGAAGACAGATCAACAAACTCGTCAACTGGAAATCTAAATAAGGGTTCATCTCCAAACAAATACCATCAGCCCGACAAATCTTCAACTGTTCTCGCCTCTTCTCAGGCATGTTGCTCCACACAAACCTCACCGACAGTAACTCCATCTAAACTACTGAAAAAACTTTCACCATTGCCGTCTATCGCCAACTCTTCTTCGGCACGTTCTCGTCGCAGAATCGGTGGCTTAGAGCTAACATCTGCAACAAATATTGAGGAAAATAAAGCTAAATTTCAAAAGAAAAGTTCCAAATCTGAGAAAGCCGTCCAATTACCGACCCCTGGGAAAAATCGATTAGGCCTTAAACGCAAACGTAAAGAATCAAGTAGCAGTGAGGAATGAATCGATGCAGTGCCATTGGATGACGACTCCGATCCTCCTGAGGATTTGTCAGATGTCGAATTCATCTGTGTTGGTTGCAGCGACAACTACAAGGATACAACTTCAAAGGACGAATGGTTTGAATGCGTCCGATGTAAGAAATGGCTTCATGACAACTGCTCCACTTATCAAGACATTTGCAACCCATGTGGCTTGATTGTTACAAAAAAAAATATAGGATAGTTTTAATCACGTTTCATTTTAGTTAAAAACTTTGGATTTGAAAAATACAATAAAGATATGGACTAATTATAATTCTAAGAATTTTATTAAGAACTTTAACTAAATTTGATTTATTAATTTGTATTATTTCATTTATGACAGTAGTTCATATTTCAAGTAAATAATTTCAAGTAAATATTTCAAGTAAATATTTGTTTTATTTATTAGCGTAATTATATATTTTTAACTATTAGGCTTATATTTTTATAACAATTTGTTCTATTTCTTAGCCTAATTATATTTGTATCTTTTATACTTATATTTCTGTAATTTTTGTAACAATTTGGTTTATTCTACATGCTATTACGTTAATAAACTTTTAATTTCAGCAAAAATGCTTTTTCCTTACGTTTCAGCCTTACTTTATCGATTAAGCCTCGGTGGCAATCTCTCCTAAGGTTAGTGACCATCTCTCCTCGAAGCTTAGGAGAGATGGCAACTTTGCAATTTTTTTTAAAAAATGCGATAAAAAAAATGTATTGAAAGACGAACATTATAACTTTTACATCTGAAATATATATTAACAAAGCATCTAAATCATATTTTTCAAACGTATTATGTTGAAATTAACGATTTTATAACGATTTTACAAAAGGGTGGCCATCTCTCCTAGACTTACCCTATATATATATATATATATAGCATAAAATTGAAATCGCCCACTAATAAAAACTGAGTCGGTAATTGATTTATAAGGTCTACAAGATCTCTCTGTTGCAGGTTGTCACTTGGTGAAAGGTAGACACAACCGAGAGTGAGTTTGTACGGAAAAGCTGTTTGAATTGCCACTGCTTGTAAGGGAGTACTTAGGTTAGCACAACCATTTGATACCCAGCCAATCAGAACGCGCTAATGAAATAATTAGAGCTGTATTCGTTACCCATACAGTTCAGTTATGAATCAGTAATATTAGGTAGCTCGTCACTCTCTATCCAGTCGCAATACCATAAATAAAAATATGGCGACCGAAAGTGTAGAATTGTTTGTGCTCGCGAGTGAAGAAATGTGCAAGGTGACACGTGCAATCTATGCGCTGGTCTGATGAACAAATGTTAGATTTCCTTATTGCTCATGGGGTTATAAATCAAAATGCCACATGTAAGAAGTGTGGAAATGTCCTGAGAGTCAAACGCAGCAATTTGGAGTACAGCTGTGGACGCGTCGTCTAAGTAAAAAACAGGCAATAAAGAAATGAACGTCAAAATTATCGGCACGTGTAGGAACCTTTATTGCGGGCACCCACCTTAGCCTGAATACTTGTTTTTTATTGTCTCCTTGCTGCATTTGACTCCTTTTAGGCAGGCATATTTGATTCGTAACTTCAACATCAGCTCTCATACAGTGGTTGATTGGTACTTCTTCAACCGAGTTAAAACATCTTCCGTCATAGGTGGTGATAAAAAATTGTAGAGATTGATGAGGCTAAGTTCGGCAAAAGGAAATACAACAGAGGCCGGATCGTAGAAGGTCAGTGGGTCTTTGTGGCATAGAACGGGGTTGCACCAACGCTTTTATTGTACCAGTACCTGATCGCACCAAAGATACCATTCTCTCAGTCATTAAACAGTATTTGCTTCCTGGCTCTACGATAATTAGTGACTGCTGGAAGGCGTACAACTGTTTGGAGGATGAGCGCTTCATGCAATACAAAGTCAACCATTCTATCAATTTTGTTGATCATGTTACGGGTGCACACACCAACAACATTGAGAGAACTTGGCGAGAGGTGCGAAAAACCATCCCCAAATATGGTGTTCGGCAAAAGCATTTTAGCGGATATTTCATCTATCCGCCACCTTCTTAAGGTTAGTGTATGTTCTGTTATGCTAATTGTTACTCCTTTGTGGTAAACACCCAGTTACTCTCCTACAGGTCCTCTGACTAATATTGTGTATGTCCATGATGAAATAAACACTTATCCATGTCCTAAACAATATATTGCATTACAAGTTTAAACACCTAACATCTAACATTGGCAAACAAACTATAGAATTTACTGTCCGAAGTAGTCTGGTGCTAATAGTGCTTTGTTAAAGTAGTTGTTCTCCCATTGATTTATTTCTAGTAAGAATCACAAACATAAATGCAAACACACACACACACACACACACACACACACACACACACACACATATATATATATAGCATAAAATTGAAATTGCCCACTAATAAAAACTGAGTCGGTAACTGATTTATAAGGTCTACATGATCTCTCTGTTGCAGGCAACAGAGGGTGTTTGTACGGAAAAGCTGTTTGAATTGCCACTGCTTGTAAGGGAGTACTTAGGTTGGCACAACCATTTGATACCCAGCCAATCAAAACGCGCTAATGAAATAATTAGAGCTGTATTCGTTACCCATACAGTTCAGTAATGAATCAGTAATATTAGGTAGCTCGTCACTCTTTATCCTGTCGCAATACCATAAATAAAAATATGGCGGCCGAAAGTGTAGAGTTGTTTGTGCTCGCGAGTGAAGAAATGTGCAAGGTGACACGTGCAATCTATGCGCTGGTCTGATGAACAATTGTTAGATTTCCTTATTGCTCATGGGGTTATAAATCAAAATGCCACATGTAAGAAGTGTGGAAATGTCCTGAGAGTCAAACGCAGCAATTTGGAGTACAGCTGTGGACTCTTCGTCTAAGTAAAAAACAGGCAATAAAGAAATGAACGGGGGTGATCGATTGAGGTGTAAAGTAACTAACCACCTCGGCGAGTGATATCTATCTTTAAATAAGTCATAGGCCACTTTATAATTAGCGTCAGAAATAGGGAGAGATTTACCATTCGAGAAATTCACCATCGAAATGCTTGAGTTCAAGCTTAGGCAGTCGTATATGTAACTGAGGAGTAACTATTTCACATTTAGGCCTTGTTGATGACATCTTACTTTCTATCGAATATACGGTAGAATTGACATAATCGACTAACTCGTTGATGCTGTTAAGAGGAGCGTAGTTGGGTTGAAAATTCGGGTTAGCATGTATTTCTAGTTCATGATAAATATCTAAAATATCAGAAAATTCTTCACGAAGCCTATTTATAGATTTAGCGCGCACCAACAATTTTTGCAGAATTGACTTATCAGATGTTTTTTTTGTTAGATCAAAAATCTCTTGAATTTGACTAAATATATTGTCTTTCTTTGATTTAATAAATGCCAAAGATTTTGCCATGATTAAATGATGGTTTTATAGTAGAAGATGAGATAACTGCTTTAATTTTTAAATTACAAAATGTTTTAAAGAGATTAGGCCTATGAGCGTATATATTTAACGGAGAGATAAATAAGCCTAAGTAAACAACAAATCGACGTAGGCTCAATGAGATAACCTTCTTTAAACAACTGAAATGACTTTTCATAAACTTTTAGAATTAATTTAAACCAACATATTAATGCACGCCAAAGCCAAACAAAGATAAGAGAGGATCAGCTGTTTCATATACTGCCACATGAAAATAGTTTTCCAGTGTTTGCATGCACAGACAAAGTTTGAAAAAACTTGTAGAAATTGTAGAATGAACACATATAATGAATTGTATTTTATTTTATTTTTTATATAGGTCTTAAGGCTCAAGATCCGGCCCGGCTGGACCAAATTTTTAACTGCTTTTGGCTATTTTATTTTGGAATCAAAAAATCGGGACAGTTTGTACTTACGTGCACCGTGGAATACACACTTATCACACTCGCGTATTAAATAAGCAATTTCTGGCCAGAAAACTTAGTACCTAAGGTACGGAGATTGGAAAGTATAATAGTATACTAGAACGTAGGGGTATCTGTCTACACTCCCGATTTTTTTTTTCCAGGCGAAAAACCTATTAAGGTTATCATCGCCTAACTAAAGTTTTTATTTTTTTTTTTTTTTTTTTTTTTTTTTTTTTTTTTTTTTCCTGGCGAAAAACCAACCTGGTTATCATCGCCAAACAAAATCTAACACAGCACGCAATGTTTTAAATAAAATCAAATAAATTAATAAATAAACAAATAAATAAATACAACAAAAATTACAAAACAAAATAGAACACCAACAATAAAAAACAAAAAACAACAATATAACAATTAAAAAATCCTTAAAAACTAAATAACAAAATAACAACAAAGAACAATATAACAGTAAATAAATAATATGTAAAACAATAATAGGTAACAATTTACCAATAAATAAATCTCAATAACAATAACAAGAACAGAAAATAAATTTAATTAAAATAAATAAAAGAAACACACAGAATTATATGTATAAATAAAATTTAAAAATATATATATATATATTTATGTATTAAATTTTAAAAAATATTTTCAAGTGGTGCAAGAAAGCGATGACTCGGTCAATGGCCGAGGCATCGTCCCTTAGCACCACCTTTAAACTCCCTTTTAAATTAAAAAGGGCACGAACATTAACTACACTAACACAATCTACCAAAATATGTTTTATTGTGAAGATATCACCGCAATATTGGCATATTGGTGGATCTTCACGACTCATCAAATATCCATGAGTTGCAAAAGAGTGGCCAACGCGAAGGCGTGTGACCACCACTTCCTCCCTACGTTTTGAACGAATTGAAGACCTCCATGGACGGACGGTATCTTTAATTTCCCTCAGCTTATTCTGAATCACGGTATGCCACTCGTCATTCCAAGCAGCGAGCAATAAATGTTTCGCGAAACACACATAATCAGATGCCATAACCAGTTGAGTAATAGGCACCAAACTTGTAGCTTTCTTCGCCGCTTCATCCGCTTTTGTGTTTCCAAGTATTCCGCAATGTCCAGGAACCCAACAGAAAGTTACCCCCACACCCCTCAATTGAAGCCTGTGTACAGCACACAAAATGTCCCCAACTAAAGGGTTGCTGGAGAAAACATCCTGAAGAGCCTGAAGAGCACTTTTGGAATCCGAACACAAAAGATAATGCGAGGATTGAGATTGAATGACGGTCAAAGCTTTAAAAATAGCAAATAGTTCTGCCGTGAAAACACTGCAAGCTGAGGGCAATCCGTACGTGTAGGTATATCCAGATGCATAAAACGCACACCCAACGCCATTGTCCAGTTTAGATCCATCAGTGAAAATAATTTCACTGTGTTGGTGAGATTTATAAGTGGATAAAAATTCCTGGTGGTAGACCACAACAGGAGTATCGTGTTTTATATAACTGGACAATGAGAAATCGAAGTGCGGCGTTTTTATTATCCATGGAGGTAGATAGCACATTTGTCGTTCAAACATAGTTGGAAGTTGCAACTCAAGGTCATCCAATATTCTTAAAGTTCGTATGCCAAATGGATGGGTCGAACGTTGACGTGTATTGTACACTTCATTTAGCGTATTGTGAAAGACTATTTCAAATGCCGGGTGGTTGGGTTTGCTTCGAAGAACAGAAACGTAAGATATTTGTAGCATCTGACGTCGTCTAGAAAGGGCAGGCTCCCCAGCTTCGACAAGAAGACTAGGGATTGGGCTAGTTCTAAATGCACCAGTAGCCAGTCTAAGTCCAGAGTGGTGGATGGTATCAAGAGTTTTCAGAACTGTAGGTCGTGCAGATGAGTAGACTTGACAACCATAATCTATGCGCGATCTAACGACTGCGCGATAAAATCGAAGCATACTAGTTCTGTCTGCTCCCCAATTCGTACCACTAAGGACTCTTAACATATCCAATTTCTTGCTGCATCTCACCTTCAAATCACGAACATGTGGACTCCATGAGAGTCTTTTATCAAATAAAAGACCCAAAAATCGAACACTATCCGTGGTTTGAAGCTGAACCCCGTCAAGATAAAGGATCGGCTCCTGGTGTTGCCTACGACGACTAAATGCTACACACTGGGTCTTCGAAGCAGAGAATTTAAAACCTGTAGTTCTTGACCATTCCTCTAATCTACTTATTGCTAACTGCAAAGATCTTTCCGCAGTTGCCATACTACGAGCAGGCACATATATACAAAAGTCATCCACAAAAAGGGAACAGTGTACCGGAGATCGTATATTGCTGATGATACTATTTATTGCAACGGCAAATAGCGTGACGCTCAGCACGCTGCCCTGCGGTACACCATTCTCCTGTGTATAGCTGTTTGAATACGTGCCTCCAAGTCGAACGCGGAAAGATCTATTAGAAAGAAAGTTAGCGATGAATGCTAGGATATTCCCTTGTATACCCCATGATTTTAAAGTGTTCAGAATTCCTCTTTTCCATGCCATATCGTATGCCTTCTCAAGGTCGAAGAAAACAGCAACGAGTGTTTGACGCAAGAGAAAGGCATCTTGAATAGCGGATTCTAACAAAACCAATTGGTCAACGGATGATCGTCCTTGCCTGAAACCACACTGTTCGTTGCAAATAAGGTCATTGGTTTCTAGGTACCAGACAAGACGGCGGTTGACCATCTTCTCCAGTAGTTTGCATAAGACGCTTGTAAGGGATATAGGTCTATAACTACTGGGATTGGTTTTGTCTTTACCTGGCTTCAAAAGAGGAATTACAGTCGATTCTAACCATGCATCGGGGAAAGAGCGCTCCTCGAATAAACGATTGTATACTCGAAGGAGGACAAGTTTCGCCGATGATGGTAGATGTTTTAGCATGGAGTACACAATGGAATCTGGACCTGGTGCAGAATCCTTCGTTGACGCAAGAGCTGACTCCAATTCCCCTATAGAGAAAGGAGTGTTTAAAGGAGAGTCCCCAGACGACCCAACAGTAAACGGTATTGCTTCTTCCTTCAGTTTATAAATCTGGAATAATCTATTGTAGGCTGTAGTAGCAGAAAAGTTAGAAAATGATTTACCAAGTACATTAGCAATATCATCACGGTTTGAGATTATTCTTCCATCCGGTTGTTTCATTTTTTTTTTTTTTTTTTTTTTTTTTTTTTTTTTTTTTTTTTTTTTTTTTTTCCCTGGCGAAAAACCAATTGTGGTTATCGTCGCCAAACAAAATCTAACACAGCACGCAATGTTTTAAATAAAATCAAATAAATTAATAAATAAACAAATAAATAAATACAACAAAAATTACAAAACAAAATAAAACACCAACAATAAAAAACAAAAAACAACAATATAACAATGAAAAAATCCTTAAAAACTAAATAACAAAATAACAACAAAGAACAATATAACAGTAAATAAATAATATGTAAAACAATAATAGGTAACAATTTACCAATAAATAAATCTCAATAACAATAACAAGAACAGAAAATAAATTTAATTAAAATAAATAAAAGAAACACAGAGAATTATATGTATAAATAAAAATTAAAAAATATATATATATTTATGTATTAAATTTTAAAAAATATTTTCAAGTGGTGCAAGAAAGCGATGACTCGGTCAATGGCCGAGGCATCGTCCCTTAGCACCACCTTTAAACTCCCTTTTAAATTAAAAAGGGCACGAACATTACCTACACTAACACAATCCACCAAAATATGTTTTATTGTGAAGATACCCCCGCAGTATTGGCATATTGGTGGATCTTCACGACGCATCAAATATCCATGAGTTGCAAAAGAGTGGCCAACGCGAAGGCGTGTAACCACCACTTCCTCCCTACGTTTTGAACGAATTGAAGACCTCCATGGACGGACGGTATCTTTAATTTCCCTCAGCTTATTCTCAATCACGGTATGCCACTCGTCATTCCAAGCAGCGAGCAATAAATGTTTCGCGAAACACACATAATCAGATGCCATAACCAGTTGAGTAATAGGCACCAAATTTGTAGCTTTCTTCGCCGCTTCATCCGCTTTTGTGTTTCCAAGTATTCCGCAATGTCCAGGAACCCAACAGAAAGTCACCTCCACACCCCTCAATTGAAGCCTGTGTACAGCACACAAAATGTCCCCAACTAAAGGGTTGCTAGAGAAAACATCCTGAAGAGCCTGAAGAGCACTTTTGGAATCCGAACACAAAAGATAATGCGAGGATCGAGATTGAATGACGGTCAAAGCTTTGAAAATAGCAAACAGTTCTGCCGTGAAAACACTGCAAGCTGAGGGCAATCCGTACGTGTAGGTACATCCAGATGCATAAAACGCACACCCAACGCCATTGTCCAGTTTAGATCCATCAGTGAAAATAATTTCACTGTGTTGGTGAGATTTATAAATGGATAAAAATTCCTGGTGGTAGACCACAACAGGAGTATCGTGTTTTATATAACTGGACAATGAGAAATCGAAGTGCGGCGTTTTTATTATCCATGGAGGTAGATAGCACATTTGTCGTTCAAACATAGTTGGAAGTTGCAACTCAAGGTCATCCAATATTCTTAATGTTCGTATGCCAAATGGAGCAGTCGAACGTTGACGTGTATTGTACACTTGATTTAACGTATTATTAAAGACTCTTTCAAATGCCGGGTGGTTGGGTTTGCTTCGAAGAACAGAAACGTAAGATATTTGTAGCATCTGACGTCGTCTAGAAAGGGTAGGTTCCCCAGCTTCGACAAGAAGACTAGGGATTGGGCTAGTTCTAAATGCACCAGTAGCCAGTCTAAGTCCAGAGTGGTGGACGGCATCGAGAGTTTTCAGAACTGTAAGTCGTGCGGATGAATAGGCTTGACAGCCATAATCAATGCGCGATCTAACGACCGCGCGATAAAATCGAAGCATACTAGTTCTGTCTGCTCCCCAATTCGTACCACTAAGGACTCTTAACATATCCAATTTCTTATTGCATCTCACCTTCAAATCACGAACATGTGGGATCCATGAGAGTCTTTTATCAAATAAAAGACCTAGAAATCGAACGCTATCCGTGGTTTGAAGCTGAACCCCGTCAAGAAAAAGGATCGGCTCCTGGTGTTGCCTACGACGACTAAATGCTACACATTGGGTCTTCGAAGCAGAGAATTTGAAACCTGTAGATTTTGACCATTCCTCCAATCTGTATATTGCTAACTGCAAAGATCTTTCCGCAGTTGCCATACTACGAGCAGGCGCATATATACAAAAGTCATCCACAAAAAGGGAACAGTGTACCGGAGATCGTATATTACTGGTGATACTATTTATTGCAACGGCAAACAGCGTGACGCTCAGCACGCTGCCCTGCGGTACACCATTCTCTTGTGTATAGCTGTTTGAATACGTGCCTCCAAGTCGAACGCGGAAAGATCTGTTTGAAAGAAAGTTAGCGATGAATGCTAGGATATTCCCTTGTATACTCCATGATTTCAGAGTGTTCAGAATTCCTCTTTTCCATGCCATATCATATGCCTTTTCAAGGTCAAAGAAAACCGCAACGAGCGTTTGACGCAAGAGAAAGGCATCTTGAATAGCGGATTCTAACAAAACCAATTGGTCAACTGATGAGCGTCCTAGTCTGAAACCACATTGTTCGTTGCTAAGAAGGTTGTTGGTTTCTAGGTACCAGACAAGACGGCGGTTGACCATCTTCTCCAGTAGTTTGCACAAGACGCTTGTAAGTGATATAGGCCTGTAACTACTGGGGTTGGTTTTGTCCTTACCTGGCTTCAAAAGAGGAATTACAGTCGATTTTAACCATGCATCGGGGAAAGAGCGCTCCTCGAATAAACGATTGTATACTCGAAGGAGGACAAGTTTCGCCGATGATGGTAGATGTTTTAGCATGGAGTACACAATGGAATCAGGACCTGGTGCAGAATCCTTCGTTGACGCAAGAGCTGACTCCAATTCCCCTATAGAGAAAGGAGTGTTTAAAGGAGAGTCCTCAGACGACCCAACAGTAAACGGTATTGCTTCTTCCTTCAGTTTATACATCTGGAATAATCTATTATAGGCTGTAGTAGCAGAAAAGTTAGAAAATGATTTTCCAAGTACATTAGCAATATCATCACGTTTTGAGATTATTCTTCCATCCGGCTGCTTCAGCGCAATGGCTGGCAACGGAGTGGAAGTGCCACAAACTGATTTTAGTTTCCTCCACACTATGGAGGACGGAGTTGTTGCTGTAATTGTGCTAATGTACTGTTCCCAAGAGTTCTTTCTACTCAGCCTAAATATCCTCCGTGCTTTCGCACGGAGTATTTTATATTCCTGAAGGTTTCCATTCGTTGGGTGTCGTTTAAATCTCCTAAGAGCTCTTCGTCGTAAACGGAGGATTTCTGTGCATTCATCGTTCCACCACGGCACAGGCGGTCGGCGTGGATGCGTAGAGGTTTTCGGAATGGTCTTTTCAGCGGCATTTAAAATTGCTTTCGTAATATTTTCTATATTTTCATCAATGGGTGTCAAATAATCCATGTCAAGTGATACAAGGTAATTCGAGTAGGAGTCCCAGTTGGCTTTTCGCAAAATCCAACTGGGATTTCGAGCATAACAGGGTTGGGAGTCACATAAACTGATCTTAATAGGCACATGGTCGCTACCATACAAATCGTTGAGTACCGACCATGTGCATCTAGTAGCTAATTGTGGGCTGCAAATCGATAGATCAACAGCTGTCCATCCACCAGTAGATGCTGCTAAATGAGTAGGAGAACCGTCATTTAGCAGACATAACTCTAGTTCCGTTCTTACACTTTCAACAATATCACCTCGAGAGTTCCTAGTCGGAGATCCCCAAGACGAATGGTGGGCATTAAAATCCCCTACCAATAAGAACGGAGTTGGTAACTGGCTTATCAAATTTACTAAATCACTGTAATGCAGGTTTTCTTGTGGTGGCAAGTAGACACAACACACAGTGATTTTATACGGGACAGCTGTTTGAACGGCTACTGCTTGTAAAGGAGTTATTAAGTTTAGAGAAACAGCATCGATACAGTCACGGGCTAGGATGGCTACGCCACCTCTAGCTCGATCTTCTGTAACGAAGTCCGATCTAAAAACTGAATACTCCCTTAAATGGAAATTATGCGATTCGTGGAGATGTGTCTCCTGTAGACATACAAACATTGGGTACACATCTCGCACGAGTACTTTAAGTTCTTCTATGTGACTCCTAACACCGTTGACGTTCCATTGTATCACTGACTTCCTAAGCAAAGACATTTATTAGCTTAGCAAAGGGTTTATTTGACACCCATTGGTGCTCTCTCCTTTCTTGCCTGGGACGTTTTGGGACGTCTCAGGCTTACATTTCTCAGATTCCATATCCACCCGTTCAGGGATGGAATCTGAGGAAGTTTTGGGTTTAGGAGGGGTAGTTTTCACATGCCCTCCTTTGTTTGCATTTTTCTTAATACCCTGTAACGACTGTGACGATGTGGTCTGTCGTAACTCCGGTTTACGTGGTTTGGATTTTTCCAACGTCTTCTGCACAGATGGTTTACTACCCGTTGATAATTTCTTCTGCACCGAAACACAAGGCTCACTTAGTGATTTATTTCGTGCTCCAATCCCCCCAGTGGAAGGGATAGGTACACGAGGTAAAACACTATCAGTTGCTGCAGGTTGTACCAAATTTAGAGACGATCCATTTGTGACTAAGCACAAAAGGCGAGACACTTGTTCAGTTAGAGCTTCAATCTTCTTGGACAGCTCAGCACAGTTGGTACAAGACGATTTCGAAGCGTTCAGGGTAGCGGCATAAGTCTTACTGTCTGTCTTTGGCTGAGATGATCGATAGAGTTTTTTGGCCTCTGGAAACGACAGCTTGTCTTTCGCCATGATGCCTAGGATAGCTTTCTCTTCCTTAAAGGTAGGGCAGTTGTAGGATCGCGCTGGGTGATCACCACCACAGTTGGCGCATTTCGGAGAATTAACACATTCCTTGTCATCATGGCCTTCAGCGCTACATATACCGCATACGTTCTGCTTCGAACACGTAGAGCTGATATGCCCAAATCGCTGGCACTTGAAGCAGCGCCTAGGGTTAGCCACGTATGGTCTCACTGAGAGCCTTTGGTAACCTGCATGCAAGTATTCGGGTATTTCCGGCTTTCCAAATGTCACGATAAAAGACGCTGTTGCTACCTTTTCTCCTTTGTCCATTTTCATTATAGGAATAACGTCCGTAACTAACTGAGAAGACAGTTCGGACTTTATTTCATCGATTGGAAGGTGCATTAAATCCCTACATGTGATGACCCCCTTTGAGTAATTCAAGGATCTGTGGGGAGCCACAGATACCTTGACCTGGTCAAAGAAAGAGGTCATTTTAGATAGAGCACGGGTTTGTCTCTCGGTGGAAGTCGCAATTAACAGTGTTCCGTTTCTGAGTTTCTTAATAGAGGCTACTGGGCCTCCAGCACAAGCAGTAATAGCCTTGTTAATAAGAAAGGGAGAAACTTTGGAAAGATCTTTCCCTTCTTCGGCACTAGAAACCACTAAATACTTTGCTGATGGCAATGTCTGCGACGTTGCCACCATCAACTTTTTACTCAGATCTTGACTATCGTCAGGAGAATCCTGGCGTGTCCTCTTCAGACTAGTCATATTTGACGTGGTTTTGGAATCCATAAATATTTTTTGCCAGCCATCGTGTCAAGCGTTACGGGCGAGACTATAGGAACGGGTACACCCTTGGATCACATTAAGATCATTTCCAATCCTCAGAACTCTGAGGCCTATAGCTTTTCTCCTTAGCTCGACTGGATGGGCATCAGTCGAGAACTCGTAATACTGTGCACAGGCTCCGACACCCATGCACCGCGGACACTCCCTGACCAAGGACCGAAGCGGCTGGTAGACCAGAAACCGCGCTTACGTCTTCGGCAGAGCAAGCTCACATCAGCATCCCAGACCAGAGTTTGTCACGCTCTGGACTTTTCAGCACTCCAAACGCGCAACGGTTCTGACCAGTCAAAATTCCCTAAGCGAAGATGTAAGTTTGAAATGTGTATAGATTGTGTTGGTGTGTGTATGTGTGTGTATGTTTTTGTGAGTGGTGTAGTGTTAGGCTAGGGTACCGCGAGGGACGCCAAATCCCTCGTAGGTGCGGCTAGTCCGCACCCCCCTGCGGGGTCCGGTTGTTTCAGCGCAATGGCTGGCAACGGAGAGAAAGTACCACAAACTGATCTTAGTTTCCTCCACACTGTGGAAGACGGAGTTGTTCGTCTAATTGTGCTAATGTACTGTTCCCAAGAGTTCTTTCTACTCAGCCTAAAAATCCTCCGTGCTTTCGCACGGAGCATTTTATATTCCTGAAGGTTTCCATTCGTTGGGTGTCGTTTAAACTTCCTAAGAGCTCTTCGTCGTAAACGGAGGATTTCTGTGCATTCATCGTTCCACCACGGCACAGGCGGTCGGCGTGGATACGTAGAGGTTTTCGGAATGGTCTTTTCAGCGGCATTTAAAATTGCTTTCGTAAAATTTTTTATATTTTCATCAATGGGTGTCAAATAATCCATGTCAAGTGATACAAGGTAATTCGAGTAGGAGTCCCAGTTGGCTTTTCGCAAAATCCAACTGGGATTTCGGGTATAACAGGGTTGGGAGTCACATAAACTGATCTTAATAGGCACATGGTCGCTTCCATACAAATCGTTGAGTACCGACCATGTGCATCTAGTAGCTAATTGAGGGCTGCAAAGCGATAGGTCAACAGCTGTCCATCCACCAGTAGATGCTGCTAAATGGGTAGGCGAACCGTCATTTAGCAGACATAAGTCCAGTTCCGTTCTCACACTCTCAACAAGGTCACCTCGAGAGTTCCTAGTCGGAGATCCCCAAGACGAATGGTGGGCATTAAAATCCCCTACCAATAAGAACGGAGTTGGTAACTGGCTTATTAAATTCACTAAATCACTGTGATGCAGGTTTTCTTGTGGTGGCAAGTAGACACAACACACAGTGATTTTATACGGGACAGCTGTTTGAACGGCTACTGCTTGTAAAGGAGTTATTAAGTTTAGAGAAACAGCATCGATACAGTCGCGGGCTAGGATGGCTACGCCACCTCTAGCTCGATCTTCTGTAACGAAGTCCGATCTAAAAACTGAATACTCCCTTAAATGGAAATTATGCGATGCGTGGAGATGTGTCTCCTGTAGACATACAAACATTGGGTACACATCTCGCACGAGTAGTTTAAGTTCTTCTATGTGACTCCTAACACCGTTGACGTTCCATTGTATCACTGACTTCCTAAGCAAAGACATTTATTAGCTTAGCAAAGGGTTTATTTGACATCCATTGGTGCTCTCTCCTTTCTTGCCTGGGACGTTTTTAGACGTCTCAGGCTTACATGTCTCAGATTCCATATCCACCCGTTCAGGGATGGAATCTGAGGAAGTTTTGGGTTTAGGAGGGGTAGTTTTCACATTCCCTCCTTTGTTAGCATTTTTCTTAATGCCCGGTAATGACGGTGGCGATGTGGTCTGTCGTAACACTGGTCTACGTGGTTTGGATTTTTCCGTCTTCTGCACAGAAGGTTTATTACCCGTTGATAATATCTTCTGCACAGAAACACAAGGCTCGCTTAGTGATTTATTTCGTGTTCCAATCCCCCCAGTGGAAGGGACAGGTACACGAGGTAAAACATTATCCGTTGCTGCAGGTTGTACCAAATTCAAGGACGGACCATGGACGTGACTATGGACAAAAGGCGAGAAACTTGTTCAGTTAGAGCTTCAATCTTCTTGGACAGCTCAGCACAGTTGGAACAAGACGATTTTGAAGCGGTCAGGGTAGCGGCATAAGTCTTACTGTCTGCCTTCGGCTGAGTAGATCTATAGAGTTTTTTGGCCTCTGGAAACGACAGCTTGTCTTTCGCCATGATGCCTAGGATAGCTTTCTCTTCCTTAAAAGTAGGGCAGTTGTAGGATCGCGCTGGGTGGTCACCACCACAGTTGGCGCATTTCGGAGAATTGACACATTCCTTATCATCATGGCCTTCAACGCTACATATACCGCATACGTTCTGCTTCGAACAGGTAGAGCTGATATGCCTAAATCGCTGGCACTTGAAGCAGCGCCTAGGGTTAGCCACGTATGGTCTCACTGAGAGCCTTTGGTAACCTGCATGTAAGTATTCGGGTATTTCCGGCTTTCCAAAAGTGACGATAAAAGAAGCTGTTGCTACTTTTTCTCCTTTGTCCATTTTCATTATATTGACAACGTCCGTAACTGACTGAGACGAGAGTTCGGATTTAATTTCATCAACCGGAAGGTACATTAAATCCCTACATGTGATAACCCCCTTTGAATAATTCAAGGATCTATGGGGAGCCACAGATACCTTGACCTGATCAAAGAAAGAGGTCATTTTAGATAGAGCACATGTTTGTCTCTCGGTGGAAGTCGCAACTAACAGTGTTCCGTTTCTGAGTTTCTTAATAGAGGCTACTGGACCTCCAGCACAGGCAGTAATAGCCTTGTTGATCAGGAAAGGAGAAACTTTGGAAAGATCTTTCCCTTCTTCGGCACTAGATACAACTAAGTACTTTGCTGATGGCAATGTCTGTGACGTTGCCACCATCAACTTTTTACTCAAATCTTTAGTAATTATATCGTCAGGAGAATCCTGGCGTGTTCTTTTTAAACTAGTCATATTTGACGTGGTTTTGGAATCCATAAGTATTTTTTGCCAGCCATCGTGTCAAGCGTTACGGGCGAGACTATAGGAACGGGTACACCCTTGGATCACATTAAGATCATTTCCAACCCTCAGAACTCTGAGGCCTATAGCTTTTCTCCTTAGCTCGACTGGATGGGCATCAGTCGAGGACTCGTAATACTGTGCACGGGCTCCGACACCCGTGCACCGCGGACACTCCCTGACCAAGGACCGAAGCGGCTGGTAGACCAGAAACCGCGCTTACGTCTTCGGCAGAGCAAGCTCACATCAGCGTCCCAGACCAGAGTTTGTCACGCTCTGGACTTTTCAGCACTCCCAACGCGCAACGGTTCTGACCAGTCAAAATTCCCTAAGCGAAGATGTAAGTTTTGAAATGTGTATAGATTGTGTTGGTGTGTGTATGTGTGTGTGTATGTTTTTGTGAGTGGTGTAGTGTTAGGCTAGGGTACCGCGAAGGACGCCAAATCCCTCGTAGGTGCGGCTAGTCCGCACCCCCCTGCGGGTTAAAGTTAAAGTTTTTATTTTTAAGAATATTGCAAATAAAACTAACCAAACTAAACGAAGTAAAATAAATGTTTAATACTAATTGTAACTAAAACTAGAAACTAAAATTATACATAATTTAAATATTATTAAATAGATTCAGGTGGCGTAAGAAAGCGAGGACATCGTCCCTTAAAACCACCTTTAAACTACCTCGAAGATCGTAACGTACATACAAATCGCTCAACTCATCACAATCAAGCAGGATATGCTTGATTGTAATATTGCTTCTACAAAACGGACATAGTGGTGGATCCTCATGTCGCATCAACCATCCATGCGTTAACAAAGAGTGGCCGATGCGAAGTCGAGTAACCACCACTTCCTCCCTACGATTTGAACGAACAGATGTCCTCCATGGTCGGACGGTATTTTTGATGTCCCTCAGCTTGTTTCTATTTACATTTTGCCATTCTTCATTCCAAACAGAGAATAGTGTAGTTTTAACTTTGCACACAAAATCTGATGCCATCACACGTTGTGTCGATTTCAACATACCTGTAGCTAATTTTAGAAGATATGTCTGTATGTTTTTACATGTAATTTTTGTTTCAGTATGTGCTTGATAATTGGTTTTTATATAATATAATGTAATTTATGAAATTATTTTTAGGTTGTTTGGTAAAATTGATTAAAACTCTACCTGTAAAGAAAGTAGAAATAAACTTTGAAAAGTCAATTAAAGTTGATAGATTTATCACTTACATGGCTATATAGAATGTTGCCATAAATAAATTGTCTGTTTAGGGATTTTAACTAGTTGAACATAATGTAAAGGTTAGGGAGCTTTCGGAGTGTATTGGAGAGTAAAGCTTTGCTAGAAACAAAAGGGTTAAAACGAAAATTAGTAGAATGTAACAAATAACTTTTAAGTAAAAATCCCAGTAAACATAAACAAACATTGACAATTAAAGTTTCAAGGTTACACATAACCAGGGATATTGAAATAAAATTAGGACAAGCAGTCAAGGGTTTTAAATAGTCACTTAAGGGGAAAGAGATTTTTAATTTGAAGGTAATAACAAGAACTTCAGGTTGGAAAAGGTTATATTTTAACAGGCAAGATTGAGTGTTAAATAGAGCAAGGTTTTACGCTTTGGTATATTCCGATAGTAAGTAAACTAAAATTGTAGAATCTTAATTAAATTTTTAATTTAAAATAGAATAAACAAATAGCATGGTTTCTTAACATTTGTGAGAAACAACATAAAAGGTAATTTAAGTTCAAATAAGATACATACTGTGCTATGTAAATTTAAATTCATATTTTTTAAAATTAAAAAATAAATATTTTTTAACTAACTTGCAAACAAACTGAGTATTTTCTTTTAAACAAGTTTCTTACACTCTCCTACAACTGATATGGTCATTTCGCCGTTTAGATGTCTTTCAAATGAACTCCTTCCCCGGGATGACTCACCCGTTAAGGGTAAAATCCGCAGCAAGTTAGGTTTTTTCTTTTTCAAGTCCAGTGACTGGTTCTCTGGCAGATTTTGGCGAGCACTGCACAGCGTTCGTGGCTTTGGCTGAGAGCGGCTCGTTTCAAAATTCTTGCTCTGCAACGGGCGTGTGGTGGCCGGCCTTGCACTGTTGAGCTGGTCAACGGTCGGGTTGACAGCGGTTGGGGGTGAGCGTCGAGGAGCGCCGGCCCGTTGCAGCACACACCAACAACATTGAGAGAACTTGGCGAGAGGTGCGAAAAACCATCCCCAAATATGGTGTTCGGCAAAAGCATTTTAGCGGATATTTCATCTATCCGCCACCTTCTTAAGGTTAGTGTATGTTCTGTTATGCTAATTGTTACTCCTTTGTGGTAAACACCCAGTTACTCTCCTACAAGTCCTCTGACTAATATTGTGTATGTCCATGATGAAATAAACACTTATCCATGTCCTAAACAATATATTGCATTACAAGTTTAAACACCTAACATCTAACATTGGCAAACAAACTATAATATACTGTCCGAAGTAGTCTGGTGCTAATAGTGCTTTGTTAAAGTAGTTGTTCTCCCATTGTTTTATTTCTAGTAAGAATCACAAACATAAATGCACACACACACACACACACACACATATATATATATATATATAGCATAAAATTGAAATCGCCCACTAATAAAAACTGAGTCGGTAATTGATTTATAAGGTCTACAAGATCTCTCTGTTGCAGGTTGTCACTTGGTGAAAGGTAGACACAACCGAGAGTGAGTTTGTACGGAAAAGCTGTTTGAATTGTCACTGTTTGTAAGGAAGTACTTAGGTTGTCACAACCATTTGATACCCAGCCAATCAGAACGCGCTAATGAAATAATTAGAGCTGTATTCGTTACCCATACAGTTCAGTTATGAATCAGTAATATTAGGTAGCTCGTCACTCTCCATCCAGTCGCAATACCATAAATAAAAATGTGGCGGCCGAAAGTGTAGAATTGTTTGTGCTCGCGAGTGAAGAAATGTGCAAGGTGACACGTGCAATCTATGCGCTGGTCTGATGAACAAATGTTAGATTTCCTTATTGCTCATGGGGTTATAAATCAAAATGCCACATGTAAGAAGTGTGGAAATGTCCTGAGAGTCAAACGCAACAATTTGGAGTACAGCTGTGGACGCTTCTTCTAAGTAAAAAACCGGCAATAAAGAAATGAACGTCAAAATTATCGGCACGTGTAGGAACCTTTATTGCGGGCACCCACCTTAGCCTGAATACTTGTTTTTTATTGTCTCCTTTCTGCATTTGACTCCTCCTAGGCAGGCATATTTGATTCGTAACTTCAACATCAGCTCTCATACAGTGGTTGATTGGTACTTCTTCAACCGAGTATTAAAACATCTTCCTTCATAGGTGGTGATAAAAAATTGTAGAGATTGATGAGGCTAAGTTCGGCAAAAGGAAATACTTTTTTTTTTTTTTCTTTTTTTTTTTTTTCCTGGCGAAAAACCAATTGTGGTTATCATCGCCAAACAAAATCTAACACAGCACGCAATGTTTTAAATAAAATCAAATAAATTAATAAATAAACAAATAAATAAATACAACAAAAATTACAAAACAAAATAAAACACCAACAATAAAAAACAACAATATAACAATTAAAAAATCCTTAAAAACTAAATAACAAAATAACAACAAACAACAATATAACAGTAAATAAATAATATGTAAAACAATAATAGGTAACAATTTACCAATAAATAAATCTCAATAACAATAACAAGAACAGAAAATAAATTTAATTAAAATAAATAAAAGAAACACACAGAATTATATGTATAAATAAAATTTAAAAAATATATATATATTTATGTATTAAATTTTAAAAAATATTTTCAAGTGGTGCAAGAAAGCGATGACTCGGTCAATGGCCGAGGCATCGTCCCTTAGCACCACCTTTAAACTCCCTTTTAAATTAAAAAGGGCACGAACATTAACTACACTAACACAATCTACCAAAATATGTTTTATTGTGAAGATATCACCGCAATATTGGCATATTGGTGGATCTTCACGACTCATCAAATATCCATGAGTTGCAAAAGAGTGGCCAACGCGAAGGCGTGTGACCACCACTTCCTCCCTACGTTTTGAACGAATTGAAGACCTCCATGGACGGACGGTATCTTTAATTTCCCTCAGCTTATTCTGAATCACGGTATGCCACTCGTCATTCCAAGCAGCGAGCAATAAATGTTTCGCGAAACACACATAATCAGATGCCATAACCAGTTGAGTAATAGGCACCAAACTTGTAGCTTTCTTCGCCGCTTCATCCGCTTTTGTGTTTCCAAGTATTCCGCAATGTCCAGGAACCCAACAGAAAGTTACCCCCACACCCCTCAATTGAAGCCTGTGTACAGCACACAAAATGTCCACAACTAAAGGGTTGCTGGAGAAAACATCCTGAAGAGCCTGAAGAGCACTTTTGGAATCCGAACACAAAAGATAATGCGAGGATTGAGATTGAATGACGGTCAAAGCTTTAAAAATAGCAAATAGTTCTGCCGTGAAAACACTGCAAGCTGAGGGCAATCCGTACGTGTAGGTATATCCAGATGCATAAAACGCACACCCAACGCCATTGTCCAGTTTAGATCCATCAGTGAAAATAATTTCACTGTGTTGGTGAGATTTATAAGTGGATAAAAATTCCTGGTGGTAGACCACAACAGGAGTATTGTGTTTTATATAACTGGACAATGAGAAATCGAAGTGCGGCGTTTTTATTATCCATGGAGGTAGATAGCACATTTGTCGTTCAAACATAGTTGGAAGTTGCAACTCAAGGTCATCCAATATTCTTAAAGTTCGTATGCCAAATGGATGGGTCGAACGTTGACGTGTATTGTACACTTCATTTAGCGTATTGTGAAAGACTATTTCAAATATTACCGCGAGGGACGCCAAATCCCTCGTAGGTGCGGCTAGTCCGCACCCCCCTGCGGGTTAAAGTGCAAAGAAGTGTTAAAGTTCTCAGGAACCTCGAAACTTATTCAGTCTTAATAGCAAGGCATTTGCTTTACAAATAAGTTCATTAGTGATTTATAAGTATTATTTATTGTGCGAACAATTTCGAAGCGTTGTGTTAAATTTCACAGTAATAAGCTAAGTTGCAAGCATTACGTAATCCTATGTAATTTCCCGCATTCCCTCCTTTGTCTAAATCAATGCGCAGTAGTGACGTCACAAGCTGTAGCTTGCAGCTGCATTCAGCTGCTATCAGCAGATTTATGGGACAGCTGCTCAGATAGGAAACACTTGACTAAACACGTTAGGCTCAATATTGATCCGTGGAGCTACACTGTAGATTTATCCTGGTCAATAAGGAAAATTTGCAGCTGTTCTAATCTAATGCTTATGATTTGTAAAACGTTATGTCTTATACTAACTTTATTATACAGTCCACTCTTTCGTAATTAAATGTACCATTGTGTAGTCATCGGTTTTGGTTTAAACATAATTACAATTTATTTTAAATTTTGGTTTTTTTTTTAATTTAAATTTTGTCACGATGGCTAATAACAACGCATATTGCCTTGATAAGTTGAAGGCTATATGCAGTGATTTAGAGCAAGTAAACAGCTTGCTCGGTGATAGTGAAATGTCTGAGGGCATAGCGCAGGAAGTCAGGCGACTTCATGTCGATTTTATCGAAACTTCTGACCGCGCGGAGCAGACTTTTGACAGTCAAGCTTCCGAATTTGTCGCGAATGTCTTTATAGCAAAACGTCACCTATCTGCCCATGATAGTAAAATACCCTAACCTCGTTAAGACGGAGGTTACCTCGACCTCGCCTGTCAAATCATCACCGACTTCACCTAACCTTCCAAGTCTAACTTTGCCAAGCTTTTCGGGCCAGAGCGACGACTGGACAGATTTTATTACTATGTACGACTCCATGGTACATAACAATGAGGCGCTTAGCAACATCCACCGTTTTCAATAATTAAAGTCCGTCTTAAAGGGAGATGCACTGGCCATCGTCACCGGGCTTTCCATCTCCGAAGCAAATTACAACATTGCTTACAATGCGTTGCGTAACCGATACGCGAACCCGCGACGTCTTACAGATCTTTACTTTAACATAATTAAAGACTTTCAGCGCATCAATAATGCTTCACCCGCGGAACTAAATCGTTTCTTAACCGCGCACTCTAATGCCGTCTGTGCATTAAGAGCTATACCTCTCGAAGACTTAGCGGATTTGTTATTGTTCTCTATGGCAATTAATAATCTGGATGCCAAGTTTTGAAAGCCGACTAGGCACTAACCGCATGCCGACATATAAATTATTGAACGACTTTATAACTGAACAGGCTACAGCCCTGGAGATGCTTAGCCAACCAGCTGCCGTGGTTGTAGCAAACGCCGGACGTGGTCAAAGACCCCGCGTGTTGGTGTCATCGATGGATAAACCCGGGTTTCAAGGGGCCCTTGAACCGAATAATTACTTGTCTGAACCTAACCTCACTTTGGGTCACAGCCCTATATTTCAATCAGTGGCGTCAAATGACAATGGCCATCAGAATAAGGACGCCCAAGGTACTATTCAGTCCAAACGTGCTGCGCCCGTCACTATGCAACCGGTTTTTTTTTTTTTTTTTTTTTTTTTTTTTTTTTTTTTTTCTAGGCGAAAAACCTATCGAGGTTATCATCGCCTAACTAAAACTTTATTTTAAATAATTATTTCAAAATAAAACTAACCAACTAAACAAACTAAAATAAATGTTTAATACTAACCGGTTAATCAACCACTGCAACCTAACTTGTTGCCTATTATGAGTGCGCCTAGAACGTCAACATTTCGCAATCGCTCGCCACCGCTTAACCTCAATCAGTCTAACGCGCCTACCACGCGTGTAGGTAAATGCTACTACTGCGGAGAAGGTCACTGCATCATTAATTGTCAACGATTTATTTCTCTTACCATAGCGGAACGCATTGACGCTATTTCAAAATTACAACGGTGTTATAATTGTCTCGGCTCTCATTATCAAGCTCAGTGTCAGTCTCGTCATCGTTGTAGACAATGCAGCCAAGTACATCACACACTGCTGCACAACGACGCACCGCCGCAGCAGTGACTAGCCGCCCCACGACGCCTTAGGCCAACCGCTAGCCATCAAATCGATACTAAAGCTCAACCTCGTTCTTTGTCATGCAACATTACCTCGTCTCTCGCCCTGTTGGGTACCGCGCAAGTCGTCCTACAGGACCATTATGGTCAACCTCGTTTTCTAAGAGCTATTATCGACCCCGGCAGTCAGATATCTGCCATTACGAAACAAGCTAGCGATATGTTGAGCCTGCCTACTCGGAGATCGAACCTGTCTTTGATTGGCGTCGCTGCCAAGTCTACACGTATTCACGAATACGTAATTTTAATTTTATTCTCACGACATGACCCTGGCGTCATGCTGACTACGGAAGCCGCTGTGCTCAACCATATAACTGACCCGCTGCCAGCTGATAAATTATCCTCTGCTTTAGGCGCTGAATATCAGCACTTACCGTTAGCTGATCCTCAGTTCGACTTACTTGCCCCTGTTGACATTATACTGGGCGCCGATGTCTATAATGGCTGGAGTTGCATAGAATCTTCAGATCCCGATAATCCATGGGAAATGCCTGAGGAATGGCTGGAGTCCAGAAACGAGAGACGAAACTTACCAGCAGGAATCGGAACGATGAGATTTAGAGGAATAGTCGAAAGACAAGATCTCATGCTCGAAAACGTAATCCGAGGTCTTGTAGCTACTAAGAGGTAGCGAACCACAGGACAATCAAGCTTACCAGTAACGCACAACAGCACGAGGTAAAGCAAACAAACGTCAAAGATAGACGAAGCTACAACCAGTAACGCACACCAAGCACGAGGTTATAGCAAAATAGAACTTCTGAAAGAGGAAAAGACTAAGTCGTAACTCAATCACGCAAATAAGTATCAATGGGCCTCGTACCATCATTCATGGCCAACCATCGGCACTTAACACACTTTTAGGTTGGGTCATTGTGGGATCTGTACCTTACAGTACGCCACAACAACCACGCGTGTTTATCACCTCGCTCAAGTCTATCGACGAAAACATGCGACGATTTTGGGAAATCGAAGAGGTAAACTAGTCTAACTTGTTGAGCCCTGATGAGCAGCTCTGCGAAAATTTATTTGCCACCACTACTGAACGTGACGCCACTGGGAGATATGTCGTAGCTTTGCCTTTTAAACCTGACGCCGTCGAACTTAAGTCAAACCGTAATGTCGCTCTTGCTAGTTATCATGCTCTGGAACGCCGTCTGAGCCGACATCCGGATGTCGCACGACAATATCATCAGTTCATGAAAGAATATATGACTTTAGGTCATATGTACCCTGCCGTTAAGCCTTCGAATTATTTAATACCACATCATTGCGTTTTCAAGACCGATAGCTCTACTACTAAATTACGAGTAGTTTTCAATGCTTCTGCGCCTGATTGCAACGCGCATTCTTTAAACCAGCAATTGCTGGCTGGCCCTAAGTTACAAAGGGACCTGTCTAACGTTATTATCTCGTTTCGATTGTTTGTTCACGCCGTCTGCGCGGATCTTAAAATGATGTACCGCCAAATTGCCGTACGCAATGACGATCGTCGTCATCAGCACATTTTGTACAGACCGACTCCTCATTCTCCGCTGATGGAGTATGAACTAGCTACTGTCACTTACGGGCTTACCCCGTCTGCTTATTTAGCCCTACGTACACTCGAACAACTCGTCAAAGATGAGGGCGACTGTTACCCTGCTGCGTCGCACGCCATTCTTCATCAAACGTACGTTGATGATGTCACTGGCGCCGATACGTCCGCGGACGCCCAGGAATTAATACGGCAACTTATTAACATCTTCGCACTGGCAGGACTAGAGCTCAGGAAATGGTCTTCCAGCGATCCCGCGCTGCTGTCGACGCTGCCATCCTCTCACCTGGAGCACCCGTTGTTATTCCAAGACGACTCTACCGCTGTTAAAATATTGGGACTCCAATGGCATCCTGTTAATGACTCGTTTTCTTATCGTATTCAAAACTTTGTGTCGGTGCCTACGAAACGCACCATTCTCTCTTATGTCGCTCGCACCTTCGACCCACTGGGCTTCCTTACGCCTATCACATTTTGGATCAAGTCATTTTTGAAACAATTGTGGCTCGAAAGGTTATCATGGGTTTTTTTTTTTTTTTTTTTTTTTTTTTTTTTTTTTTTTTTTTTTTTTTTTTTTTTTCCCTGGCGAAAAACCAATTGTGGTTATCATCGCCAAACAAAATCTAACACGGAACGCAATGTTTTCAATTAAATCAAATAAATTAATAAATAAACAAATAAATAAATACAACAAAAAATTTCAAAACAAAAAACCCCAACAATAAAAAACAAAAAACAACAATATAACAATGAGAAAATTCTTAAAAACTAAATAACAAAATAACAACAAACAACAATATAACAGTAAATAAATAATATGTAAAACAATAATAGGTAACAATTTAGCAATAAATAAATCTCAATAACAATAACAGAAAATAAATTTAATTAAAATAAATAAAAGAAACACAGAGAATTATATGTATAAATAAAATTAAAAATATATATATATTTATGTATTAAATTTTAAAAAATATTTTCAAGTGGTGCAAGAAAGCGATGACTCGGTCAATGGCCGAGGCATCGTCCCTTAGCACCACCTTTAAACTCCCTTTTAAATTAAAAAGGGCACGAACATTGCCTACACTAACACAATCTACCAAAATATGTTTTATTGTGAAGATATCACCGCAATATTGGCATATTGGTGGATCTTCACGCCTCATCAAATATCCATGAGTTGCAAAAGAGTGGCCAACGCGAAGGCGTGTAACCACCACTTCCTCCCTACGTTTTGAACGAATTGAAGACCTCCATGGACGGACGGTATCTTTAATTTCCCTCAGCTTATTGTGAATCACGGTATGCCACTCGTCATTCCAAGCAGCGAGCAATAATTGTTTCGCGAAACACACATAATCAGATGCCATAACCAGTTGAGTAAGAGCCACCAAACTTGTAGCTTTCTTCGCCGCTTCATCCGCTTTTGTGTTTCCAAGTATTCCGCAATGTCCAGGAACCCAACAGAAAGTTACCCCCACACCCCTCAATTGAAGCCTGTGTACAGCACACAAAATGTCCCCAACTAAAGGGTTGTTAGAGAAAACATCCTGAAGAGCCTGAAGAGCACTTTTGGAATCCGAACACAAAAGATAATGCGAAGATCGAGATGGAATGACGGTCAAAGCTTTAAAAATAGCAAATAGTTCTGCCGTGAAAACACTGCAAGCTGAGGGCAATCCGTACGTGTAGGTACAACCAGATGCATAAAACGCACACCCAACGCCATTGTCCAGTTTAGATCCATCAGTGAAAATAATTTCACTGTGTTGATGAGATTTATAAATGGATAAAAATTCCTGGTGGTAGACCACAACAGGAGTATCGTGTTTTATATAACTGGACAATGAGAAATCGAAGTGCGGCGTTTTTATTATCCATGGAGGTAGATAGCACATTTGTCGTTCAAACATAGTTGGAAGTTGCAACTCAAGGTCATCCAATATTCTTATCGTTCGTATGCCAAATGGAGCGGTCGAACGTTGACGTGTATTGTACACTTGATTTAACGTATTATGAAAGACTATATCAAATGCCGGGTGGTTGGGTTTGCTTCGAAGAACAGAAACGTAAGATATTTGTAGCATCTGACGTCGTCTAGAAAGGGTAGGTTCCCCAGCTTCGACAAGAAGACTAGGGATTGGGCTAGTTCTAAATGCACCAGTAGCCAGTCTAAGTCCAGAGTGGTGGATGGTATCAAGAGTTTTCAGAACTGTAAGTCGTGCGGATGAATAGGCTTGACAGCCATAATCAATGCGCGATCTAACGACCGCGCGATAAAATCGAAGCATAATAGTTCTGTCTGCTCCCCAATTCGTACCACTAAGGACTCTTAACATATCCAATTTCATATTGCATCTCACCTTCAAATCACGAACATGTGGGATCCATGAGAGTCTTTTATCAAATAAAAGACCTAGAAATCGAACACTATCCGTGGTTTGAAGCTGAACCCCGTCAAGAAAAAGGATCGGCTCCTGGTGTTGCCTACGACGACTAAATGCTACACATTGGGTCTTCGAAACAGAGAATTTGAAACCTGTCGATTTTGACCATTCCTCCAATCTGTATATTGCTAACTGCAAAGATCTTTCCGCAGTTGCCATACTACGAGCAGGCACATATATACAAAAGTCATCCACAAAAAGGGAACAGTGTACCGGAGATCGTATATTACTGGTGATACTATTTATTGCAACGGCAAACAGCGTGACGCTCAGCACGCTGCCCTGCGGTACACCATTCTCTTGTGTATAGCTGTTTGAATACGTGCCTCCAAGTCGAACGCGGAAAGATCTGTTTGAAAGAAAGTTAGCGATGAATGCTAGGATATTCCCTTGTATACTCCATGATTTCAGAGTGTTCAGAATTCCTCTTTTCCATGCCATATCATATGCCTTTTCAAGGTCAAAGAAAACCGCAACGAGCGTTTGACGCAAGAGAAAGGCATCTTGAATAGCGGATTCTAACAAAACCAATTGGTCAACTGATGAGCGTCCTAGTCTGAAACCACATTGTTCGTTGCTAAGAAGGTTGTTGGTTTCTAGGTACCAGACAAGACGGCGGTTGACCATCTTCTCCAGTAGTTTGCACAAGACGCTTGTAAGTGATATAGGCCTGTAACTACTGGGGTTGGTTTTGTCCTTACCTGGCTTCAAAAGAGGAATTACAGTCGATTCTAACCATGCATCGGGGAAAGAGCGCTCCTCGAATAAACGATTGTATACTCGAAGGAGGACAAGTTTCGCCGATGATGGTAGATGTTTTAGCATGGAGTACACAATGGAATCAGGACCTGGTGCAGAATCCTTCGTTGACGCAAGAGCTGACTCCAATTCCCCTATAGAGAAAGGAGTGTTTAAAGGAGAGTCCTCAGACGACCCAACAGTAAACGGTATTGCTTCTTCCTTCAGTTTATACATCTGGAATAATCTATTATAGGCTGTAGTAGCAGAAAAATTAGAAAAAGATGTTCCAAGTACATTAGCAATGTCATCACTGTTTGTGATTAATCTCCCATCTGGTTGCTTCAGCGCAATGGCTGGCAACGGAATGGAAGTACCACAAACTGATCTTAGTTTCCTCCACACTGTGGAGGACGGAGTTGTTCGTCTAATTGTGCTAATGTACTGTTCCCAAGAGTTCTTTCTACTCAGCCTAAATATCCTCCGTGCTTTCGCACGGAGTATTTTATATTCCTGAAGGTTTCCATTCGTTGGGTGTCGTTTAAATCTCCTAAGAGCTCTTCGTCGTAAACGGAGGATTTCTGTGCATTCATCGTTCCACCACGGCACAGGCGGTCGGCGTGGATGCGCAGAGGTTTTCGGAATGGTCTTTTCAGCGGCATTTAAAATTGCTTTTGTAAAATTTTCTATATTTTCATCAATGGGTGTCAGATAATCCATGTCAAGTGATACAAGGTAATTCGAGTAGGAGTCCCAGTTGGCTTTTCGCAAAATCCAACTGGAATTTCGAACATAACAGGTTTGGGAGTCACATAAACTGATCTTAATAGGCACATGGTCGCTTCCATACAAATCATTGAGTACCGACCATGTGCATCTAGTAGCTAATTGAGGGCTGCAAATCGATAGATCAACAGCTGTCCATCCACCAGTAGATGCTGCTAAATGAGTAGGAGAACCGTCATTTAGCAGACATAAGTCTAGTTCCGTTCTTACACTTTCAACAATATCACCTCGAGAGTTCCTAGTCGGAGATCCCCAAGACGAATGGTGGGCATTAAAATCCCCTACCAATAAGAACGGAGTTGGTAACTGGCTTATCAAATTTACTAAATCACTGTGATGCAGGTTTTCTTGTGGTGGCAAGTAGACACAACACACAGTGATTTTATACGGGACAGCTGTTTGAACGGCTATTGCTTGTAAAGGAGTTATTAAGTTTAGAGAAACAGCATCGATACAGTCACGGGCCAGGATGGCTACGCCACCTCTAGCTCGATCTTCTGTAACGAAGTCCGATCTAAAAACTGAATACTCCCTTAAATGGAAATTATGCGATTCGTGGAGATGTGTCTCCTGTAGACATACAAACATTGGGTACACATCTCGCACGAGTACTTTAAGTTCTTCTATGTGACTCCTAACACCGTTGACGTTCCATTGTATCACTGACTTGTTAATTGTTGACATTTATTAACCCAGCAATGGATTGATCTGACACCCATTGGTGCTTTCTCCTTTCTTGCCTGGGACATTTTTAGACGTCTCAGGCTTACATTTCTCAGATTCCATATCCACCCGTTCAGGGATGGAATCTGAGGAAGTTTTGGGTTTAGGAGGGGTAGTTTTCACATTCCCTCCTTTGTTAGCATTTTTCTTAATGCCCGGTAATGACGGTGGCGATGTGGTCTGTCGTAACACTGGTCTACGTGGTTTGGATTTTTCCGTCTTCTGCACAGAAGGTTTATTACCCGTTGATAATATCTTCTGCACAGAAACACAAGGCTCGCTTAGTGATTTATTTCGTGCTCCAATCCCCCCAGTGGAAGGGACAGGTACACGAGGTAAAACATTATCCGTTGCTGCAGGTTGTACCAAATTCAAGGACGGACCATTCGTGACTATGGACAAAAGGCGAGAAACTTGTTCAGTTAGAACTTCAATTTTTTTCGACAGCTCGGCACAGTTGTTACAGGACGATTTGGAAGCGGTCAGAGTAGCGGCATAAGTCTTACTGTCTGCCTTCGGCTGAGTAGATCTATAGAGTTTTTTGGCCTCTGGAAACGACAGCTTGTCCTTCGCCATGATGCCTAGGATAGCTTTCTCTTCCTTAAAAGTAGGGCAGTTGTAGGATCGCGCTGGGTGGTCACCACCACAGTTGGCGCATTTCGGAGAATTGACACATTCCTTATCATCATGGCCTTCAACGCTACATATACCGCATACGTTCTGCTTCGAACAGGTAGAGCTGATATGCCCAAATCGCTGGCACTTGAAGCAGCGCCTAGGGTTAGCCACGTATGGTCTCACTGAGAGCCTTTGGTAACCTGCATGTAAGTATTCGGGTATTTCCGGCTTTCCAAAAGTGACGATAAAAGAAGCTGTTGCTACTTTTTCTCCTTTGTCCATTTTCATTATATTGACAACGTCCGTAACTGACTGAGACGAGAGTTCGGATTTAATTTCATCAACCGGAAGGTACATTAAATCCCTACATGTGATAACCCCCTTTGAATAATTCAAGGATCTATGGGGAGCCACAGATACCTTGACCTGATCAAAGAAAGAGGTCATTTTAGATAGAGCACATGTTTGTCTCTCGGTGGAAGTCGTAACTAACAGGGTTCCGTTTCTAAGTTTCTTAATAGAGGCTACTGGACCTCCAGCACAGGCAGTAATAGCCTTGTTAATAAGGAAAGGAGAAACTTTAGAAAGATCTTTCCCTTCTTCGGCACTAGAAACCACTAAATACTTTGCTGATGGCAATGTCTGCGACGTTGCCACCATCAACTTTTTACTCAAATCTTTACAAGTTAGATCGTCAGGAGAATCCTGGCGTGTCCTCTTCAGACTAGTCATATTTGACGTGGTTTTTGAATCCATAAATATTTTTTGCCAGCCATCGTGTCAAGCGTTACGGGCGAGACTATAGGAACGGGTACACCCTTGGATCACATTAAGATCATTTCCAATCCTCAGAACTCTGAGGCCTATAGCTTTTCTCCTTAGCTCGACTGGATGGGCATCAGTCGAGAACTCGTAATACTGTGCACAGGCTCCGACACCCATGCACCGCGGACACTCCCTGACCAAGGACCGAAGCGGCTGGTAGACCAGAAACCGCGCTTACGTCTTCGGCAGAGCAAGCTCACATCAGCGTCCCAGACCAGAGTTTGTCACGCTCTGGACTTTTCAGCACTCCCAACGCGCAACGGTTCTGACCAGTCAAAATTCCCTAAGCGAAGATGTAAGTGTTGAAATGTGTATAGATTGTGTTGGTGTGTGTATGTGCGTGTGTATGTTTTTGTGAGTGGTGTAGTGTTAGGCTAGGGTACCGCGAGGGACGCCAAATCCCTCGTAGGTGCGGCTAGTCCGCACCCCCCTGCGGGGGGGGTTATCATGGGATGAACCTTTGCCAACCGCGCTGCGCAGTCGTTGGGACAGCTTCATTGTCCACTTCGCTAAGTTAGCTGACATTCAAATACCTCGACATGTGGGCACACGTGATGCCAAACATCATTTATTAGGCTTCTGTGATGGGTCCGAAGCTGGTTACGCAGCCGCCATCTACTTGCGAACTGAATGGAACGGTTTAGTTTCCGTCAGCCTTCTAAAGGCTAAAAGCAGAGTAGCTCCCGTCAAAACACTCACTATACCTCGAATGGAGCTCTGCGGCGCCGTCTTACTGGCCAAGCTCTATAAGTCTGTTCAGCCTGCTGTGAATTTTGTGGCCGACAACGCTACGCTTTTCTTCACCGACTCAGAAATTGTGCTGTATTGGCTTAGCACCCCGCCACATCTTTTGAAAACTTTCGTTGCCAACCGCGTTATTGAAATTACCTCGAACACTTCGACCAATCATTGGTACCACGTCTCAACTGTTGACAACCCCGCGGACGTTGCTTCCCGTGTGTGTCTACCCGCGCAGTTTGCTACACATCCACTGTGGTGGCACGGACCACCATGGGCGTTACAATGTACTACCTCTTGGCGTTTGTCTAAGCCAACTGGACCGAACCGCGACCCGACCGAGCTCAAGACCGAGCATCAGGTGCTCTGCGCGACTGTCCAAGCGCCTAACCACTTATTGAACGTTATTGAGCGTCATTCCAATCTAACCACGCTGCATCATGTCTTCGCTTACGTGCTTCGTTTCGTTAACAATTGCCGCATTAAGACCCAGTCTACCAGCCATCGTCACAACACTCGCTACAAAGCCAAGAACACAGTAGCTAAGATTTCATTCGCTGCACCTTCAGTACAAGAATTAAGGAACGCCAGAAATCTTTGTGTTAAGCTCATACAAGAGCTAGCCTTCAGCGAAACGTTGCAACGCCTACACCGCGGCGTCTCGATCAGTGCTCAACTTCGCAACCTAACGCCCTTTATCGACTCAGTTGGGCTACTTAGGGTGGGCGGACGTCTTAATCATGCTGATATAACATACGCAGCTAAGCATGCCATTTTACTGCCTAAGCGGCATCATTATGTCAATCTTGTATGCGATCATTATCACCGCCTCGCCTTACATGCTGGGCCGCGTACCACGCAAGCGATGATCAATGGTGAGTTCTGGATCGTTGCGCTACGTTCGTTGTTACAACGCATTCATGCTTGCATGCGATGCTTTAGACTACAATCGAAACCTCGGCCACCTATGATGGCAGCTTTACCGTCTTCTCGCGTCACTCCGTCGCCACCTTTCTGTAAGGTAGGCATTGACTTTGCTGGACCTTTCGACACTAAGGCCAACCATCTTCGTACGGCAAAGATCCTGAAAGCTTACTTATGCCTATTTGTTTGTATGGCCACTAAGGCTGTACATTTGGAAGTAGTATCAGACCTCTCTACTGATGCTTTTCTCGCCGCGCTTCAGCGTTTTGTCGCAAGACGTGGTCTGCCTACAGACATTTATTCAGATAATGGCACCAATTTTGTCGGCGCCGCCAACCGCCTGCACGAGGTCTATAAGATGCTCGACCAATCCAAGTCAATCATCCAACGCAAGCTCGCCGCACAACGGGTTGAATGGCACTTCAACCCTCCAGCCGCACCACACTTCGGCGGACTTTGGGAAGCTGCCGTTAAATCCGTCAAAGGGCTCCTACGCCGTACTCTTGGCATTACGTTATTGAACCTCGAGGAGTTAGCTACGTTATTTATACGCATCGAAGCTATTCTCAACAGTCGACCCATTTTCGAGGTCTCGCCTGACCCCAGCGAAGGAGCTTCGTTCCTTACGCCCGGACACTTTCTCATCGGCCGTCCCCTTCTCGCACTCCCTGAGGAATGTCATTTTGAACCCGCGCCCAAGTCCAGATGGACTATGCTACAGCAGATGACCAATCGGTTTTGGAAAACCTGGTCTACCCAATATCTACACTCGCAGATTCAACGCTGTAAATGGCACAAAGTCGCCTCACCCCTCCAGGAGGGTCAGCTTGTATTTATCACTGGAGAACATCCGAGCCCTCTTCATTGGCCAATGGGTCGGATCGTACGTCTTCACCCTGGACCCGACCGGATAACCCGCGTAGTCACCGAAGACCTCACATGGACAATTAAAGCGACCTGTCCATAAGCTTGTAGGCTTTCCGCTACAACCTTAATCTCTTGACCGCTTCTTCAGCACCTTTGTGGTACAACCGCGTTTCCTCGAGTTCTAATCTCACTCGACTTCTTCGCCTCTTCAGCAATTTTGTCCAACCTCGTTTCTTTAAGTATCTTCAACGCCATAGATTTCTTCGCTACATCTTCAGCACCTCGCTTCTTCCAGTCAACCCCGTTCACCGTCACCCAGTGGTTTTTTTTTTTTTTTTTTTTTTTTTTTTTTTTTTTTTTTTTTTTCCAGGCGAAAAACCTATTGAGGTTATCATCGCCTAACTAAAGATAAGATTTTTAAATAAATATTACATAAAACTAATCAAAATCAAACAAATTAAATGTTTAAAACTAATTGTAATTATCTAAAACTAAAGAACCTAAAATTATACAAAATTTAAATATTATTAAATAGATTGAGGTGGCGTAAGAAAGCGAGGACACGGTCGATAGCCGTGACATCGTCTCTTAAAACCACCTTTAAACCACCTCGAAGATCGTAACGTATATACAAATTTGTCAACTCATTACAATCAAGCAGGATATGCTTGATTGTAATATTATTTCTACAAAACGGACATAGTGGTGGATCCTCATGTCGCATCAACCATCCATGCGTTAACAAAGAGTGGCCGATGCGAAGTCGAGTTACCACCACTTCCTCCCTACGATTCGAACGAACAGATGTCCTCCATGGTCGGACGGTATTTTTGATGTCCCTCAACTTGTTTCTATTTACATTTTGCCATTCTTCGTTCCAAACAGAGAGTAGTGTAGATTTAACTTTGCATACAAAATCTGATGCCATCACACGTTGTGTCGATGGCAACATACCTGTAGCTAATTTTGCACCTTCATCTGCTTTATTGTTTCCGAATATTCCACAGTGACCAGGCACCCAGAGAAATGACACCTCGACACCTCGTAATTGGAGCCTGTGTATAGCGCACAAGATGTCTCCAACTAAAGGGTTCTTAGTGTACATTTCCTGAATAGCCTGGAGAGCACTTTTGGAATCACAACATACAAGATATTTAGATTTTGCAGATGGAATAGATCTTAAAGCTTGGAAAATTGCATAAAGTTCTGCAGTAAAAACGCTACAGGCTGAGGGCAATCCGTAAGTGAAAGTTTGTCCTTCCATATAAAATGCACAACCTATCCCATTGTCCAGTTTTGAACCGTCTGTGAATATAGTCACAGTATGTTGGTGAGTTTGTTGAATCTGCAAAAACTCCTGACGATAAATAACGTCAGGAGTATTGTGTTTCAGGTACATGGACAATGAGAAGTCACATTTTGGCTTTTGTATTGTCCATGGAGGGATGTAGCATGATGTTCGTTCGAATATAGGTGGATGTTCTAAATTTAGATTGCTAAAAATGCGCAACGTTCTTATTCCGAAAGGAGCAGTTGAACGTTGACGCACGTTGTAACGATCCTCGAGATAGTTATCAAAAACTGCTTTGAATGCCGGATGTTTAGGTTTACTTCGAAGACCAGTGTAATATGACATTTGTAGCATTTGACGTCGCATTGAGAGAGATGGTTCTTCAGCTTCAACTAGAAGGCTGGAGATTGGGCTTGATCTAAAAGCACCAGTAGAAAGTCTAAGACCAGCGTGATGTATTGAATCCAGGAGTTTCAGAACCGTAGGTCGAGCAGATGAATAGGCTATACAGCCGTAATCTATGCGCGATCTTACAACGGCGCGATAGAAACGGAGCATACAGGTTCTGTCTGCTCCCCAATTTGTACCACTAAGAACTCTCAACATATCCAATATCTTGCTGCACCGGGTCCTCAAATCACGCACATGCGGATTCCATGAAAGTCTTTTATCCAATAAAAGACCCAAAAATCTCACATTATCCGCGGTTTGAAGCCGCGTACCATCAAGATAAAGAATAGGTTCCTGGTGTTGCCTGCGACGACTAAATGCTATACACTGGGTCTTCGAAGCCGAAAACTTGAAGCCCGAAGATTTGGTCCATTCTTGCAATTTATTAATCACTAATTGTAAGGATCTTTCCGCTGTTGCCATACTTCTAGCAGCCATATATATACAAAAATCGTCTACAAACAGGGAACAGTGGACCGGTGACTGTACGTTTGAAGTGACGCTGTTAATGGCAACAGCAAACAGCGTCACACTCAAAACGCCACCCTGTGGTACACCATTCTCTAGTTCGCAACGATCAGAATATATGCCTCCTAGACGTACACGGAAAGTCCTGTTATTCAAATAATTTTTTATAAAAGCAAGAATGTTACCTTGTATACCCCATGATTTCAATACGTTCAAAATTCCTCTTCTCCATGCCATGTCATATGCCTTCTCAAGGTCAAAGAAAACAGCTACCAGTGTTTGTCGTAAGATGAAGGCATTCTGTATAGCTGACTCCAACAAAACCAATTGGTCAACTGATGAACGTCCTTGTCTGGAACCACACTGAACGTTGGAAAGAAGTTTGTTTGTTTCTAGATACCAGACAAGACGACGGTTGACCATCTTCTCCAGTAGTTTACATAAGCAGCTGGTAAGAGAGATGGGTCTGTAACTACTGGGGTTAGTTTTGTCCTTTCCTTGTTTTAGAAGAGGAATTATTGTCGCTTCTAACCATGCATTGGGAAAACCGTGCTCCTCAAATATACGGTTGTATATCCGAAGGAGAACTAGTTTTACCGACGGTGGTAGATTTTTAATCATGGAGTATACAATATCATCCGGGCCTGGAGCTGAATCCTTCGTTGACGAGAGAGCTGACTCCAGTTCGTCGATAGAAAAATGGATATTTAAGCAAGAATCTCCAGACAATCCAACGGTGAAAAGTAAGGCTTCCTGTTTATGTTTGAACACCTGGAAAGCGTCATTGTATGCAGAAGATGAAGAATGTTTTGAGAACGATAACGCTAGCACATTGGCAATTTCCTCACAGTCCGTGGTCATAACTCCATCCGGATGCCTTAATGAAATTAATGGCATCGGAACGGAAATGCCACAGACTGATCGTAATTTCTTCCATACTGTGGATGGAGCTGTAGTTCTTGTAATTGAGCCAATGTACTGCGACCATGATTCTCGTTTACTTTGCCTAAATATTCTCCGTGCTTTCGCACGGAATATTTTATATTTTTCCAGGTTTTCACTCGTTGGATGTCTCTTGAACTGGTTCAAAGCTTTTCTCCGTTGACGAAGGATCACAGTGCACTCATCATTCCACCACGGAACAGGTGGTCGTCGTGGTTTGGATGAGGTTTTCGGAATTGCCTTTCCGGCGGCATTCAAAACTGTTTTTGTAAATAAATTGACAATGTCATCAATGGGAGCCAAGTAATCCACGTCCAGTGATTCTAGATTTTGTGAAAATTGTTCCCAGTTGGCTTTTTTCAGGATCCAACGGGGATGTCGAACACAACAGGGTGAGGAGTCACACAAAGAGATCTCAATAGGAATGTGATCGCTACTGTAAAGATCAGGCAATGCTGACCATTTTAGCCTTGTAGCCAAGACAGGACTGCATAATGACAAGTCTACAGCTGTCCATCCACCTGTTGACGCTGCTAAATGTGTCGGAGAACCGTCATTTAGCAGGTATAAATCCAGTTCCGATCTGATGCTTTCGATTAGATTACCTCGCGGGTTGCATTTTGGGGAACCCCATGAGACGTGGTGGGCATTGAAATCGCCCACTAATAAAAACGGAGTCGGTAACTGATTTATAAGGTCTACAAGATCTCTCTGTTGCAGGTTGTCACTAGGTGGGAGGTAGACACAACAGAGAGTGAGTTTGTATGGAACAGCTGTTTGAATTGCTACTGCTTGTAAGGGAGTTATTAAGTTCAGAGAAACGGCGTCGACACAGTCACGGGCTAGAATGGCTACGCCACCTCTAGCTCGATTTTCTGCAACGAAGTCCGATCTGTAAACTGAATACTCCCTTAGATGGAAATTGTGCGATTCATGGAGATGTGTCTCCTGAATACAAATGTACATAGGGGACACATCCCTTACAATTAATTTGAGATCCTCAATGTGACTTTTAACACCGTTAATGTTCCACTGAATCACGGATTGTTTAGGTGTGGACATCGTATTTTAGTGAAATGGATTCACCTGGCTCTCACTGCTGTCATTGCAAATTCGCTGGCCTGGAATGTTGGACGTTCCAGGCAGAGAGTCATCAGATTCCATCACCACTATTGTAGTGGTGGAATCTGAAGAGTTTTTTGACTCAGAAGAGGAGTTTGAAATGGTCCTCTTTTGAGTCGCTTGTGGTTTTGCACCTACTTTCACAGGTGCAGCTTTGTTCTTATTTTTATTATTCGTATTAGGAGTTTTAACGTTTTTCATATTTGTCTCTAATAGTGTCTTGCTTCTTATAATTTTCGCAGAGGTAACTGGCAATGGAGGTTTTTCCGTACATTCTACATTAGTCTTTGAGTTGGAAACCATGTTTTTAGTCACTAATGCTAATAACTGATTAACTTGCTCAGTGAGAAGTTCAATTTTTTTATGTAGCTCAACACAGTTGGAACACGACTTTTCAGTGGTGGTAGCTGAAGCATAAGATTTTGTTTCAAGTCTAGGTTGAGTTGACTTGAACTTCTTTTTTGCTTCGTGGAAAGATGTTTTATCCTTTGCCATTATGCTGAGGATCGCTTTCTCCTCCTTGAACTTTGGGCAGTTAAAGGAGCGAGCAGGGTGATCACCAGCACAGTTTGGGCATTTCGGAGCACTTGTGCAAACCTTTTCTACATGGCCTTCAGATGCGCACTGTCCGCATACCTCTGGCTTGGAGCAAGAAGAGCTGACATGTCCAAAACGTTGGCATTTAAAGCACCGCCGTGGATTGGGAACGTAGGGCCTAACAGGAAGCCGTTGATAGCCAGCATATAAATATTCTGGGATAGATGGTTTCCCGAACGTCAGGATTAATGATGTTGTTGGAACTCTCTGACCGTTTTCCATCTTCATAATTCGTACGACCTCTGTTACACCTTCCGATTCCAGTTCAGCTTTTATTTCGTCCTCACGGACATACAAAAGATCCCTGCATGATATTACTCCCTTTGATGAGTTCAAGGTTTTGTGGGGGGCCACCGAAACCTTGACCTGATCAAAGAAGGAGGTCATTTTCAGCAAATATTGTGACTGCTTCGAACTACTTGTTTCTAACAGCAGTGTTCCATTCCGTAATTTTTTTATGGAAACGACAGGTCCTGCTGCACATCCAGTTATGGCCTTATGGATCAGAAAAGGCGATACCTTAGAAAGATCTTTTCCTTCTTCTGCGCTAGAGACAATTAGAAATTTAGGCGGTAGTTTGGTTGATGCTATAACCATTTCTCTCCTCGTGTCATTAACTTCACTAGGCATCTTCGGAGAAACCTCACGACGCCTCTTCACATTACTCTGGTTGGTTGGTTGGTTGGACTTTTGTTGGTTTTCCATAAATAGTTTTAAGCTAACCATCGTGTCAGGCGTTACGGGCGAGACTATGAGAACGGGTACACCCATGGATCACTTTCGATCATTTCCAACCCCCGGAACTCTGGGGCCCATAGTTTCCTCCTTAGCTCGACTGGATGGGCATCAGTCGAGAACTCGTAATACTGTGCACAGGCTCCGACACCTGTGCACCGCGGACACTCCCTGACCAAGGACCGAAGTGGCTAGCGGACCAGCAACCGCGCATACGTCTTCGGCAGAGCAAGCTCACATCAGCGTCCCAGACCAGAGTTTGTCAAGCTCTGGGACCTTTCAGCACTCCCAACGCGCAACGATTCTGACCAGTCAAATTCCCTAAGTGAAGATGTTAGTGTATGTGTATATGTGCATGCGTGCGTGTTTGTGTGTGTGTGTGTGTGTGTGTGTTTGTTCGCTTTGTGAGTGGTGTAGTGTTAGGCTAGGGTACCGCGAGGGACGCCAAATCCCTCGTAGGTGCGGCTAGTCCGCACCCCCCTGCAGGTGTCACCCAGTGGTTACCCAGGGTGGGCGGTAGTCTATTGTCTTCAGCACAGCTTATGGAGCTAGTCACTTCATCGGCTCTTTTCTGCTTTCTTCGTACCCCGAACACTTCTTCTTCGGCACCCTCGGTCTCCGGTGCTCTCTGGTTCTTCGCCCTCTAACCACCTGGGCGGATTAAAAAACATCCGTTTTGGTGGGCGGAATGTTGGAGTCAGCTTTGGTAGATTAAACAGCTCCAGTATCGACTTCAATCAGCTGTGCCTTGTCTAATCGATAGCTCAATCTATGATTTATCGTCAATAGTTTAAGACAACGTTCTTCCTTGTCGCGCGCCTAACCCCCACCTAGCGCACATTTTCCTCACCCAGTCTCTTGCTTGCCGTGGACAGACCAGCACGGGTTTTAACCGTATTAGCCAACCTCGTGGACTTTAAGTTCGCCCCGCGCCTGTATAAATTTAAGTGTTTCGAGTTGTACCTTCGTTATATGTTCTTTAACCGCGAAAGTGTAGATTATTTTAGTCCAAGTGCCGTGTTCGAATGCACCTTTAACCTCGCCGTTACAATCCGTCGTTACGGAGTCGCTCGCACTTATTTAAAGACTTATTCTACTGTGAATAGCATTAGAATTGAACCCCGTTTATTAAGTTTTACAGCACGAGCCGTCTGCCAGTCACCACTCCACCCAGGGCCCTGCTGCAGAAGTCCAGAAGACATCAAACCGCCCGTGCACGCAACCCCTTTGTTCAGCTTAGGGTAAGTGTTAATCAGTTCCGAATACTTTTAACATAAACGTGTGCCTATTTTCCCGAGGCTTAATTAGTGATAAACACTGTTATTATGTGTCGATTAGGCGTTTCTGCCGCCAGCCTTCATTTTATTCATTTGCAATTTTAGTCACGTTACCGACCGCAATTATCTCTCTCTTTTGTCTTATTTCTAATATTTTAGCGGAGCTGACGCCTCCAGATATGTCTGTGACGTTGCCACCATCAACTTTTTACTCGAATCGATAATTTTAGGATTAAAAAAAAAAAAAAAAAAAGTTGATGTTGATGGTGGCAACGTCACAGACATATCTGGAGGCGTCACTGGAGGCGTCGAATCGATAATTTTAGGATCGTCAGGAGAATCCTGGCGTGTCCTCTTTAGAGTAATATTAATTGACGGGTTTTTTAAATCCATAAATGATTTTAGGCCATCCATCGTGTCAAGCGTTACGGGCGAGACTATAGGAACGGGTACACCCTTAGATCACATTAGGATCATTTCCAACCCTCAGAACTCTGAGGCCTATAGCTTTTCTCCTTAGCTCGACTGGATGGGCATCAGTCGAGAACTCGTAATACTGTGCACAGGCTCCGACACCCGTGCACCGCGGACACTGCCTGACCAAGGACCGAAGCGGCTGGTAGACCAGAAACACCGATTACGTCTTCGGCAGAGCAAGCTCACATCAGCGTCCCAGACCAGAGTTTGTCAAGCTCTGGCCTTTTCAGCACTCCCAACGCGCAACGGTTCTGACCAGTCAAAAATCCCTAAGAGAAGATTTAAGTGTTGAAATGTCTATAGATTGTGTTGGTGTGTGTATGTGTGTGTATATGCTTTGTGAGTAATGTAATGTTAGGCTAGGGTACCGCGAGGGACGCCAAACCACTCGTAGGTGCGGCTAGTCCGCACCCCCCTGCGAGTTGCAGTGGTGGAACTCGAGGAATTTGTATGCTCAGGAGGTGAGATGGAATGGGCCCCTCGATTGGCCTTTGCTTTTTTTCTTTTTTTCCCCAACTTTAATTGGGGCATTCTTTTTTAAAATATCAAAATTTGATTTATTCTTCCTACCCTCTGATGTTACGGACTTAACGCTTTCAGACTTATTAATTGTTCTAAATGTCTTTCCTTTGTGGAGAGATACCTGTGTTCAATTTGTCCGGTAAGGTCTGCGCAGTTACCACAGGACGACTTCGTAGCGCTCGCGGAAGCAGCATAAGTTTTATTGACAATAATTGGTTGGGAAGCTTTAAAGATCTTCTTAGCTTCAGCAAATGATATCCTCTGGTTAGCCATAATGCCAAGGATTGCTTTCTCCTCTTTAAAGTGAGGACAGTTGTAAGATCGCGCCGGATGATCGCCCCCACAGTTAGCACACTTCGGGGGGTTGCCGCAATCTTTTTCATCATGACCTTCCATGCTACACTTGCCGCATACACCCTGTTTAGAACACGCAGAAGTAATGTGCCCAAAACGCTGACACGTGAAGCATCGCCGAGGGTTAGCTACGTAAGGCCTCACTGACAGCCATTGATAACCTGCATTAATATATTCTGGAATCTCTGGTTTCCCAAAAGTAAGTATGAAAGAGTCTGTTATAAATTTCTCGCCTTTTTCAGATTTCATAACAGAACATCCGTGTCCCATTTCTTAATTTTTTGATAGATGAGACAAGACTTTCAGCACAGGCAGTAATTGCCTTATTTATAAGAAACGCAGAAACCCTAGACAAATCCTTTCCATCTTCGGCACTAGAAATTATCAAATATTTGGGCGATGGCAATGCTTGTGACGTTGCCACCATCAACTTCTTCCTCAAATCGTCACATTTAGGCTCATCAGGTGAATCCTGACGAGTCCTCTTTAAATTCAAACAATTTGACTTAGTTTTAGGATCCATAGAATGCTTTTAGCCAACCATCGTGTCTGGCGTTACGGGCGAGACTATAGGAACGGGTACACCCTTGGATCACTTGCGATCATTTCCAATCTCCAGAACTCTGGAGCCTATAGTATTCTCCTTAGCTCGACTGGATGGGCATCAGTCGAGAACTCGTAATACTGTGCACAAGCTCCGAAACCTGTGCACCGCGGACACTCCCTGACCAAGGACCGAAGCGGCTGGTAGACCAGAAACCGCGCTTACGTCTTCGGCAAAGCAAGCTCACATCAGCGTCCCAGACCAGAGTTTGTCAAGCTCTGGAATTTTCAGCACTCCCGACGCGCAACGGTTCTGACCAGTCAAATTCCCTAAGTGAAGATGTTAGTGTATGTGATGTGCGTGTGTGTGTGTGTATGTGTGAGTATGCTTTGTGAGTGGTGTAGTGTTAGGCTAGGGTACCGCGAGGGACGCCAAATCCCTCGTAGATGCGACTAGTCCGCACCCCCCTGCGGGGATCGGCCAGACAATTAAAGCAAGAGATGGGAAAGCCTTCCTGGGGACTGCAGAGGTCACTTTCAAGTGGAACTCTAAGGACCCGGAAGAGAAGGGCGAGAGAGAGAATCAGGAGAAGGCGTAGGGGTCAGTTGGATATGGCTGACACTCAAGCAATGATCCTGCAAATTAACTTGCACCACAGTAAAATCGCCTCGGTGGTCTTAACCAGCTGCTTAAATGTGATGCACACATTACCAGCGCTTGCGCTAGTGCAAGAACCGTGGCTGGTTAGGTACCGTATAAGAGGTCTGACTGCAGCTGGGCGCACCTACGCAAGTGGGGAACATGAGGGACTCAGAGCATGTGTGATAGTCAGGACTAGAAGCCACGCTGATTCAAGAATTCTCAACTAAAGACCTTGCGGTGGTTAGAATTCGAAGTAAGAGAGAGGTAAGTGGGAGCAGGGAGTTCATCGTGGCCTCCACTTACTGCGCCCACGATAGAGAATCGCCCCCTGCAGAATTACCTTAGTTCGGTACTGCAGGGAGAGGAATATAGGAATCTTAGTGGGCTGTGATGCCAATGCTCATAATGAGGTGTGGGGCAGCACAGACACAAATGAGCGAGGTGAGGAGCTCCTAGCCTTCTTGATTGAAGAAAACGTTGTGGTTTTAAACACAGGTGCCGAGCCAACATTTGTCACTTCAAACAGAATGGAGGTTCTAGATATCACCTTCTGTAATAGACAAATGGTAAGGTGGGTGCATGACTGGCAGATTTCGGATGAGCCTTCCCTCCATGTCTGATCACCTGATCATTACTGCTACGATGAGGGGAGTTGTCCCCCAGGTGGTGTGGCTAGGAACCCAAGGACAAACTGGGTAGGTTTTAAATCCTCGGTGAGGAGGCGGATGTCAGACTTCCGTGGTAAATATGATACATCAAACGAACTGGAAAATACTGAGGTTTACATCAGGACTACAATTTCCACGTCGTTTGAGGAAAATTGCCCTTTCTCGCGGATAAACACTGGGCGTGGTAAGCTGAAGTGGAACAGCGAGTTAGAGGCAAGACGGAAAGAGACTAGAATGCTCTTTAAAAGGCCAAAAAGAAAACGGCGGAGACCTGGCAGGCATATAGACAGCCAGGGTCTCTATAGAACTCTTATTAAAGAGGTTAAACGTGCTTCTTCGGAAAAGTGGTGCTCAGAGACAAGCACGCTGAGTGACACTGCTAGACTGTTTAAGGTGTTAGCAGGTTGACCGAGGGGAGAGCTTACGTTTGGCAAGACTGATGGTAGCTTTACTGACACCCCGGAAGAAACTCTACGTCTGCTTATGAGGAACAGTTTTCCCGATATTAGACCGGTAGGGGACGGTGATCAAAACCTCCGACATACTGGGCTAAGGGCGGACTGGAATATTGCTGGGCAGGTGATCTCAACGCAAAAGGTGAGAGGCGATTCTGTCTTTTGAGCCTTTTAAAGCGCCTGGATTAGATAATATTACTCCAGCACTACTACAAAATTGCTTGGAGGAAATAATAGGGCCACTGACAGGGTTACTCAGAGGCTGTGTCGCCTTGGGTTACACGCCCGGGCAGTGGCTCAAAACGAAGGGTATCTTTAGCCCCAAACCGGGGAGGAAAGGTTACACAGAGGTAAAGGACTTCAGACCTATTAGCCTTACATCTTTCTTGTTAAAGACATTGGAAAGGCTGGTGGACCACTATTTGAAGGAGGGACCTTTGAAGCAGTATCCGCTTCGTCAGGACCAACACGCCTACCGAACTGGTAGGTCAGTGGAGACTGCGCTGTTGTCGGTCGTGGACTTTATTGGAGGTCAGATCAATAACAAGGGGAAATGTATTGGGGCTTTTCTTGATTTGGAGGGGGCTTTTAATAGTACCTCTAGACTGGCCATCAAGAGAGACGCTATGGATCACGGGATTTCTGATGTAATTATAAATTGGATTATGAGTTCCTTGGAAAACCGGATAAGTACTGCATCCTGGATGGGGTGCACGATAAAGGGGATGCTCTCGGAGGGCTGCCCGCAGGGTGGAGGTTATCTCCTTGGTGGTAGGATATGCGGATCATATAGCTATCCTTGTTATGGGACTATTTGAAGAGGTCCTCAAAGACCTGCTTCAAGAGGCACTCAAGGTAACAGAACCATGGTGCAGGGAGAATGCTCTATGCATTCAAGGAGAGAAATCTGTGGCACTCATCTTCACTAGGCGATATAAAACTAAATCGCTGGAGATGATGGAAGTTGGTAATACCAAAATGAGCTACGTTGAGAGCGCTAAATATCTGGGAGTTATTCTGGATAGGAAGCTACTCTGGCGTGAGCACTTGGAGGATAAGTGCAAAAAAGCCATAGCTACGTTCTGGCAATGCAGAGGAGAAATAGGCACGAGATGGGGTTTGGGTCCACGTCAGATGAACTGGATTTATTCCGCCATTGTGGTGCCATTCTTTGCCTCAATCATCTGATGGGACAGGGCACAGAAAGAAACAAGTAAAAGAATGCTGGACCGTGCGCAGGGGCTCTTCCTTAGAGACATAACAGCTACAAGGAGAAGCACACCATGTGCGGCCATGAGGGTTATGTTGGGTTTTCCATCCTTGAGTCTTCAAATGAGGATGGAGGCAATGAAAACTGCATACCGGCTGTTGTACCGGACAGTGGAAAACAAGTAGCAAACGTCATAAACAGCTATTTGGGGATTCACTGAAGAAGCTCTGGATAGAACCTCAGGATAAGATACTGCCTCCTAAAAGGGGAAAGGAAACTACAAAATCCATATTCCTGCAAGAGAGGCATGGGCGGAGTATAGACCCAGATATGGTGAAATCTGGTTCACCGATGGGTTCAAGATGAAGGAAGGAGTAGGAGCAGGATTTAGTGAACAGACACCAAGACAGATTTTGTCATCGCCTGAAGGACTACAACTCTGTCTTCCAGGGGGAGGTGCTCGCGATCAAACTATGCTGAGGAAATAATAGGGTCTGGCAGGAGGGGCAAGACCATCTGGATTTGCTCGGTCAGGCAGATCTGAAGGCTTTAGGTAAGGCTAGTACCAGCTCTAGGCTGGTGGCTGAGACTATGGCTTCTCTAGCAGAGCTGAGTAAGTATAATTCACTCAACCTAACCTGGATTTCAGGACATTCTGGCTGGATAGAGAATGAGAGCTGACGCCTTAGCAAAACAAGGGTGTATAACTCAAGGACCGTTGCTGAGGGCAGTGGGCATGCCACCTCAGGAAGGGTGCAAGAGGATCACGGCACATATAGACATGTTGTGCAGGGAAGAATGGAATGCAACCTTGGGGTGTAACAAATCCAAGGTACTGTGAGGTTGCTCAGGAGATTCGTGGGGCAAAGAACTACTCTCCTTAAGTAGACATCAACTCAGAGCTACTGTAGAGCTGGTTACAGGCCATGGGAATCTGAGGGGATTCCAATACAAAATTGGAAAATCTAGGTCCCCTGTGTGCAAGAGATGCGACGAGGACCAGGAGGAAATCCCAACCCACGTACTCTGTTAGTGTCCTGCTTTGGGAGCTGCAAGGGGAGAGTGGTTTGGCTGGCAGGTATGTACACCAGAGGATATAAGAAGATTTAGCATCAGGTGGGTACTTAATTTCTGCAGAGGTAGGTATCCACTAAGCTAGTCCTGTGGTAGGGATGGGAAGAGAGTACAAAGGTGCAGCTAAGTACTCTACACTGATAAGGTCCCTCTGAGTTTTAGTAATAATAATACTCAGTTAAGAGATCTGCCCTTATGAAAACTAAGATCCAACATGATAAAAAACAATCAACACTTGAAACACAACAATGTATGACAAGGATACATCACTCCCGGCATAAACCAATTTGTTTCAGTTCATGTGAATTTAATCAGGCATAAATAATTGTGTCCATTTAATATTGAGGTTTTGGTTGTCTCTTTTCTCAAAAACAAATGTTTTGTAACGGTATTATTTCCAGTATGTTAAGGTTGAAGACATTATCAGATCCGGCTACACATTTAGCTGGACGCCTGCGCGAAGAAGTAATGGTCCAAGGTTGAACACTTCACCATCCAGACCTGTTTTTCACAAAGTATTGCAGAACCCTTACTTAGTTCAGAGATCTGCCCTTATGAAAACTAAGATCCAACATGATAAAAATCAATCAACACTTGAAACACAACAACAATGTATGACAAGGATACATCCGTCCTGGCATACGTCAATGAGTTGTGAATTTAATCAGGCACAAATAATCATGTCCATTTATTGCCAAGGTTTTGGCTGCCTTTTTTCTATTAAAAAATGTTTTGTAACAATTATTTCCAGTGTGTTAAGGTTGAAGACATCCAGATCCATTTAGCTGGACGCCTGTACGAAGAAGTAAATAATATTGTGCAGATAGTTTTAACTTTGGTCACACCAATGCTTATTAATCTAGGGTTTTGTAACAAATTTGGTTCAAGGTTGAACACTTCACCATCCAGACCTGTTTTTTCACAAAGTACTACAGAACTCTTACTTAGTTTAGAGATCTGCCCTTATGAAAACTAAGATCCAACATGATAAAAATCATTCAACACTTAAAAACACCACAACAACAATATATGACAAGGATACATCCCTCCCGGCATGTCAGTGGGTTGTGAATTTAATCAGGCACAAATAATCATGTCCCTATAATACCAAGGTTTTGGTTGCCTCTTTTCTATAAAATAAATGTTTTGTAACAGTATTATTTCCAGTGTGTTAAGGTTGGAGACATTATCCAGATATAATTTCTAAGAAGTTTTTATAAGCAGTACTCAAGTTAGCATTTTTAACTTATGAAAACAAATATCCAACATGATAAAAATCAACACGATTTTTTCGAACTATAGGATCCATGAGCAACATGAATACAACAGTCACCAAATATGTATTTATTTGTGTAAATATAAATTTGCATTTAATATCAAGGTCTTAGTTACACCTATGCTAATAAATCAATAAAAATATAGTCTTAATGACGTTGGTTTTTTAAATTTTTTTGTTGTTAAATTACTTGCTTTAATGTGTAGTACAAGAATATCGTTTTTTTTGCGGAAAATACGAAAATTTACTTTTTCACATTTTAAATGTTAGGCTGTAATTGCATGTAGGCCTACAGTGTGGATCGGTCACATTATTTATTTACAATATAGCTACAAAGTATCCACTTAGGATGAATTTGGTTATAATTTTATACAAAATTACTATATTCCTATATTAAAATATTCCTATATTAAAATATAGCTACGTCACATGTATATATTAATGTTGAATAAAATTATAACCAAATCTATCCTGACTGGATACTTTGTAGCTAAATTTTACTATAAATAGCCCATATAGTAATGTTGAATAACGTTATAACCAAATCTATCCTAATAATAAATACACAAAATCCTCTTAACAATAAACTTTCTGTATTTTACCCTTATGTACATTTCAGTTACCAAGTAACCATCCTCAGAGGGATAACATACGACTGTATGTTATCTATATACAAAGTCTTTGTATGTTATCCATCTGAGGATGGTTACTTGGTAACTGAAATGTGCATAAGGGTAAAATAATGAAAGTTTGTGGTTAAGAGGTGTTTGTGTTATTTATTATTAAATTCAACCACAGTATATTCCTAATAAATAGTAGCAAATCTATCCTGACTGGATACTTCGTAGCTGTTTTAATATAGGAATATAGTACAAAAATGTACGTCAATAAAGGTTAGTTTAGGTTGTTTTTTCAAGTATATTTTTAAAAAATGGCACTCGCGACAAAAAATAATGTTGGATTCGTGTCTAGGACATACAAACACATAAAAAAAGTAAAAGAATATCACGAAAATAATGGTAGTCGCACGTCTATATAATTACAGAGTTTTCTTATAAACTAATTAATTAGTAATAAACTAAATAAATTAATAATTATTATTAATAATAATAATATTTTACACTAAGTTGTTTCTATAAAAACCTCAAGATGTACAACACAAAATCTGAACGTAATAATATTTTACTGTTTGAAAGGTTGGCTACACTAGGTATTTGGCGCTAAGTCTCATTTATTTGGAGGGATTATAAGGAATGATTCATGTGTATTGTTCGATGCAATATTTTCTGTTTTGTGCAAAGAGTTTGTGTTTGTTTTGTTATTGTGAGTAATTTTGCAACTTATTATCGCAAAATAAATAATATGTGTGCGCGAGTTTAATAATTCTAAAAGGTATGTAAAGTGATTAGTTAGGTATAAGTTAATTAGTAAAACAGCTACATATTGGTATGGAACATTCCTGAACATGTCTTGAGGCTATATTGATATTGATAGTATGGTTTTATTTTTATTTTATCCTAGGTACAAACTCATTAAAATTATGCCAAAACGTAATGCTTCACAGTATGAAAGTGTAAAGGTGTTACGTGATGTCACTACACCCTCCGCGAGGCAGGCAGCCTATTCTCAACTCCTACTTCCGCACTGAATTTTTTACCCATCTATAAATTGAGAAAAAATAATGATTTGAACCAAAAAACAAAAAAAATGGTAAAAATATAGTCTTAATGACGTTGGTGTTAAAAAAATTTTTTCATCTTAAATTACTCATTTTAATGTGTAGAAAACAAATATCAACTTTTCTTTCCACGGAAAATACGGAAAGTTACTTTTTTCACATTTAAATGTTAGGTTGTAATGACAAGTATAGCATAAACGAGTCCTATTTATATTATTATTATTATTTAATTACTCATTTCAATGTGTAGAACACTAATATAAACTTTTGGTAAAAATGCTGAAACTCGGCCACCTACGATATTTTGGGAAATTGTTTAACACCACCAAATAGGATGATATCCACAAGAATGTTTTTTTTTATTAACCTAGGAAAGTTATTTTTTTTAAATTTAAAGTAGGGTAAAAAATTCAGGGCGGATGTAGAAGTTGTGAATGGGCACGGAGTGATACAAATGTTTCGTTACGTCACAGTGCTGCACATAAGGTTGTACGCATCAACCGCGGTACGTCATGCAATCTTACGTATGTAGGTATTTCAGAAACGTTTTGGCTTACTTTTTATACATATATTTAAATATACTTATAAAGTCTCCAGTTAGGATAGATATGGTTTTAAATTTATACATTACTGTATTCCTATATTAAAATATACCTAAAAAGCGTCCAGTCAGGTTGGATTTTGTATTAATTTTATACATTACCTACATGGTTACATTTGTACAATTAGAACCAAGTCCATCCTTACTGGATACTTCATATGTATATTTCAATATAAATATATAAAATTCACCTTCTTTGGCAGTAACAAAAATAATAGTTCTTAATATAGCTTAAAGACTTGTTTTTGTTACATAAAGGGTAAAAATATAGACATAATGACGTTGGTGCTAAAAAAATTTTTTGTTATATTACTCGTTTTAATGTGTAGAACACAAATATCGTTTTAATGTGTAGAACACGAATATCAATTTTTTTTCCGCGGAAAGTACGGAAAGTAACTTTTTTTTCATTTTAAATGTTAGGTTATAATGGCAAGTATAGCGTAAACAAGTCTTAATGATATTGTTAAAAAAATTTTGGTTGAAATGCAGTAGCTTGGCATCATACGATATTATGGGAAATTGTTCAAAACCACCAAATTGGACGAATATCCACAAGAAATTTTTTTTTTTTTACCTTGGAAAGTTAATTTTTTTCAATTTAAAGTAGAGATTGTGAATAGGCGCCGAGTGATACAAATGTATTGTGACGTCACAACTGTACTGATGTACCACACACACCTTTTGTTGTTGCTCAGAGTAGGCAAACAAAATTATAAAATTTCTGGATATCTTCCTATTTTGTGGTTTTGAACAATTCCCAAAATATCGTAGGCTTGTTCATTTCATTGATTATAAATCACGCTAACTTTACATACATACCTTTTGTTCACACACCTTATACATTTATTACATTAAAATCGCGCACAAACCTATTATTTGGCGATAGTAAGCCAGAAAACTACTTACTACGACGAAACAAACACTTACAGACACTAAACTGAAAATATTTCATTAAAAATTATCACACCTCACTCCAACTGGCCTACAGAAATATAATTCTGCCGCTAAAATAAGGTAGCCAACTTTCTAAAGTAAATTATTATGTACAAAACATGTGACCGGACACAGAACACTTGTTGTACGACACTTGATATAATACAACAATTACAAATAGACGGGCTTATTTCATCACAATATCTGCTGAAAAATAAGTTACAAACATACGGACTTTTAACTTCTATTAGTATGAAACAACTACCATTGAAATTGAAAACCTAAATATTGAATATATTCTTGAATTTTTTAGTCCATTACGTTCGGTGAATTTTAATTAATCACAATAGTTTATGCCTATCTGAATTTTAAATTTAGTTAATTTGTTTTGTAAATAAGTTGTAACAAATTTACAAAATTTAAAGTTTGGTCAGTCATAAATTTGTATTTAAGTGATTAAATGAATATATACTGTAACAGTATAGAATATATAATTTACTATTATTTAAGAAACAGACGGAAATACAAAAATTTATCTTCAATTAATTATGCACAACTACCAATAACATCAAAACATGAACAATGAGTACTTATCTGAAAACACAGTTTAATTTTGTAAATTATAAACTTGGAAGTAAAGCTAAAAATAAATATGTACTTAAATTTACTAAATTTTAAGTTGAGATAGTCATAAACTAGTGTTTAAGTGATTAATAAGATTCACCGAACAAAATGTACTACAAAATTCAAGAAAATACAAGAAGTAACACACTTAATATTTTTCGCACTATGATACTTATAATTGAGACGGACTTTTATTTTCAGTTTGTATTTAAAAACTACCTTCAAAATTGAAAACATTAAACAATGATTATTGAAAACATAATACTTCATATTTTTACAAATTATTTTTGTAAAAATCATTTACAATAGTAAATTATACTAAACAATTATTAATATTTATATACTTGCCTATAGTAGCACTTGTATCCAAACTTTAAATTTTGTAAATTTGTTACAACTTATTTACAAAACAAATTTACTAAATTTAAAGTTTGGATAGGCATAAACTATTGTGATTAATTAAAATTCACCAAACGTAATGGACTACAAAATTCAAGAATATATTCAATGTTTAGGTTTTCAATCTCAATGGTAGTTTTTTCATACTAATAGAAGTTAAAAGTCTGTATATTTGTAACTTCTTTCCAGCAGATATTATGATGAAATAACATCGTTTGTCAACATTTTATAAACTTATAAAGTACTATTATTCTTTCAACTTATTTCAACAATACGAAGTATTATGTTTTCAATAATTACTGTATATGTTTTTAATTTTGAAGGTACTTTTGTAATACAAACTAAGAGAAAAGTCCGTCTATTTTTAATTGTTGGCTTAATTATATGTACAATTATAAGTATCATAATGCAAAATATATCAAGTGTCGTATAACAAATGTTCTGTGTCTGGTCACATGTTTTGTACATAATAATTTACTTTAGAAGGTTGGCTACACTACCTTAATTTAGCGGCAAAACCTTATTTCTGTAGGCCACTGTTGGAATGAGGTGTGTGAAGATTTATAATTACATATTTTCAGTCTTGTGCGTGATATAGTGTCTTTAAGTGTTTGTTTAGTCCTAGTAGTTTTCTGGCTAACTATCACAAAAAATTGGTTTGTGCGCGATTTTAATAAATGAATTGGGTATTGTAATAAACGTATAAGGTGTGTGGTGCTAACAGTTATTTAACGGTGATGTTCATAATTTTGTGGGAATAAACAGCAAGTGTGGTGATTTTACGAGTTACTAATTCCTAATAATTACGCCAAAAGCATAACAATGTGTTAAAATAGTTTTTCTCTGGCTCACAACAAAAGGTATGTATGTATGTATGTATGTAGAGTTAGCGTGACGTCACGATACATTTGTATCACTCTGCGCCTATTCACAATTTCTACCTCCGCGCAATATTTTTTACCCTACTTTAAATTTTAAAAAAGTAACTTTCCAAGGTCAAAAAAAATTAATTTCTCGTGGATATCGTCGAATTTGGTAGTTTTTCTAAATTTCCAACAATAACCTATGGCGCCGAGCTTCAACATTTTTACCAAAATTTGTTGTTTAATTACTCATTTCAATGTGTAGAACACTATTATAAACTTTTTTCCGCTGAAAATGAAAAAAATTAATTTTTCTGCACATTTTTAATGTTAGTCTGTAATAGCGTGAACCGGCTGCGCAGTAGCTACAGCGCACTGCACTATGTCAAAGTCAGTTTATTTAAATAATAAACTATAAATCTAAACATTTAACTTTTGATTATAATTTTATAATACATGACTATATACCTACATTAAAATATACCTACAAAGTATCCAATCAGGATAGATTTGGTTATAATGTTATTCAACTTTTCTATCCACCTATATTGAGATATACCTACGAAGTATTCTCCACTGGTTTGACTGGTTATAATTTTATACAACATTACAACCTATATTAAAATATACCGGTTATTTTTTATTAGAGCGGCCTCATACGATATTTTGGATTATTGTTCAAAAGCACAAAAAGGTACAATATCCACAAAAAAAAATTTTTTGCTTTGAGGAAAGTTACTTTTTTTGAGTTTAAAGTAGGGGAAATTTTGTTTGGCGGAAACACAAGTTGTGAATAGGCGCGGAGTGATACAAATGTCTTTGACGTCACGGTACACAATATTTATGTATTATCTATTATAAGTAACATAGTTCGAAAAATATTACTTGCGTGCATATTCAAAACTTTACTTCTACGTTGGAAAATTACAAAATTATACTTAGTTATGAAAGAAATACTAATTGTTAATGTTTTGAATTATTAAGGTTGCTGTGCAATATTAATTGAATATATAATCATTATTTTTACTTTCAGTCTGTTCCTTAATGATTGGGAAACCAGTGTACGACCAGACGTTTTGTACAAAATATTTTTCATTTGGAAGGTTGGCTACATGTTCTTATTTTAGCGGCAGAATCCTATATCTGCAGGTTGTCTGTAAATAGGTGTGTGTAGAATTTAAGTGCAATAATTTCTGTTTTGTGCGTGAAATAGTGTGTGCAAGTGAATTTCGTGCGTGAAATAGTGTCTGCAAGTGATTGTTTGCTTCTGGTAAGTAGTTTTAATGCGGGATTTTAATAAATCTTTGTGTGTGCTAGAGGGTTAGTTACGTTGATTTTTCCTATTTCTGCCACCTACGATATTTTGGAATATTGTTCAAAATCACGAAAAAATACGATATCCACGCGAAATAATTAGTCAAAGCATAAAAATTAGTGCAAAATGTTTTCTTCTTGGAGCCCTAAGATAGGTATAAATATTGTGTACCGTGACGTCAAAGACATTTGTATCACTCCGCGCCTATTCACAACTTGTGCTTCTGCCAAGAAAAATTTTCCCTACTTTAAACTCAAAAAAAGTAACTTTCCTCAAAGCAAAAAAATTTTTTTTTTTGTGGATATCGTACCTTTTCGTGCTTTTGAACAATAATCCAAAATATCGTTTGGGGCCGCCCTAATAAAAAATAACCATATATTTTTACCAAAAAAATATTTCTGAAAATAGGGTTGAAATGCATTAGCTCGGCACCATACGATATTTTGGGATATTGTTCAAAACCACCAAATTGGACGATATCCACAAGAATTTTTTTAAATTGAAGTAGGAAAGTTACTTTTTTCAATTTAAAGTAGGGTAATAAATTCAGCGCGGATGTAGAAGTTGTGAATAGGCACGGAGTGATACTTACGTCAAAGTGCTGCGCATAAGGTTGTACGCATTGTCCGCGGTACGTCACGCAACCTTACGTGTGTAGATATTTGAGAAACAACTTCTCCAGTTAGGATAGATTTGGTTTTAAATTTATACAATACTGTATACCTATATTAAAATTTACCGAAAAAGTGTCAAGTCAGGTTAGATTTGGTTTTAATTTTATACATTGAAATTCAGTTGTAAAATCACGAAGCATTTGTATAACTCTGCGCCTATTCACAACTTCGCCTAATGTTTATACATATATTTAAATATACTTATAAAGTCTCCAGTTAGGTCTTTTTAAATTTATACAATACTGTATACCTATATTAAAATTTACCGAAAAAGTGTCAAGTCAGGTTAGATTTGGTTTTAACTTTATACATTGAAATACAGTTGTAACATCACGAGGCATTTGTATCACTCCACGCCTATCACAACTTCTACATCCGCGCTGAAATTTTTACGCTACTTTAAATTGAAAAAAAAGTAACTTTCTGAGGTCAATTTTAAAAAAATTCTTGTGGATATCGTCCTATTTGGTGGTGTTAAACCATTTCCCAAAATATCGTATGGCGCCGAGCTTCTGCATTTTTACCTTTTGGTAAAAAATGCTGAAGTTCGGAAAATTTCTTGTGGATATCATCCAATTTGGTGGTTTTGAACAATTTCCCAAAATATCGGGAGCTACTGCATTTCAACCGTAATTTTTACCTTTCCAGAGAAAAAAGTTTATACATTTACAAAAACCAACATCATTAAGACTATATTTTTACCTATAAATCTATGGTTTTATAACAAGTAAGGTCCAAGGTTGAACATTTCACCACCAGATCTGTTTTTCACAGTGTTACAAACCCCTACTCAGTTCAGAGATGTGACCTTATGAAAACTAAGATCCAACATGGTGAAAATCTATCACCACTTAAACACAAAGGCGACATAAAATACGACACATTAAAGACAAAGATCCTACCAAGAACACTACAAATAAAGAGTCTACTTTGAGTAACTATTTACTTTGTTAAAATAATAATTAACGTTCCACACTAGGATTTTCCTTCACTGTAATACCTTTCCCGGGGGAAATTCTTTACAAAATTACTCTTCTAAGATTAGATTGAAAAAACCAATCTCATAGCTGCCTAGCAAAAGCACTTTCACCTATCGTTAAACAATAGCTTTTACTGTACGCTTCTCGCAAAAAGATACATCTCACTAATATCAGCATTTTGAAAACAAACATGTTTATAAATAAATCGATGTTACTTTCTAATGGAGTAATTTCAATCAATATATTCCGTCACTAATCTCAGGAAATGAAAACTAACTAATCTTAATGAAAGCGTCCTGTAAACTGTAAAAAATGGTTGATAAATGTAGAAGACGGAAATAAAAGGAAACACAGCCATCTAAATGAGTCACATATTTGCTATTCTCCATAATCATTATTACATCCAACTTTAACAGTCTGCATATATATATATATATATATATATATATATCGCAATATGTAGTCTTGTGTATTAATAAAGAACTAAGTCAAAATACAAATACAAGAATTATAATTGAATTTACAATTCAAAGCTTTTCGCTGGCTAACAGTACCAACATCATCAAGAATATTAAACAATTAAAATTAACATATGTGCAAATTCTACACATTTGCACATATGTTAATTTTAATTGTTTAATATTCCTGATGATGTTGGTACTGTTAGCCAACGAAAAGCTTTGAATTGTAAATTCAATTATAATTCTTGTATTTGTATTTTGACTTATTTCTTTATATATATATATATATATATATATATATATATATATATATATATATATATATATATATATATTACCACAGTTTTCTTAATATTTGTTGATTCTATTTTCACGTGAGCTACTAGTTTTGCCTAAACACATTTAAATGTTTATGAACTTGCCAATAGTAGAACTTATTTTAGTTTGTTGAGGACGGCCGTTTCGGGAGATGTGTTCTATTGTCAACTGGGTTGCGGTCTGAGTTGACAATGGGACACATCTCTCGACCTCAACAAACATAAGTAAGTGCTAGTATAGGCAAATTTATAAACATTTAAAAAAGTGTTTACTGTTTTCTTGTAATCGCTTATCACTTTCACTATATGTACTTAAACAAGAATCTTACTTGGTATTTATGTTTTCTGTGGTCATAAACAACTAGACACAATTGAATATTTAGCATACACAAATGGATACGACACCACAATAATAAACAAACTATGGTACAAAATTCAAAAAAACACTACAGATAGGGAAAACAAATACATCACATTACCATACACAAACAAAATAGCCCGTAAATTTCAAAAAATAGGATACAAAATAGCATACAAAACTAACAAGTTACAATACAAAATACATCACAACACCAACAACAAAAATAAACTACAAGCACCAAGCGTATACAAACTGAACTACGTCGAATGTAACAAATTCTACATTGGACAAACAGGTCGTAGCTTTAAACAAAGAGAAGAGGAACACAAACAGAACACCAACTCAACATTTTACAATCACATAAAAGAAACAGGGCACAAATATAAAGACATTTACCATAACCTAGAAATCCTACATATCAACAAAAAAGGACCACATCTCAATACACTAGAACACTATGATATTTACAGACACACAAAAACACCAAGTACAAACGTATTAAGCGAACAAACACAATACAAATCAAACATACTCTTTGATACTGTCGAAAACCTACCTTTAAAACCGTCACCGCTTGACCTGACATCTCCAAGCAGAAGACACTGATGAAGATCGGCATATAGCGAACGAAAACTTTCTATCTCAGTAAGTTTTAACAAATTTACAAAATTTAAAGTTCGGATAGTCATAAACTATTGTTTAGGTGATTAATTGAATATTGCTCTAACGTAGTGCGAAACGCGTCTGCTGAATAAATCAGTAGTGGTGTTTTGCCAAATTAATACAAAAGAATCGACAATTATTTATTCTAAAGGTTTCATTTTCCAGCAGGTTAGGGTAGAATTGATTAACATTTAAAAATAAAAGATATTGAAAAGACACAAAGTACAAACATATTAAACGAACAAACAATACAAATCACACATACTATTTGATACTATCGAAAACCTACCTTTAAAACCGTCACCGCCTTACCCAACATCTCCAATCTCCAGCAGAAGACACTGATAAAGATAGTCACATAGCGATCGAAAACGTTCTGTCTTAGTAAGTTTTAATAAATTTATTAAATTTAAAGTTCGGATAGTCATAAACTTTTGTTTAAGTGATTAATAAGATTCACCGAACGTAATGGACTACAAAATTCAAGAATTGGGAAGAAAACACCATCAATATTTACCAAGAATATTTCCTAAACACTTTTAAATGTTTTAAACTTGCCTATAGTAGCACTTACTTTGCTTCTTGAGGACGGCCGTTTCGGAAGATGTGTCTCTTTGTCAACCGTAATTACGGTCTGAGTTGACAAAGGGACACATCTCCCGAAACGGCCGTCCTCAACAAGGAAAGTAAGTGCTACTATAGGCAAGTTTAAAACATTTAAAAGTGTTTAGTGATTACTAGTAGCTCACGCGAAGATGGAATCAACAAATGTTAGGAATATTTATAGAAATGAGAATTTTATATTTGAACTGCTTCTAATATCAGTATGGCACTTCTCTGGTACCTAATGTGTTAAACTTAATTTTACGGTTCTTTTTATAATTTAACTTCACATATTACACCTTTTTTACTAAAATTTTGTTTATCATTGATTGTTTTTGTTAGAATGAGTGACATCCATATATCAAGCCTACTTGTAGAACTTAACAGTTTGCTGCCTAAAAATTTTTCTGACCTGCAAGATGTGGAGCCTGATATTTTATATTTATTAAACAAAAGTATTGCACTAACCAATGGTTTTAGGTAAGGTTTGTACTTGGTAATTGTTTATAGCTGCACTTTAAAAAAAAATTACATTAATATTTCTCAGTAGCAATTTACATTAAAACACATATTGGTAATTATTAAGAACAAAGACTACCACCCTGATTGGAGAATTATTTTTGTTCTAGTTAATTTGACCATCTGAAGTTAATTTTTGCGGCAAACTTTAAAGAAGAAATAAATTACTTGTGGATATCGTTCTTTTTTGTGGTTTTGAACAATTATCAAAAATATCGTAGGTGTCCGCGCTTGTAAATACTTACCCAATCTTGCTTTTGTGTGTAGAACACAAATATCTACTTTATTTTCCATGGGAAATACAGAATATTATTTTTTTTACACTTCAGTTGGGACTATTTTTTTTGGCAAAATGTAGTCCCAAAAAAAATTAATGCTCCTATGGTAGCAGGCATCTAATTAGTTCCCAGATAAAAATATTTATATTTGTTGATTCCATCTCATTGATTCCAACACAACATGGTCTGAGTTGACAATGGGACATATCTCCCAAAACAGCTGTCCTCAACAAATATAAGTAAGTGCTACTATAGGCAAGTAAGTAAATATTTACAAGTGTTTAATAAAAATATTTACCTTTTCATTAAGTAGTAAAATAACTAAACCTAACCTAATTTTAGCTGTGTTTCGTAAAAACTCCCTAAAATTAGGTTAAGTTATCAACTTTTTCTGTGGAAATACACTAAAGTTAGTTTAGGTTAGATTGTGTTAGTATTAAAATATACCCATAAAGTATCCAGTAGGACCTCGCCTGACAAAAGGTATTACTCTGCAGAAGGAAACGTTAAATTAGTTCCCAAATGTAAGTATTCATCTTTTCATTAAGTAGTGAAATAACTAAACCTAACTTTAGCTTGTTTATTCGTGGAAAGACATTAAAGTTAGGTTAGATTATATCATCAACTTTATTTTCCGTAAAAAAATGCTACAGTTAGGTTGAGCTGCTCAACCTTTCAAATATACTATTACTAACTAAAGTGTGAACAAAAAATTACTTTCCACATTTTCCGCAGAAAATAAAGTAGATATTCATGTTCTACCCACAAAAACTAGTATGTTTAGAATAATTTTATAAAAACTCATTGTTAATAGCACTCAAGATTTACCCAAAAGCAATATTTTGCTAGGTTTGCCACAAAAAATAACTTTGGATCCGTGTTTAGCATGATCAAATTGACCAGAAAAAAAATTTCTCTAATCAGAGCTGTAGGTGCAGATCCTAATTTTTACCCAAATATATCTAAATAATACTTAGTAATCTTATAACTTGTATATGCATGTAATTAAAAAAAAATTACACACGAAATGTTCTTGTTCCATAAACCCAATTATCTTTGGTGTAATACTTGATCAAATACTGATTTAATCACATTTTTTTTCACTTGCACTTGTAATTCTCAAAAATATTCTGAAGCACCGCATACATTCATGAAAGGTTTAATGTAATTAAATAACATTTAGTAACATAATTACTAAAAGTTGGTAAAGTTGAGCACTTGGTTACATTTTCCATATAACAGAGTTGACAACTGATTTTATTTCCCCAAGACGATAACAAAACTTTATTGTTATTACACTAAACAACAACTCGCTAAACATATAGTTCAAATAATTTTTTTAAAAATTTACTGTAAAGTTTTCAATTTATCAGAGCAAACTTTGTCAATGTTTATACAAATTTTTGAATAAACTAGACGATCTTTTTCATGTCTAAGACATGTAGATTGCTTTAAAATTGTTTCAGTAACGGACTTTAATTACATAAGACTATGCAGTAAACAAAAATGTAAGCGGCTTGATGTAATCATCTTGAATTCACTGATTAAACTAATTTTAAAATACTTAACTAAGTGAATACATAATTGCTTACTTGCTGACACATTTCAAAACAATCGTTCCTTTTACGAAGCTAACCTTCCACTCTGCCTTGGACAGTAGAAGGTTAGCTTCGTAAAAGGAACGATTGTTTTGAAACGCGTCAGCAAGTAAGCAATTACGTATTCACTTTAAGTATTTTAAAATTAGTTTAGTATAAAAATGTAAATTGGTGAAATTTGGAAATTTTTCTGACATGTTCTTAAATGTATACATTACTTTCTAAGTAACCCATAATTAACAAGTTATTATAACAGAAATTGTTGTTATTAATATAAAAGTTGTATTGTTAAAAATAATTATACAAAGAATCATTACTATAAACTTAAAAAAAGGATATTTATAAACCAAGTTATTATTCACATATATTTGACATTGTAAAACAAATGATCAATTTGAGGAGTGTTGATTTAACATTTACCAAGTTGACATTTTATTCTTATTTTCAGAAATAATCCTATGTTAAAGATTCATTATTATTATAAGGTATAATATCAGATACCTTGTAGCCATATTCAATATCATTATACAGTAATATTTTATAATAGCTCTGTGTTATTAAGAAACTTTGTTCTTCTACAGGATTAAAATAATTAAGCTTATACTTAATTCTGCTTGAAATTAAAAAACTTCAAGTTTATACAGTATTTTATATTTTGGTTCATTTAGGTTATAATCCATAATTTAAAAAAAAATCACCCTATGTTTACCATCGCTTTAAATCACTTAATTCTTGTTTATAATACATTTTAGAGTAACATGGTAAAAAAGAATGAACTTGCATTTGTTCAAATATTACCATCATTAAGTACCAAGACAATGATTATGATTATTCAATAAAGTCATGAATGACTAAAAACTTAAAACGACTGTGTTGTCATTTTTATTGAATGAGTAAAACTGACTAACCATAAATTAACTTTTTAATTACTCAAATACTAAATTACACTTTTATTGTGAAGCATTTATTTTCAGAGGAATATGTTAATGACTGCCCATGATAATCAAACAATTTGTTTTCGTAAGTTTTTAAAAACTTTAGTTCTAAATTTGTGTAAGTCGTTTGAATATAAGTATTATTTTAGACAACTTGCTAAATGTAATGCACAGCAAAAACTTCAAAGTTAGGTTAATTCATTTGATAGAACTTTCTAGGTCTTTTTTAAAATTTCATTTTATTTCATGTAATGTTTAAATCTTAAGAGCTATTTACTTGCAAATTTTTTTTTCAACAATTTGTACTAATATTTTCAACCTACCTACTGCAGTAAATATTATTTGTTTTAAGGCAGAAAATATTAATAAGTGTAGAAATTTGTCCTACAAAAACATTTAAGTTTGGAAAAATGTGTATAAACTGACATTACTTCTCCCACTACTAGTAACATCTCTCTTAACCAATGAATGGTAAATGGCCTTCTATAAAAGCTCTATGTTGTAATCTCCACTCCTTCAACGTCACTATCAGTAAACCTTGCTTCTCGTAATGATCAACTAAGCTTCTGGATAAAACATCAATATCATCATACAATTACAATTGCAAGAATGATAATAAGGGTTCAACCTTGCTGTCCAAAGTCGATGGAAGAGAAAACTATCCAAAATATAATGACAAATAACAGAATATTGCTAAACTTTATAAAAGCTTTAAACTTATGATTGAAGAAAAACCTTATGCTCATGCTCTTGTCATTGCTAAGTTATTTGAGTTGATTTAAAAAAAAAACACGATTTTATTATGTCTTTTCTCTAGTAGCGCTATTATCTAACGCCTTATAATAATAAAACCTTTGATTCATCTATTTTTTCAAACAAGGAATAAGTAAATGATGAAGATCAGTCATAGAAACAAAAGATCATACCACTTTCAGTAAATAAAATTGAGTTTAATAAGTTGATGTTACATACAGAATAAAATGTATCATTATAGGGCATAATGACGTTAAATTGGTGTCTTGCGAAAAAAGCCAGTATGGATTGACACCGTGCTCAAATTTGAAATTTAGTTGTATTGTTTCAATTGAATAAAAAAATCAGTGTTGTTTGATGTAATGCTCATATTGGAAATGTAGTATATTCTTATATGTGTGCATTGACTTATATTTTATAACTGAACAACATACAATTTCATACAGTTCAATTACATTCAAGCTCTTTTAAAATAAATTATCATTGCATTTTATAAAAGTTGGAAACACAGCATTTGTAATGAATCTTAAAAAACCATTGTTAGGAATAAATTATGATACTTAATAGTTGTTCTCTTTAATTTGTTCTTATCATTTACACTTATTTTTTTTCAGAAATGACGAGGCATTGAGAATTTTACAAATTATCATTGATATAACCTGGGAACAATTGAATACAGGCCATTGGAGTCAGGTACCAAACTCAGAAAGAAAGGTTTATTCAGTGGCTAGTCTTATAAAGGTATTTTAATATTTTGTAGTTTTTAAATACAATACTATGCAATTCCAGCAAGAACTAATGCTTTAAACTCTAAATATTCAAAAACAAATTTTATGGAGGTATGAAGCTGGCCTACTCTGGGCCAGTCAAATTCGACTACTAGGCTCTTTGGTTGTTACAAGAGTCAGTTGACTTCAAGGGATAATGTCAACAAACTTATCTGTGTTTGGTCTGAGCTTAGTTTTTGGAGCCAGAGATTGCATGTTTTCTTCTGGCAATATATAATAATAACACGTAGTGTCATATATAATAGTAACACTTAGTGTCATATATAATAATAACACTTAGTGTCATATATAATAATAACACTTAGTGCCATATATAATAGTAACACTTAGTGTCATATATAATAATAACACTTAGTGCCATATATAATAGTAACACTTAGTGTCATATATAATAATAACACTTAGTGTCATATATAATAATAACACTTAGTGTCATATATAATAATAACACTTAGTGTCATATATAATAATAACACTTAGTGCCATATATAATAATAACACGTAGTGTCATATATAATAGTAACACTTAGTGTCATATATAATAATAACACTTAGTGTCATATATAATAGTAACACTTAGTGCCATATATAATAATAACACTTAGTGTCATATATAATAATAACACTTAGTGTCATATATAATAATAACACTTAGTGCCATATATAATAATAACACTTAGTGTCATATATAATAATAACACTTAGTGTCATATATAATAATAACACGTAGTGTCATATATAATAGTAACACTTAGTGTCATATATAATAATAACACTTAGTGTCATATATAATAATAACACTTAGTGCCATATATAATAATAACACTTAGTGTCATATATAATAATAACACTTAGTGTCATATATAATAATAACACTTAGTGTCATATATAATAATAACACTTAGTGTCATATATAATAGTAACACTTAGTGCCATATATAATAATAACACTTAGTGTCATATATAATAATAACACTTAGTGTCATATATAATAATAACACTTAGTGCCATATATAATAATAACACGTAGTGTCATATATAATAGTAACACTTAGTGTCATATATAATAATAACACTTAGTGTCATATATAATAATAACACTTAGTGCCATATATAATAATAACACTTAGTGTCATATATAATAATAACACTTAGTGTCATATATAATAATAACACTTAGTGTCATATATAATAATAACACTTAGTGCCATATATAATAATAACACTTAGTGTCATATATAATAATAACACTTAGTGTCATATATAATAATAACACTTAGTGTCATATATAATAATAACACTTAGTGTCATATATAATAATAACACTTAGTGTCATATATAATAATAACACTTAGTGTCATATATAATAATAACACTTAGTGTCATATATAATAATAACACTTAGTGTCATATATAATAATAACACTTAGTGTCATATATAATAATAACACTTAGTGTCATATATAATAATAACACGTAGTGTCATATATAATAGTAACACTTAGTGTCATATATAATAATAACACTTAGTGTCATATATAATAATAACACTTAGTGCCATATATAATAATAACACTTAGTGTCATATATAATAATAACACTTAGTGTCATATATAATAATAACACTTAGTGTCATATATAATAATAACACTTAGTGTCATATATAATAGTAACACTTAGTGCCATATATAATAATAACACTTAGTGTCATATATAATAATAACACTTAGTGTCATATATAATAATAACACTTAGTGCCATATATAATAATAACACGTAGTGTCATATATAATAGTAACACTTAGTGTCATATATAATAATAACACTTAGTGTCATATATAATAATAACACTTAGTGTCATATATAATAATAACACTTAGTGTCATATATAATAATAACACGTAGTGTCATATATAATAGTAACACTTAGTGTCATATATAATAATAACACTTAGTGTCATATATAATAGTAACACTTGGTGTTATATATAATAATAACATACACTTTTTAAAAAATGTTTTAACTTGGCTATAGTAGCACTTACTTTGCTTGTTGAGGACGGCCGTTTCGGGAGATGTGTCCCTTTGTCAACTCAGACCGTAACTGATCTCAAGGTTTACGTAAGTTAGGGTGGGGGTGGGATATTTTGGTGGTGTGGGTGTATTTTGTGTGTATTAGGAGTTATGATGTCAAAAAGTGCGTGTGAGTTGTAATGTAATTGCGTATTGAGTATGTGTGTAGGGTGTAGTTTGAAGTGCCTATATATTTCGTATTGTTCGGTTGTGTAGCGTTGGTTATTTCTGTGTTGTTTATGAAGAATTTGTAGGTTAGATGTTATGTCTATGTAGTCGTGTTTAGTGGAGTTGAGATGATCTGCGAAGTTTGATTGGTAGTTATTGTTTTTTAATGCTTTTATATGTTCTTGGTAACGTGTGTAGAATGACCTCCCTGTCTGGCCTATGTAAAAACTAAGGCATGAACTGCAAGTTAGTTTGTAAACTCCAGTGGTGTTGTAAATGTCGTTGATTTTGCTGTTGGGTTTAAATTGTTTGTTGAGAGTGTTGTGTGTGGAGTAAGCTATTTTGTAGTTGTATTTTCGTAATGTGTTGGTTAGATTGTGGGTTTTGGATGATCTGTATGGTATTGATAAGTATTTTATGGGATTGTCATCTTGTGTGTTTGTATTTGGGTTATTATGTTTATTTTTTAGGCGGTTGTATAATTTGTCAATCATTGTTGGATTGTATCCGTTTGTTTGTGCTGTATATTTTATGGTGTTTAACTCCTGGTAGTGTTCATCTTTGTCTAGTGGTGTTTTAAGGAGGCGATATATCATGGTGTTGTAAGCAGCTAGTTTATGTTGTTGTGGGTGGTTTGAGGAACTGTGTATGGTCATATTGGTGCTGGTGGGTTTTCGGTATATGTTGAATTTATGTGTTTGTTTGTCTGTTCGTTTAATTGTGAGGTCTAAGAAGTTAAGGGAGTTTTGTTGTTCTGTTTCGATGATGTATGTTAGTTTAGGGTGTATGGAATTTAGGTGTTTTAGAAATATGTGTGCTCTGCGTGTGTTGCCTTTATATAATGTTATGATGTCGTCGACGTATCTGTACCAGTAAATTATGTTATCTGAGTATTTGTTGTTGTGTAAAATGTGGTTTTGTTCGATATGGTGTATGAATATTTCTGCTAAGATGCTAGCTATGGGGGACCCTATAGGTAGTCCATCTTTCTGGTTGTAGTATGTGTTATTGTAGGTGAAGTAATTTTGAGATGTGATTAATCTTGTGAGGTGGATGATTTCATCAATGTGTGTATGTGGTGTATTTGTGTCTATTAGCATGTTTTTGAGGATGTCGATGGTTTCTGGAATGGGGATGTTTGTATATAGATTTGATATATCAATAATAACACTTAGTGCCATATATAATAATAACACTTAGTGTCATATATAATAATAACACTTAGTGCCATATATAATAATAACACTTAGTGCCATATATAATAATAACACTTAGTGACATATATAATAATAACACTTAGTGACATATATAATAATAACACTTAGTGACATATATAATAATAACACTTAGTGCCATATATAATAATAACACTTAGTGCCATATATAATAATAACACTTAGTGCCATATATAATAATAACACTTAGTGCCATATATAATAATAACACTTAGTGCCATATATAATAATAACACTTAGTGCCATATATAATAATAACACTTAGTGCCATATATAATAATAACACTTAGTGCCATATATAATAATAACACTTAGTGCCATATATAATAATAACACTTAGTGCCATATATAATAATAACACTTAGTGCCATATATAATAATAACACTTAGTGCCATATATAATAATAACACTTAGTGTCATATATAATAATAACACTTAGTGCCATATATAATAATAACACTTAGTGCCATATATAATAATAACACTTAGTGACATATATAATAATAACACTTAGTGACATATATAATAATAACACTTAGTGTCATATATAATAATAACACTTAGTGACATATATAATAATAACACTTAGTGACATATATAATAATAACACTTAGTGCCATATATAATAATAACACTTAGTGCCATATATAATAATAACACTTAGTGCCATATATAATAATAACACTTAGTGCCATATATAATAATAACACTTAGTGCCATATATAATAATAACACTTAGTGCCATATATAATAATAACACTTAGTGCCATATATAATAATAACACTTAGTGCCATATATAATAATAACACTTAGTGCCATATATAATAATAACACTTAGTGCCATATATAATAATAACACTTAGTGCCATATATAATAATAACACTTAGTGCCATATATAATAATAACACTTAGTGCCATATATAATAATAACACTTAGTGCCATATATAATAATAACACTTAGTGCCATATATAATAATAACACTTAGTGCCATATATAATAATAACACTTAGTGCCATATATAATAATAACACTTAGTGTCATATATAATAGTAACACTTGGTGTCATATATAATAATAACACTTAGTGCCATATATAATAATAACACTTAGTGCCATATATAATAATAACACTTAGTGCCATATATAATAATAACACTTAGTGCCATATATAATAATAATACTTAGTGTCATATATAATAATAACACTTAGTGTCATATATAATAATAACACTTAGTGCCATATATAATAATAACACTTAGTGTCATATATAATAATAACACTTAGTGCCATATATAATAATAACACTTAGTGTCATATATAATAATAACACTTAGTGTCATATATAATAATAACACTTAGTGTCATATATAATAATAACACTTAGTGCCATGTATAATAATAACACTTAGTGTCATATATAATAATAACACTTAGTGTCATAAATAATAATACCACTTAGTGTCATATATAATAATAACACTTAGTGTCATATATAATAATAACTCTTAGTGTCATATATAATAATAACACTTAGTGTCATATATAATAATACTTAGTGCAATATATAATAATAACACTTAGTGTCATATATAATAATAACACTTAGTGTAATAAATAATAATAACACTTAGTGCCATATATAATAATAACACTTAGTGCCATATATAATAATAATAACACTTAGTGCCATATATAATAATAACACTTAGTGTCATATATAATAATAACACTTAGTGTCATATATAATAATAACACTTAGTGTCATATATAATAATAACACTTAGTGTCATATATAATAATAACACTTAGTGCCATATATAATAATAACACTTAGTGCCATATATAATAATAACACTTAGTGTCATATATAATAATAACACTTAGTGTCATATATAATAATAACACTTAGTGTCATATGTAATAATAACACTTAGTGCCATATATAATAATAACACTTAGTGCCATATATAATAATAACACTTAGTGCCATATATAATAATAACAACACTTAGTGTCATATGTAATAATAACACTTAGTGCCATATATAATAATAACACTTAGTGCCATATATAATAATAACACTTAGTGTCATATGTAATAATAACACTTAGTGCCATATATCATAATAACACTTAGTACCATATGTAATAATAACATGAATAAAACTGAGTTTTAGTGTAGTTTTTGGAACTACAGTAAACTCCCGATTATCCGTTTAATAGGGTGGCCCGGCAACGCTGGATAACGAATTCCCCGGATAATCCGCTATTAACAAAGAATACGCAAAACGATCGATAATCGATTATTATACCATAAGTTACACAAATAATGACCCCGGTTAATGCATTTCACAAATCTTCAGAGGACAAAATAAATACAGAAAATAAATTAAAATGTCGATGTATTTGACGGATTATAACATGTACATTTATAGGTCTAACTATTTACAATACGTACATAAGTATATGTCAAATGTAAGTATGTATGTACAAATGTAATTTCCTTTACACATAATACTTTCACTTTTTAACAATAAAATCTGTCATTTTCGTCTGTTTTTTTGTGAGCATAGATTTAGCTTTAATGTGCGATCTAAGTTTCTTGAGAACCATTTTGTCGCACAGTGTCTACTTGTGTCACGTGTCACAAAGCCATAAAGATCGATAATGTATATGACAGACATGGATAATACATATGTCACATCCTAGACTATTTATAGCCGAGATTAGCTGACATTTGTTTACAATCTTATGATACACATTTGGTTTTTGGGCGTCCAAGCATTTTGTCATTGTCTCTTATATACAGAAGTCTGCTCGCCCCTTTTATTTCGCTGGCCCGCGTCGGGATGCTTCCCTTTCAATGTAAAAATGAGTACATACATATCTATTCCTTTCATCTTAACTTCTATTAAGCCTTATATGTATTTACATCATAGTTCACAGTTTGGAAATTTAAACACATGAATCTGATTGGAATAAAAATTGGATATTTGTAAAACAATGGCAGATCCCGGATAAGCCGCAAACCGGTTAATATGCCCACGGATAATCGGGAGTTTACTGTATTTGTTTTTCTTGAATTTTGTAGTCCATTATGTTTAGTGAATCTTAATTAATCACTTGAAGATTAGTTTATGACTATCCGAACTTTAAATTTTGTAAATTTGTTAAAACTTACTGAGATAGAAAGTTTTCGTTCGCTATATGCCGATCTTCATCAGTGTCTTCTGCTTGGAGATGTCAGGTCAAGCTGTGACGGTTTTAAAGGTAGGTTTTCGATAGTATCATAGAGTATGTGTGATTTGTATTGTGTTTGTTCATTGAATATGTTTGTACTTTGTGTTTTTATGTGTCTGTAAATTTCATATTGTTCTAGTGTGTTGAGATGTGGTCCTTTTTTTTTGATGCGTAGGATTTCTAGGTTATGGTAAATGTCTGTGTATTTGTGTCCTGTCTCTCCTAAAAATGTTGAGTTGGTGTTCTGTTTGTGTTCCTTGACTCTCTGTTTAAAGCTGTGACCTGTTTGTCCAATGTAGAATTTGTTACATTCGTCGCAGTTTAGTATGTATACGCCTGGTGCTTGTAGTTTATCTGTGTTGTTGGTGTCACGTATTTTGTATTGTAACTTGCTATTAGTTTTGTATGCTATTTTGTATCCTATTTTTTGAAATTTGCGGGCTATTTTGTTTGTTGTTTTGTTTATGTATGGGAATGTGATGTATTTGTTTTCCCTGCCTGTAGTGTTAATTTTAACATTTGTTGATTCCATCTTCGCGTGAGCTACTAGTAATCACTTACACTTTTAAAATGTTTTAAACTTGCCTATAGTAGCACTTACTTTGGTTGTTGAGGACGGCCGTTTCGGGAGATGTGTCCCTTTGTCAACTCAGACCGTAACTGATCTCAAGGTTTACGTAGGTTAGGGTGGGGGTGGGACTTAGTGTCTCAAAGTTTGGATACCTTTTGGTTATAAAGACAAACAGAATACCCTGAAATAACAATCGAGGCTTTGAAGTGTCTGATTCCATTTTCTACCTCGTACTTGTGCGAGTTGACATTTTCATCAATGGCCCACATAAAAAGTAGTTCTCTCGACTTCCTGGCCGCCCCCCCTACAGAGGCGTCGTGACCCACAGGTTGAAAAACACAGGTGTATGTTAAATATTTAATGATGTCCAGTTCTTTGTTTATATTTTCTGTGGTCATTGGGACTTATTTAAGTCTATGGAGCATGGATCTGAAGGCAGTGTGTTTGTGTTGGATAGGGTTATTTGAGGTGTTGTGGATAAGTGTGTCTGTCGTTATGGGTTTCTTGTAAATGTTGAAGCTGTGTTTTTGTATGTTGCTTTTTCTTATGGTTAGGTCGAGGAAGTTTAGAGATAGGTTGGTTTCAATTTCTGAAGTGAAGTGGAGTTTTGGGTGAATTTTATTAGTGTAGGTGAGGAGTTTTTCGCATTGTCGAGAGTTGCCTCTGTATAGTGTTATATCATCGACGTATCTGTGCCAGTAAATGATGTTGTGTGCGAGTGTATTGTTTGTGAGTATCTTGGGGTTTTTTATGTGTTGTAGAAAAATTTTGCTTAGGACACCACTTCCCATGGGTAGGCCATCAGGTTGTGAATAGAAGTTTAAGTTGTGGGTGAAATAGTTTTGTTTGGTGATGGTTTGGTGGATGTTTATGATTTCGGTAACATGGGTTTTAGGTATGTTGTTCTGTATCAATTGGGTTTCTTGGATGTTGAATGCTTCAGGTATGGGTATGTTGGTGTACATATTTGTTATGTCTAGTGATAGTAGTGTTGAATTGCGTGGTATGTTTATGTCTTTTATTTTATTTATGAGGTTTGTTCTGTTTTTTATGTGTGTTTCTGTGTTCAAGTTTATGGATTGTCTGATTAGTTTGTCCATGTATTTTGCTAGTTTATGTGCAGGGGCAATTTGGTAGTTGATGGTAGCTCAGATGGGGACAGTGGGTTTGTGAATTTTGGGGAGAGCGCGGAGGGTAGGTGCTTTAGGGTGGATTTGTTATAGGTGATATTTTTTGTTTTTGTTGATAATGTATTTAGATGTATTAATTAGTTGTTTAGTAGTTTATTGTATATTTTAATTGTTTTTGTCTCCTACTCGGGATGTAAATTCATAATTATGTTATTCCCATGTAGAATATTTTTACTATTTTGATTTTCTGCCTTTCGTTGCAATACATTGCATATATGAAAGATTCTGTCAGATTTGACAAACTAAAGATGTATTAACCATGTCAAAAAAAACATTTAGTTTGTATACAAAAAATACACTCCTCCCATATGATTGTCATGAGTGCTTTGATACTACACAAGATGCACAAAGTAGAAAATGGTAAACACAAGATATATTTGTACAACTTTAGAATGCCACTATTGCCCATGGCTCAAATGGCAACACCTTGTAATAGACACCCTGACTCTATTGAACTGAAACCCATAAGATTGGGGTAAACTGTTGAAGACGTTTTACAATATGTAAAAACCGTAGAATTTGCCTTAAAAAAATATACAAATGTAACAATTTTGTGTGTTCAACTTGCCTTGGGAATCCATCATTTTGTGCTGTAAAATGCTTCAACAAATGCCAACGCTAAAGAAATGTAAGTTAGGTATGGTTTACACTTTATGAATATTTTCCTATTTATATATTTTTCTATTTATTGAATATGAAATAAGACTAACCTTGTTATGATATTTATAAAAACTCAAATTTAATATTGCCGAAGGCTTGCAGAGCAGTACACCGCCCAGACCAGTTGAATTCAACCAGCATACTATGACGCTATGTAGAGCTAGACTTGCATCCTACTAAAAAATATTATCATATAAAACTAGACAACATTAGTAAATTTTATGAATTCCATTATACAACCATTTTCAAGTTTTATTGGACCTCTATCAACATGCTAAATAGCACTAACATCACAAAGGTTTTCAATCTTGAAGGGGAATATTTTTAATATTTACTATGTAATGTTAAAAAAAAATAATAAATGTTTTGTTGTATTTTATGAGTAAAGTTACTATTTTCATTAATTAAACAATATACCAGAATTATATGTCTTTTAAGGGCACTCTGTACTAGAATGGGTCTACTTTGTGCTAGTTATTCTTGTTTACTAGGTCATACATAATTTTGTTATTAAAAATGGGTTGAATATGGCGCTATAATACCTATGGCTCAATAAGAACTAGAAGATAGAATAGTGTGCACATGGATTCTTGTTTTTATGCAGTGTAACAATTCTGTAATCATTGTAGTTACGACTGTTACTCTAGGGTTCTATAAAAATAAATAACTAAAACTCTCAAGTATTTTATTTGTTACATTTATTTTGTTATTATTATACATTTTAATTTGAATTATAAGTAGTTTTTTTTCTGAAACTGTAGAAGTACTGTTTGTCTTCAATTCATTTAATTATAAATATCTTTTGCCTTGAGAATTATATGTGGTGGTGCTAAATCAACACCCATAGTAGCCATGCAGATACAAACGGGTATAGAGCCTTTAGCGGCTCGCAGGGACAAATACACACTCAAGTTCTGGGAGAGAGCAAAGAGAGTTGACTCATACTACCGGAACAAGTACAAACCTGCCAAAAAACGCCTGAAGACTCAAACTTCACCTATTACTCATGCTGAAGCACTAATTGATAAATATCATATTTTCATTGACAACCGAGCTGCGCTTCAACACTTTACAACAGTCGCACCAGCACTCCCTAGGAAAAGCTTGCAACTCCTTAATCTCAATGTAAGTAAAGGTTCAACCTCCCCTGCAGAGCTGAAATCATGTGCTCTAGAAACAATTCACACTTTGTACCCTGTCTAGCGAATGGCTGCATATTTATACTGATGGCTCATTCATTCCTCATACTGGAGGTGCAGGCGCCGGCTGGTACTGTCACTTATTTGAAAACTCACTAGCTGTCGGGAGGAATGCAAGTAATTATGACGGGGAAGTATGTGCCGTTTACGAAGCTGCAAATCATCTACTCACTATCAACCTGCCTGCAAGCAGAGCCGTCTTCCTTATAAATTCACAAGCTACAGTATCAGCTCTTAGCAACAACACCTCCACTGACTGCTTGCGTACCATCCAGTGCCGTGCCAAGCTGTCTGAGCTCATCACCATCGGCTGGGTACTGCGACTCCAATGGGTTCCAAACCATGTGTGAATCTGTGGCAACGAAAGGGCCGATGTTATGGCAAAGCGTGGAGCAGAAGCTAACCAACCCACTATCCCGCTAACACTATGATCAGCTCAGAGCCTCATCACCTCTTCGATCAACCAGCATACCAACAAAGAACTTACAAATCTCAGCAAGCACAAAAAATGGGAGTGCCTTGCAACGGTGGGACCAATTCCTTCGCACCTGGAGAGAGCTGAAGCTGTCGTCAGATTCCGTCTTACCACTGGCCATGATTATCTCCAAGCACATCTTTACGCATTGGTTTGGCTGAGAATGACATCTGCCCCCTATGTAACAGTATAAGAATGGATGGCGATCACCTGCAGCACTGCCCTGAACTCGACCTTCTACCCGACGAACTGACGATACGATACTGGGAGGCTCGGCGTCGAATGGCCCAACAGCCATGGACGGGCGTTAGCTAAATAAATATCTTTGGTTAAAATTTACATTTTTGTAGTACTTTTTTCATACAATCAATAAAAGCTTGACAAATATATACAAACTTTGGTATAATAATACAACATCTAGTGAATCATTGTGTCACTTTCATTAGATTGTGATATTTGGTTTCTCCTATATGCTGTGTTTTGTAAACTTGTGTTATGGTTCATTTACAAATTTTGGCTAATAAATTTTAGCAACAAGCCTGGTTTAAATTTCAAATTAAATTCAGTAAATTTAGTAAGGAAACTTTTGCAAGGTTTTGAGAAGGTATACAAGGCTATTCACACAGTAGAACACAACAGTTTTTTTTATTAGTGAATTCATTTTGAGGGATGCAGAATAAATTCTGGTCATCCTTCTACAAGCAAAACAAAAACACAAACGTTGACCATATTTAATAAATCACTATTATAAAAATAATCCAGTATTAATTGTAAAAGTGTTTGCAAGACACAGTATTTATAGAAAAGTAAAGAAATTTTAATTAAAAATATATTCATGTACCAATTTAATGAAAATTTTGTTTCTCAGCTTTTGTCTCTTGAGCAAAAATAATAAAGACATAAAACAAGCATGTGAAAATGGCCTTACTTTCTCTTTTAAAGTGCTCGTTTTAAAGTTATAATTCATATACATATACACATACACATTCACATATACAGTCAACTCCCGATTATCCGGGTTCGCATCAACCGGGTTGCGGATCAACCGGGATCGTCAGCTCCACTTGAAGCAGTGGGGCGGGAGGAGTCAAATGTGAACGCGGCGGACGGATGCGAGCGCGGGCGATCGTTGGGGCGTACAGTAACCTTTATGGAATAATTTATAGACTGTCAACTCGCCCGCAGTCGCCACCCCGTGTCCTAAATCCTTCCTACCTGTTTCCGCGCGACATGCACTCGCGGGCAGAGTTTCGGTCAGCATGTCTGAGTTTACGTTATATTTCTTGTTGTCCTTTTATAAATTCACGCGGTTCTATGACGCGCGAATCCCTAATTACGCGTTATCTCCAACGTCCAATCAGATCAGAGCATCGAACTGATCAAAACAAACTGTACAGTAGTGACGGTACAACAGGAGGCGGTACTATTTATCAGCTGTTTTTACAGTCATTGGGTAGAAGTAGGGCTGTGGATATTATGGTATTTGTTTTAACCGTAATTTCGCATTATCCGTGACGACCCTGCCAGTAATTATCCCGGATAATCGGGAGTTGACTGTACTTCAGGTTCACAACCATGCACACACATGAACTTTCAATACATCCTATTATAGAAATTTTACACCTATTTTAGGCCTATCTATATTCACTATCTCACAGGCAATGTTAGTTACACTAGCTAACCCTATACAAGTGATGGAATCTCCATATACAGGTGACAGAAAGAAACCAGACGTTTTTAAATGGCTAGTACAAGAGCGGCAGTCTTTGTTTAGAGGGGGGACTGCGATCGCAGACCTGCCCATGATAACATTTTATTAATCATTGACCAGTGGACGATATAATACTGTATGATTGCTTATCATGCATATGTGCAAAATAGGGACTATCACAGCTTTGCAGCGGTTTTTCAGGTTTTTTTCAACTTGGACATCATGATATCATTCCCAAGCCGAAATACGATTCTCCAGTGGGTTAACAACTTGAGAACAACAGGAAGTTTTTAAAAAAGAAGTTTTCTGGTCAAAATAAGTCTACTAGGATACTGCAAAACATTGAAATGGTTAAGTAAGCTTTGATTCGTAGCCCAAGTAGGTTAGCAAGAAGAAACAAACGTAAATTAGGCCTAACTTGTGATTCAGTGCAAAAAAATTTTTCTAATAAACATTATATTTCATCCATTCTAAGATGTGAATAACTCAGAGGTTGAAAGAATAAGATTATAGGCAACAAGAGGATTTTGCTATTCGTATGCATGTGTTGCTTGAAGAACAATTATCATCATAAATAATGAGGCTCATTTTCATTTAATTGGTTCTGTTTTATTGAACAAGATGCATGTTAATTTCTAGCAAGATGGTGCCACTGCACACACTTCTCGGGAGGTAATGGCCGTGGTGCGTCGTATGTCGAAGGCACATTTTGCGTTTTGGTGGTATCCAGTGGCCTCCAAGGTCACCAGATCTTTGGGGGTGTAAATGGCAAGTGTAAATAAATATTTTATTGTAATATAAGTTCTAGTTAACAACATAATAAATGAATAATGTTAATTTTAACATCGTATGGTTTTTTTCGGTCAACCTGTAATACAAATCAAAGTATGGAAATGTTTTTACTCTAATTGTATCTATTTTTTACAATAACTTCTTTTTCTGAGACAGTACAGTAGAACCTCGATAATAATTTGGCGCAACTGGAACCTTGGCCCATCCGAGTTATCTAAATTCTGGGTTGCCGGGCACTAAGGGAAAATTAAAAGAAGACATTGTACTTACAGAAAGACTCCTTTATATTTATCAAACAAAGAATATTATGTACCTACATATTGTATATATAGTTAAACTCCATGTCAATTTATTTCTCGGCAATAAAATTTATACATTTTGGCTGTTTAATTTTGTGAGCCACTTTTGTGCTGTGTAATCCCGTAGTTTTTCAGTATAAGATGCAAAAACATTATTTTCTTCATCTGTAGGTCTGAGACGTTTTTATTGATATGTTAGACTTTTTATGTATATACTGTTATGTATTTCATTCTTGCTATTTCTTATTTTTTGTTTTTTTTCTATTCAAATCATTATAAGTTATCTGGAGATCCAATTTAACAGAGGTTCTACTTGTCGAGGTTCTACTGTAATAGTCAAATCGACTGACAAATTTCTAATATCACAAAAAGAATCTGATCATAACTTGTCAAATGCTCCACTTAGTTCAAATTTTAATATGAAATATCAAAATCTGCATGGAAAATTCTGCATTTGTTCCATATTTCATTACCATGATTTGTTTCAGGTAGTTTCCTTAATACAAAATGCAAAAACGGAGCCTAAAGAAAAAACAAGAAATTATTTAGAAGCTGCGCTTAAAACTGCAGATTTAGGATTGTTGATGGGATGTTCCCTTCATCATGAACTAACACATGTTGCCAATTTACTTTCATCAGCTCTATACTCTGGTAATTATTTTTAAAGTTTTAACTCTAGATTTGACTCCTTTTTCTTAGAAGGTCTACAAAGCTCTACCACACAAGTCATTATAGTGATTTTTACTACTACTCCTCAATAGCACTTAGCCCCTTTGAAGTAGAGAGTTTTACATGGGAAAAGATTGAAAAACGCATCAGTGTCATCAATATTCAAAATATCTTTTTCGGCATACTTGGTTTTTTTTTATTCAAATAATTTTAGCCAATTGTTGACACATGTTTCATCTACTTAACTTGCTTCCCCAAAAACAACGCGTGAAGAAATGTTATTTCTGATTTGGAATCTCCAGAGCTATCCATCAGAACATTGAAAGTTTAAGATGCACATTTAACAAGAAAGTCTTTTTGCTTTTGTTTTGATGATGAGTAATCCAAATATCGATATCTAGAAGAAGCTCATACTCTAAATTAATTGATCAATTTATTTTTTAAATCTTCGTGTGCCCCAAAACAACACTTCTTTGATATCGATACTGTTTATATATACACTTTCTTTAGAAAAAATATGTACTGTTTATGCTACATTTCTTTAGCTTTAGCTATTTCAGTACATACATTTTACATAAAAATTATTTTACAAATTTCCTTTGAAAGTAAGTGCAGTAAAATATTTTAAAAAATTGAATTTTCTTTGACTAAAAATTAAAAGGTGTAATTTATTTGTCACTTTTCATATTTTGCATCAACATAAATTTCAAAGGTTATATATCTCCTAAAATTGTATTTACTTGTCTATAAGAAAATGCATGTATTATATTAAATACAAAATAATTTTGCGTTTTCAAAGAGTGATAGTTTTTTGTAATTGAAAAAAATTATTTTTCTAGAATCTATCATATTTAGCATTTTTTTAAATATCATGTTTATGTAAAAAAAAAACTCATTTCTACACCACGTAAAACATTCATATAACTAAAAAAATTATTACCAGAATTTCTAATTAGTTAATATCAAATTTTTTTAAAATTTGTTGTTGCTAATTTGCCAATAGTATAGAACACAATATTTTAAATATGCATATAAATATTATGCCATTGTATTCTTCACACATTCCTGATACAGAATATATATTCATATTTATCCCTTAACATACAAAACATTAACAGATTAGTTATGTTCTAGGAACAGCCAATTATAAAATAGTTGGTTGGCACCTCTCTGATTCTCAGTTGAGAGCAACTTTAATAGTACATCAAATAAAGGATCCTGCCCATGAAATGCCATAAACTTCCCCTATCCCCATTACCAGGGAAACAAATCTGGGGTTTCTTAGTCCTACCTAATTCAATCTGCCCTTCTTATAAGGGGATGTTACAGGTAGACACTACCTTCTGCCCACAATAGGTAGTAGATCTACTTCAGATATATGATCTTCCACATATGAAACTATAATACAGTAGAGTCTCGATAATTCGAGGTGAATGGAACCGAGACCCCCTCGGATTACACAGAAAAAGTTCCTGAGCATTACAAAAAATAGGGCTTCTAATGAACCCAAATACAGTAAAACCCCTCATATCCAGATCAATGCAGCGACATCGAAACAAATTGATTAATAGTGAGAATAAAGACCAGTTCAGCTAATCATTAGTGTCATCATTGTGCAGAAATATTTGTTGACTGTCATAACTTACAGCGTAAATAAAGAAAGATATTTATGGCCCATTGACCTTCTGTCATCTAAACATAACTGATACAGATATTCAAACACGACATCGAGCATGGACAACAGCATAACAACAACAGAATGGGAAGGAAGAAAAATATCATATTGATATAAACATTTCTTGGAAGGCTGACTCATTTCCTTTGCATGACATATTGATATATTTCTTGGATGCCCGATTCATTTTCTTCATGGCTATAAACATTTCTTGGACACCCGACTCATTTCTTTTCAAATAGATAAAATAGTGTTAAGTAGAAATAGGGTTGAATTATACGGAAGCTCGAAATATCAGGGCCCAGATTTTCAAGACTCTACTGTATCCTCTATCTGTGGGTTTAATGTCCCTACCTTAATCCTATGTATGTTCATAATCCTGTCCTATCCTTTAAGGTAACAATGGTCGTTGAAGGGTGATGACCTTACACCAAATATCAAACAAACAAACAAATAGACGGTAGCTCATTAATGATTTTTGAGAAGAATAGAAGTTTTTTTTTGTAGAACTGAGGCTTACCTTGTATAAGTAAGCTAGAAAAATAATGAGTATTCAACTTTTTTACTAGATAAAGTTCTAGAGATTTATATGCTTCAAAACAACTTACCCTATGCACTTTATGGAATTTGTACTAATGGGCTTAGTGGCCGTCAAAGTTTTTTAAGCGTAGTTCGAGCAGAAATAAGAAGTGAATGGAAAAATACGGTCGGCTGTGGAAGGGATGACTCGCATTAATTTTTTGTGTGTACGTCCATTGATTTATTGTACTCCAGCGGTCGTAGATAACAGATCGTAGCTCTTACGACTTGTTTTTTAATACATTCTTAATAATGAATTTAGTTGAACTTCTGGGCCACTATTTTGCTAAACAGACCTGTCTTCAGTTGGGGCATCCTTAGTATTGAAAAATACTGTTTTGGTTGAAACACTAATCACTAACCCACTAAAATGATAATAGAAGGTTTTGCTGTATTATGCATTCCATCAAGTAGACTGTCAAATTCTATTTCCATTCCTGTACTACCCCAACCACTATTTCTCCTCACCATCGTATATCCACCAAATCCATTTATTATTATTACTAAAACTCGGAGGGACCTTATCGGAATAGAGCACTTATCTACAGCCTTTGTGCTCTCTTCCCATCCATACCACAGGACTAGCTTGGTGAGTGGATACCTCCCTCTTTGCAGAATCCAAGTACTCACCTGATGCTAAGTTTTCCGATATCCTCTAGTGTACATACCTGCCAGCTAAACCACTTTCTCCTTGCAGCTCCCAAAGCAGGGCACTCACAGAGTATGTGAATTGAGCTTTCCTTTTGGTCCTCGTCGCATCTCTTGCACACAGGGGACCTGGATCTTCCAATTTTATATTGAAACCCTCTCAGATTCCCATGGCCTGAGACCAGCTCTATAGTAATTTTGAGTTGAGGTCTACTTAAGAGAGTAGTTCTTTGCCCCACAAGTCTCCCGAGTAACCCCACAGTACCTTGGATTCGTTGCACCCAAGGTCGCATTCCATTCTTCACTGCACAACCTGTCTATATGTGCCATGATCCTCTTTCGCCCCTTCTGAGGCGGTATGCCCACTGCCCTCAGCAACGGTCCTTGAGTTATACACCCTTGTTTTGCTAAGGCGTTCGCTCTCTCATTCCCTATCCAGTTAGAATGTCCTGGAATTCAGGTTAGGTTGAGCGAATTATACTTACCCAGCTCTGCTAGAGAAGCTATAGTCTTAGCCACCAGCTTAGATCTGGCACTAGCCTCCCCTACAGCTTTCAAGGCGCCTCACTGTCGGAGCAAATCCAAATGATCTTGCCCCTCTTGCCTTACCCTATTATTTCCTCAGCACATAGTTTGATCGCAAGCACATCCACCTGGAAAACAGAGTTGTAGTCTTCTAGGTGAAGACATTATCTCTCTTGGTGTTTCAGTCCACTAAAGCCTGCTCCCACTCATTCCTTCATCTTGGAACCATCTGTGAACCAGATTTCACCATGTTTGGGTCTACACTCTGCCCATGCCTCTCTTGCAGGAATATGGATTTTGTAATTTCCCTTTTCCTTTATAAGAGACAGTAGGTTCCCTTATACTGAGGTTCTATCCAGAGCTCCTTCAATGAATCACCAAATAGCTGTTTATGTCGTTTACTACTTGTCTTCCAAAGCCCGGTACAACTTAGCCGGTATGCAGTTTTCATTGCCTCCATCCTAATTTGAAGACTCAAGGATGGAAAACCCAACATAACCCTCATGGCCGCACATGGTGGGCTTGTAGCTGTTATGCCTGTAAGGAAGAGCCATTTTGAAGAGTTATTTTATAAGTATGCATTTTTTCTGCCATAAATTTTAAACATATATGTTTTAAAATATTTATGTTTTCAGGTGATGGAAAGAGGTTTATTGAACAAAATACAGACATTGACCCAGTACTGAATCCTACAGTCAAAGTTTCTACTAAACCTGTGAGAATATTGAATTGCCCATCTTTAGAAACATTCTCTGCTGAACATTTCTATCCTCGTCTTCCAGTTAAACTCAGAGGTTTGTTTATTTATTTATTAACACATTGACTGCCAACCGGTTTTCTGATAACCTTCAAACACATTTTTTTTTTGTACTTTATGTTTGCATACTGACAAAACATAATAATATTTTCTATTCTAGTCTGTTTATTCATTTAAACTAGTTTATTTTATAATGTCGTCGAACACTAGTGACCGTCATGGTGCGACGTAAATATTTATACTATGAGGTGCCTCGTCGGTCACTTTGGGCTTACTATGCATTCCTCGTTCAAGGCCGATCTTTCAATTGATTGTATAATGTTAACATTTGTATTGTATTTTTTCAATATAAATTCAAGTATAAATATATACTGTAATGTATTTTCATAATATTATAGATATTTTTAAACAATAATTATAACTACTAGATTTTTCTCATGTTTTGGACAAACAATTTAAATTTTCAGCATAACTGTATTTTTGTTTGAAAATATTTCATTCTTGATTAATTAGAATGCAAATATAATTTGAACATTATTCTTACATTTATGTTTGTATTGTTTCAATACAAGTATATTTTAAATAGGTTGAGTTGTTTTTTACAAATTTTTATATGATCTTATGAATTGGAGGAAGACATTTTAGAATAAAGTTTTTAGTTTTCTAAATGTTCAGTTTTATTAGGTGAATTTTAAAGTTAGGTCTATATTGTTGGTCATAGGTGGCGGCCGCTGCCCTATGCAAAAATACAGTGTCGTTCACCAGTGACCGCCATAGCACTCAACAGGTTGAAAAACGTTCGTGTTTCTTTAAACACAATATATGTTTATCTAGCTGTTGAGCTAATTTAATTAAGCTTGAATATTTTGACTTTTCAAGCCTGTGATCATACCGTCCTTTTTAATTCTGAGTGTAGAAACCTCTTTCAACCCAAGTTTAGAGCAAGGCTACTTCGGATAAGTGACCCTGTTTATAAGGTGAAATAATGTATTCCCAGTACCAGGTGGTCCCTGTTGTCCTTCCCGTAATCCTACCTAATCACTTCTAACCTTCCTTATTCTTTTTTTCTTTTAAGGAGTTGTACTGCATAGAGACCTCTTTAACATAATTTAATATTAAGTTTTTTTAGCCAGAATAAACACTTTTAACTTATAAAACATTACAATAAAACACAGATTCTCCAAATTGTCCTTTCTTAAAACATTCAACATTTTTTATGAATGGGTCGATTCCGATTCTTGATTCCAGGAATCGTCGATTCTAATGGTATTGAGCAATCATTGATTCTAATGGTATCGAAGAATCTTAGATTCTAATGGCATCGAGAAACTGTCGATTCTAGTGGTATTGAGCAAACATCGATACTCGATTCCCCATTGATTAAAGTGCCGATTTCCATTTCGTTTTTTTAACTGTTAAAATACCTGTGGGGTGTAATTTATTGGAAAAATAATTAAATATCAATTATTCTTTATTTATTTAATAGTTGTTATGAATAAATTAAACTATTAAAGCAAATGCCGATTTGAGGTATTAATATTTATGAAACAACAACAAAGACTATCCACATTTCTAATCTGTTCGTCAGCGCTAGTCCCTCTCTCCCCTGTCTCACTCTCTCTGACAGACTCGACTCTCTCTCTCTCTCTCTCTCTCTTCCTCCCTCCCTCTGTCTGGTCATCACTACTCCACCACCGCTTCATAGATATTGAGACAAAACAAAAAGATAAAGTACATTAGTTCCAATTTCTCCAGTTGTACAAACTGAAGCCTGTTACTGACGTTATTGTAATAGCTACTCATAAACCAAGGTTGAACATTTTGTGTAACCTATTACAATAAAATGGAACATTACAAAGGCTTCACCAAATGACTGAGATGTTAGCTAAATTAATTATTAGAGAATATCATGGCTATATAACTTGAAAGAATCAATTATCGGAAGAAAAATTTTAGAATTGGAATCGAAAATTTTAGGTATTCCTACATGTTTTCAAAGTGGTCTTAAGTGTAATATATGTCAAGTTCTTAGTCATTTTCTTGGGAGTATAAACATAAACAGCCCATCTGCCCTCCCTTCCTATTGCAGATCTTTGTGGTAAATTTTTCACTTTGGATGATTGGGAGATAGATATGAGACATTCTAAAATATTTGGATCCTATAAAGAGACTTGATAATAAAAAATTGCAACAACATTTCTATTTGCTTCCAGATCTAATACTAGGGATGTCTCATAAGTAAGTTACACTATTTTTTAAAAATCTGTGTGGTAGGCAGGAAACGTTTGGGAGTCGTGGAGAATTCGCGTCTGAGTGTAGTGGCAGGGTTGTCTAGTGGCGTAAAATTCCTATGCGCATGCTTCGATCGAGTGGGCATTTAGGCTCCAGCCTCTATGGTGGTTATATTTGTTTCTCACGCTGATTGTGAAGTTTGTGGTGTTATTTGTTTTAAATGGCAAAAAATAAAATTGCGACTAAAATTCATTGCGTGTCGTGTAGTGTTTATGGTGAAGGCATTATATCAAAGTCAATGGTTTCTTGTTGGCATCAGTCATTCGTTGAAAGGAGAACAACATCACACGATGAAAAACAAAATGGGCTCTCCTCTACTTCCTGTGCTCCGACTGACGTTAAAGGTGTACGACGGGTCGTTGACAACGGTCGGCACCTAAGGCTTGATGAAATCCCTTCTTAACTGTCTCCAAATGTGGAAATAAGCTGTGCATGACCTTCTGTAGATCTGTTTTTATCAAAACTGATAAAAACATTTTTTTTGTTCCACGACAATGCATGCCCACATGCTGCTCAACAGACTCAAAATATGCTTGAGGAGTTTCGATGGGATGTTTTCAGATATCCGCTTTACTTCCCTGACCATGCACTAATTAACATCCAGTTGTTTCCACAGCTGAAGCAACATCTTGAGGGAAATGCTTCGCGAAACGAGGGTGATTTGAAGCAAGACGAAAGATGGCTAACTGGTCTGGCTCCAGAATGGTAGGGTGCTGGAGTGAAAACATTTTTACCGCTGTACCAAAAATGTATTGAAAAAAAGGCAATTATGTAGAAAAATAGGCTTTTAAATTGTGCAAATCAAAACGTCTATGTCAGCGATCGTGACTCTGATGCCTTTATGCCAAGGGTTCCTGATGCCGTATTTGATGCAAACAGTTTCGTTCTTGCAATCGTTGGAAAATTTGTATACACAAAGAAAAATGAGTACAGATTTTTTAATGTTAAATCAATTTGATAATTATTGTAAAAACAAACAAAAAGAACAAAAAAGGAAATATTTTTTTTTACTTTCCTCATAATATACCCATAGTATACCCATAATACATTGTACTCAATATTATACCTTCAGCAGTATAATGTTCTGAATTTCCTTGTTTATTTTAAATTTTCAAAAAGTAAAATAATACTAATTATAAATGTGTAATTAGCAAAAATACGATCATGATCGACAATTGAGTTGAGCTCAGATAGTACCATTAGTTATTAAGCTTGAGTAATTTCTGTGTCATTACAAATTGAACCCTCACTCAACACTGATAAATAAAAGTATCCTTGACCTTATGCTGGGAATTATTCTATAATTTCAAGATATGTAAGTTTTAACAAATCATATCGATGAAGAAAGATTGAGTATTATGTAACTATAGCTAATCATTTGTAATTCCCTCCTTCAGAAATATATTTCAAATAAGTGTTTTGTTTATAAATTTTGACAAAATAAAATACTAAATTTAAATGTTTTAATTATCCAAAATTGATGTTATAAATAACTAAATTTTTTTTTTAGACATAGAGTAATGTTATAAGGTTTTTGTTAATGAAGACAACAAGATTTTTTTATTTTACCTTTTTAAGGTAACGAAACGTATATACATTGATGAAGCTGATCTTACCAAATATTATTTTGACAGGTTGTATTTCACACTGGCCAGCCATGAACCGTTGGAAAGATATTAATTACTTACTAAGAGTAGCTGGTGCTCGAACAGTCCCTATTGAACTTGGATCAAAATATACGGAATCCAATTGGTCACAGAAGCTAATGACTGTAGAAGATTTTATTTCAAAATATGTTTTAAATAAAGAAAAGACTGAAACAGCATATTTAGCACAGCATCAGCTTTTTAATCAGGTATATAACTTTCTTTCAATATAAAACAGTTTTGTTGTTTGTGAAATTTGTGTTTGAAGTAACATTTTTAGACCTAAAAAGGTTTTAATCTTTTATATGGTAACAAAAAGTTCAGTCAAATACAGGGTAATACAGATGTTTAATCTTTATGTAAAGACAAGAAGATTTTATAAACAATCTTATCAGTTTATCCCTAGATACAGTCACTACAAGCTAAGTGACAACAAACTTAATAAAGATTTATTTATTTTCAAAGTGAACTACAAAACTTGATCTAGCAAAAATGAATAATTTTTTTTATAGTTATTGTGCATTTATCAAATTTACAATCTGTTGTGAGAAAAAATTATTGATCTGCACAAAACAATTAAAAATGAAATTTTGTATTTCAGTCTAAATAATACCATGTGGTACTTTGGTGAAGCATTTTGAAACATGTGAGGACAGTCAGTCGCTATAGTGTCACTTAATATTTTAAATATTACTTATGAATTCATCAGTGAAATCAAGATGATTACATCTCTAATTATTTCTAAAAAATTATATTATTTATATATTTCAATAAACCTATAAAACACATACTGAGGCCTCTCTCTGGATGTTAAATTTAATCAGTTTTTGCAAATAACTCACAAATTCGGTAATTTGTAGAAGTTTTGCATGAATTAGTGGACATTATCATGAGTTAGACAAGACTCAGTGTCCATTACTCACAGCACTGAAAAATCCAATGATTTACACCATGTCTTAGAGTAAGTTGAGGCGAGCCATGTAGCTGGGGGATTACAACTGTTGGGCCAATAAATAGGCAGAGACCCCCCGGAGAGAACATCCCATTAGTGACGCATTGCCGATAACTCCACTTGAAAACGTTAATCTTATAAATACCCATTATATAAGTAAAACGTTGATATGGTTTTCTTAATTATTATTAAACAAACAATTGCATGTCTGTCTCATGGTAATCAGTCAGTTTGAAATGTTATAACTAAAGGTTAATACAAATTTTAATTACTAAAGCGTAGCTGGTAATCACACTGTTGGCCGACTAATATGAGACAAATACGAAATTGTTTGTTTAATAATAATTAATAAAATCGTATCAACATTTTCCCCATGTAATGCATATTTATTAGATTAAAGATTTTATGTGGAGTAATAAGCGATGCGTTACTAATGGGATGTTCTCGCCGGGGCACTCCGACTATTCATCGACCGAGCAGTTCCTAATCCCTCAACTACTTGGCTGGTCTCAACTTACCCTGAGACAGGCTATAGTGTGAAACATGTCTGCTGAGAAATAACAATAGTAGTGGTTTTTTGCCTGGTGGTATCCATAAGTAAATAAAAAAGCCTCAAGATGTACTGCAAGTTTTTATATAATTTTGATTATTATTTTTTACATCCTTTATTATTACAAATAGATTTTCCTTATTTTTACTATTTTATTGTGTTTAGAGGTTTGTTTTTCAATAATATCTCTTTATTATTTTTTTCATTATTTGACTTATTGAATCTGATTTTATAGAGTTATTTTAAAGGAAGATTTTGGCAGTTTTCACAATTGAATCCAAAAATACAATGCAGAATTGAAATTTCGTTTATCTAATTAATGGTCAATGAAAATTATATTGTGGATATACACTTTTTAACAAGTTGACTGTGGCAGTGTGACACAAGACCTAGGCTATTGCATTTTCCCAACAGTTTAATCAACCTATTTTCATCAAGATGAAATCTTTTTTCTGTTATTGTTATACCTTTGTAGAAATCGCCAGTCAGTTTGATCTCAGCCTTTAAACCACTGTTATACACATACCTTTAAACCACATAACCTTTAAACCACATACGAGGTCTGTTCAAAAAATACGCTGACTGTTTGAATTTTGCTGCTCAAGTTAGTTTCAGGAGAATCCGCTTGGTATCGCTAGGTTCATATAAATCAGCTGATTAAAACGCTGTATTTCAGTCGCAGATATCTTCATTGTTGATGAGTTACATGCAGTTTAGTAAAGAGTGTTTTTTTTGTTTGTCGGATTTTAAAATGGACAGCCTGAAGGAGCAATGAATTGCTATGAAATTTTGTGTAAAACTAGGGAAATCTGCAACAGAAACATTTTCCATACTTAACACGGCCTATGGCGATGTTGCCATGAAGCGTACTGCATGTTTCAAGTGGCATGAACGTTTCAAGGGTGGCCGACAGTCGATTGATGATGATGAGCATCCTGGACGTCCTTCAACGTCAACTGACGACCCACACGTTGACAAAATCAACACCCTGGTGCGCGAAAATCGACGTCTGACCATTAGGAAGCTTTCCGAAGAGTGTGGGATATCAGTTGGATCTTGTTACGAGATTTTGACCGAAAAATTGAAGATGCACCCCGTTGCTGCAAAATTTGTGCCAGGCCTGATGACCGACGACCAAAAAGCCTCGTCCGGGTTTGTCGGGAACTGCTTTCGTTTAAATGAAAATGAGAACTTTTTGTCAAGAATTATAACCGGTGATGAATCATGGGTGTATGGTTACGACATTGAAACAAAGGTTCAATCATCCCAATGGGTGAGTCAAACGTTTCCAAGACCCAAAAAAGCTCGCCAAGTTCGGTCGAATGTGAAGGTGATGCTGACAGTTTTTTTTTTTATACTAAGGGTGTTGTGCACTACGAGTACCTCCCTGAAGGCTCTACAGTCAACCAGATTACCTACATTAAAGTACTGAAACGTCTGAGGGACACCGTCCGACGCAAAAGGCCAGAACTGTGGAGAATTGATAACTGGTTTTGTAGCGGTCCCAGTTTGGCTCAGCCTAGGGGGAGTGGGGATCACAATTCAAAATCAATTTTATCTTGTCAGATATCCTTGACAAAAGTTTAAAGTAATCTTTGCTCAGGGCGCCACCTTGTTCTCTTGCAGTAGTTAGATTAGGCCCGTACAAGGAAAAGCCCAACGCTCTCGTATGAAAATTAATCGAGCCACGACAGCCAGCCAATAGGGAGAGTGGGAGAGATAGTGGAGAGTTTCATACAGAGGTATCACTGACGTTAAATTTTCATAAAATATTCTCAAAAGATCTGATGTGACAATAAGCGATATTAACTATTTATTAAATCAATATTAATAAAAATTTATACATGGCTCTAAACCTATTACCTTAATATTAAATTTGGGTGGCCACCACTGAGCTGGAATACTAATACAGGTAACAAATGTATATATACATATATAAGAACACTAATAAATTCACACTAACAAACACAGATAAGTTATAATTGTAAATGTACTAGCTAAGGTGTATGGTGGGAAGCTGATTTTCTTCCCCAATAGTTCACGGTAGCCTCCTGGAAGGGATAGGAAGTAAGATATGTAGTGGTCCTTGATATTGTTACCAGCTAAGTCTAGTATGGAAATTGAAAATTGACCTATATTCAAAGTCTCATAATAAAAAGTTTCACTTTTCGGTACGGAGATAACCTCCCCGCAGACCCGGGAGGTAGGTAGGTCTGGGCCACAGTAGTTCTAACCCAACCGTGACTCCAACAGCATAGGCAGGAGCAGGCCGCCGATATAAGTAACCTGGTAACAAGTGGGTCTCAGACAGACAGATAGATGGATAGAACTACAGTCAGACCAACAGCTCCCAGAGAAATCCCTAAACATTTCAATAAGAATAAAATCTAGGAACTAGATACATTATACAGTTTATTAAGGCCCCTAACAGGCACTGAAGTCATAAGCATGAGAGAGAATAGATTCAGTCTCTTTAATTAAATATTCAATGGACTATATGAAATATAAAGTTGTGCAAAGTAAGTTACAATTATCCTCTTAGACCTCTATGAACCTTTTGGCACATCATATGCTTCAACATTTCAAATAATATTCCTATGACAATGTAGTTATGTCTAATTTGTCCCAGCTTGACATTGACAAATGAGGCACTGAGATGCAAAGGGGTGCAAGTGACAAAAATTAAAATTCAGAGATAACCAGTGCAAATGATAGGGGATACATTGTTTTATTTGTTGGCAAAGAGATGTAAGTGCTAACCCTGACATGTGCTGATATTTAGCGGTGTAAAGAAGAACTACTAATTGAAAGCTTCATTTTGTTTAGCAGCAGAGGGGGGTTAGGTGCACTTACACCTGTTTGCCTCTTAACAAAATGCTTTAGTGGGGTAAAAACCAGTGAAAACCAAATTAAAATTGCCATTAATGATGTTGAAAAATACAAAACCCTCAAAGAAGTTCACTTTAGAACAACAGAAAAACTTAGAGCTGCAAAGACAGAAGCTAAAAAGCTTGCTGAAGAAAGCGATTTGTTTTGACCTACAAAAAACTTAGCCTACTTCCGTATTAACTTGCAATAGAGTATACAAAGAATAACTATGCAAGGCAACTTTGGACTTATAATCTTGACATACATGAACTTGGTAGAAAGCACTCATCCATGTTCATGTGGCACGAGGGTGAAGCCTCAAGAGGGTCACAAGAAATCGGATCATGTTTGTTGAAATTTGTTCAAAATTTACCACCCAGTTAAGCACCTCATAGCTTTTAGCGACAACTGTGGGGGGCAAAACAAAAATCAGTATATTGCTTGATTCTGAATGTATATTGTAAGGAATACAAACATTGACGTGGTAGCATATGCATATTGTAAGGATCACAAATTCTTGGTAGCAGGGCATTCTTACATGGAGTGTGACCAAGATTTCAGAATAATCGAAAAGGCAAAGAAAAATTTGCAGTATGTTTTTGTTCCTCATGATTGGGTTTCAGCAGTGGCAGATTCAAACAGGAAGTTCCAGGTTGCAAAGATGAGTACAGAAGATTTCTTTTACGCCGAAGATATGAGTGATACATTAAAAGTAAACATTGATGGGATTGGCAAATTTCATTGGCTTCGATTAAAAAAAACAGACCCTTTGACAGTTTACTATAAATTATCAGTAGATGAGGACTTACCTTTCTCAGAATTTAACATGACCAAACCCAAAACTGGGCGACCTTCAACGAACTTTACTTTAAAACCACTGTACGAACAGCCGCCAACTATCTCGACTGAAAAGTACAAGGACCTGCAGTCTCTTTTACAGTTTTTGCCACCTATTAACCACAAATTCTATCAAGAACTTAAACATGAGAAGAAAAATCCAAAGCAGTAAGACCCCCACCAAAAGGAAAAGGAAACAAGACGAAAGAGAAGAAAGGAACAAAGAACAACAAGGACATGAGGCAAGAAGGACATGACAAGGCAGTCCCATCTACTTCTCATGAAAATCCCTTCCCTGGCTTCTCTGACGAAGAACAAGATGAAATGTATGACTCAGATTAACTTTGTATATAAAAAGTAATACATTATTTTCATTTTTATATTCAACAGGTGTTTTATAACCAACAAAATATGCCTTATTCTTCAGTTGCAAAGGGGTGTAAGTAACATGTTTGGAAGTAAAAGGGTGTAAGTGATTGCAAGGTAATTAAACAAAAATTACCCTGCCCTAATTTTCCCTGCCCTATTTATTTCATACTGCATATTTAAACAACTAAATACATGACAAAATAAAGTGTGTAGATAGCATTTGCAAAAAACATAAGTAGAATTTACAATAAGACTTAAACTTTGAACCAGTTTTACACAAAATCTTACTTTTGTCCCTTTGCATCTCAGTGCCTCAAATTATCTTAAAGTTAATGCAACAGTTAAATATATTTTAAATCCTGTTAAGTACATACTGCTTTATATAAATATACTATTTTCAAAGTTTAATTTTTCACATAGACTTTAAATAGATAGAAAAATCAGACATATTTGAAAAATTAATTGTTGCTTAAAATTTCATTTATTGATCAGCAGATAATTATGCCCCAATTTATCTGTACAAAATAACTATCAAAACAAAACTTATAACTATTTAACATAAAAACAAAAATACCTCACCTTAGCTAATGTCCAGGTTTGAGCTAGGAGGGAGCTCTGACAGGAAAATGGCTGGTGGTGTTGTGGAGCCTTCATGAATTAATTTCATTAAATGTCCTACATAATCATATGTCTGCCAAGCACAAGACAATTGAACTTGACCTTTGTTTGGCCAGTTGGTGCTGCAGCATTATTGACATTCCAACTGATAAGATTATCTGCAGGTTGATCAGACCTGCTTGTCACTTGTAGTACAGTCAAGTCAACTATCCCGGCTCAATAGACAATTCTCCACAATAAATAATTACAGTTTTTCGATCACGACAACGCTCCAGCTCACTCAGCACTCAGAACTTGTGAGTTTTTGGCCAAACACTCGATCACTGTTCTTCCTCCCCCCCCCCCCCAAAACCCTCAAAGAAAGAAGATTTGAAACAATATTGGAGATTAAGGCAAATGCGACGAAGGAGCTGAACGCCATCACAAAAGAAACGTACCAGGACTGTTTTAACAAATGGAAACACCGTTGGGATAAGTGTGTGCGTTGGGGAGGAGAGTACTTTGAAGGAAATCCAGACGTGTAACTTCCAAATAAAGTACATTTTCTTTATGACTTCAGTCCGCTATTTTTTGAACAGACCTCGTATACAGTTCTATGAATTTTTCCCTCAAACAGATAAACCAGATACGTGCTGCTATTTTACAGGAAGATAATTTTTTTAAAGTATGAATATGCTCTAAATTGAGCCTCTCAGATGTCTGAGAGGTCCAGTAAGTAGAGGACTTGATTATAGTTCTAAAAGATCCTGGGTTTGATTCCTAGTACTTCTAAAGAATATTTATATTATACAGCGCGATGCATAGTAAAGTCAGAAAAAACACGTTAAAATACAGTTTTTGCATCAAAATTTTAAATTACATGAAAAAGCATTTTTGATAATAGTAAACGATTGGTTATTTTTTGAAAATAACTCCAGTAAGATGGCATTCGTTTAGATGCACTCATTAGTGTACGAATCAAGCTGTAAGTCTGAGGGAGGTGGAGGGGATACCATCAGTTACGTTTTTCGCAAATAGCATTTAGTCATAAAAAAGCACTGGACCCCACAGCATCATGTGTAGTTTATACCATATGAACAGTACTTCATACCAGCTTGCTTATATTCCATTCCGCAACCACTTCAACATTAATCAAAATCTGCCTGTGGGTTATCTGAAAAGCAAAGTTTACAAACATAACCCTCCTCGAACAATTGAAGCCCTGAAAGAATGGATCAGACAGGAAGTTGTTCAAATTCCACTGTGAAATGTGAAGAATAATGTCAAGGCTGGAGGAATGTGTGCGTTTAAACGGACGCCATCTTACTGGAGTTATCTTCAAAAAATTTCCGATTTTTTGTTATCGTAAAAGTGTTTTTTCATGTATTTTACGATTATGATATTAAAAAATTTCTAACAGTGTTTTTTCTTAACTGCTTTTTAAAAATGGCTCTTCCTTTATATATAAATATATATTATTTTCACTCTTTTTCGAGTCTTTAGAGATTTAGTGCAATAATCACAATTTTATTATTACTTTACATAAAAAAATATTACAATTTCTTTAATATTATTATTTAAATACTTTATTTGTTAAACGTTTGGACTGAAATCGATACAGTTTAGGTTCCAGAACTACTTGAAGATATTGTTAAACCAGATTACTGTTGTTGTACTGAGGTTCAAGATGACTCACAAGAAGAAGTGGATATTAATGCTTGGTTTGGTCCTGCAGGCACAGTTTCTCCTTTACACTTTGATCCGAAACATAATCTTTTGTCTCAGGTAAAACTAAACACTATTAATTTGTGGCATTTATTTACTTTTACAAATGATTAAGCAAACAAAATTTTAGTTTGTGATATAAAAAGTCTTGAAAAACATTGAAAAAATAATATGTCTGAGGAAATACTCCAAAAATTAATTATTAAAAAAAAACAAAAATAACCCTACATAAAAACACACTTAGAACTATAAAAAACAGACCATCAGACACTCAGAGGCGTAGCCAGAGAGGGGGCATATGCCCCCCTCCCAAACCAATTAATATTACCAAAAAATATTAAGCAGTAAAACAGCATAAGTTTTTAGTAAAACAGCTTCCCAACAACCGAACAATTGTGTAATTTTATATGCTAAAATTGAATAAAATATGATTTCTAGAGATCAAGATGTTCAAAATTTTCCCAAGGAGGTTCCGCCCATTGACCCTTTAGGTCGTGTCCCCCCCCCCCCAACCATTGCCCTGGCTATGCCCCGATACTACTATTATATTACGCTATAATATAGAAACAAAGAAGGTTAGGTTTGGTTTTAAAACACGCCTATACATTTGCAACAGTTTTTGGCCCTGTAATAGACTAGTGGTGAAACATTTCACACTGACTAGAAGAAATATTCGGTACAATTAAAATATGTCAAATGCAAAAAAGATTCGTTCCAGGTAACAAACTTTAGTCATGGATTTTTTATGATGTAAGTGATTAACACAACAAATTACACAAAACATTTATTTGTTAATGTGTAAATTGAAATATTGAAATAATCTTGTAATTTTCTTAAGATTCATTAAATAAAAAAATTGGTAACAAAATTTCAACTAAAGAGTATTTTAATTTCCGTATTTTTCATTGTTTAATTGCTTTTCTGTTTATACATCAACAGGAATATGTACAAGTACAGAAAATATGTTTTGGATAATAGGTGAAATTCTATCAATTATTTTGTAGGATCTAATCACTGCTTTAAATATGTCATTAGTGCAATGATATTAACTTGCTCAAAGATATAGCCTTTAATTTAAAAAATATTCAAATTTGCATTCCAATAGATTTATAGAAAAATATTTGAGCATAATTTGAAAAGATTAAACATCATTCTATTAAATCAAGACCATCAATATAAATGTTTTTTTTCTGTAAAAGTGCATTGAAATGGTTAAAATGTGTAAGAATATCTAAAAACCAAAATCTCAAATCCAATTTTGTCTTGTTAATTCAAGAAAACTTTATTTCCTTAAATTTTGTAGTCCATTATGTTTGGTGAATCTTATTAATCACTTGAACAATAGTTTATGACTATCCAAACTTTAAATTTAGTAAATTTGTTAAAACTTACTGAGACAGAACATTTTCGATCCCTATGTGCCTATCTTCATCAGTGTCTTCTGCTTGAAGATGTTTATTTTCTGTTTGCATTAAAAATATTTGGTAATTGTGAGATTTAGCCGCCATCTACGATATTTTGGGAAATTGTTCAAAACTACTAAATAAGACGATATCCAGAAGAATGTTTTTTTTACTGATCTCGGAAAGTAATTTTGTTTTCAATTTAAAGTAGGGTAAAAAATTCAGTGCTGAGGCATAAGTTGTGAATGGGCCGCAGAGTGATACAAATCTTTCGTAATGTCACAACTTTGGTGACATCGGCCATGGAGTGATACAGTGTTGGTGTTTTAGCAATCTAAACTTTATGAATCAAAAACATGTCTTAAAGCTATATTGATAACTATTGTTTTTGTTATTGCCAGGGAAGGTGAATTTTATATATTTATATTGAAATATACCTATGAAATATCCAGTCAGGATAGATTTGGTTCTAATTTTATACATTTAACCATTTAGGTAATGTATAAAATTAAAACCAAATCTATCCTGACTGGACACGTTTTAGGTATATTTTAACATAGATATATATAGTAATGTATAAATTTAAAACCAAATCAATCCTAACTGGAGACTTTATAAGTATATTTAAATATATGTATGCAAAAACCATAAAAATTAAGCCAAAACATTGTTTCTCAAATATCTACACACGCAAGGTATGTGTGATGTCACTGTATCACTCCGCGGCCAATGCACAACTTAATGCTCCGCACTGTGACGTCACGAAACATTTGTATCACTCCGCTGCCCATTCACAACTTATAACTCCGCACTGAATTTTTTACCTGACTTTAAATTGAAAAAAATAACTTTCCGAGGTCAATAAAAAAAAATTCTTGTGGATATCGTCCTATTTGGTGGTTTTGAACAATTTTCCAAAATATCGTAGGTAGCTGCTAAATCTCACAATTATCAAATATTTTTATTTCATCTTGAATATCCCATCCAAGTCTTGAATCTTTTCACAAACTTCACCAGTGGCTTTTATTGTGACTAGATACATCTAAATAACTGCTTTAGTTCATCTTGAATATCCCATCCAAGTCTTGAATATTTTCTCAAACTTCACCAGTGGCTTTTATTGTGACTAGATACATGTAAATAACTGCTATTTAGTTCATCTTGAATATCCCATCCAAGTCTTGAATCTTTTCTCAAACTTCACCAGTGGCTTTTATTGTGACTAGATACATCTAAATAACTGCTATTTAGTTCATCTTGAATATCCCATCCAAGTCTTGAATCTTTTCTCAAACTTCACCAGTGGCTTTTATTGTGACTAGATACATCTAAATAACTGCTATTTAGTTCATCTTGAATATCCCATCCAAGTCTTGAATCTTTTCTCAAACTTCACCAGTGGCTTTTATTGTGACTAGATACATCTAAATAACTGCTTTAGTTCATCTTGAATATCCCATCCAAGTCTTGAATCTTTTCTCAAACTTCCCCAGTGGCTTTTATTGTGACTAGATACATCTAAATAACTGCTTTATTTCATCTTGAATATCCCATCCAAGTCTTGAATCTTTTCTCAAACTTCACCAGTGGCTTTTATTGTGACTAGATCCATCTAAATAACTGCTTTAGTTCATCAAAGAGTTCTGTTTGATCAAAGGAAATTTACTAGTTTCATAACTTCGTTTCTAACATGATAGATTTTTAAAATATTTTTCCACAATGAGTAATGTCTAGTTTTATGATTTATTAGATTGATTTTAGATATTTTCTCTTCAATCAGTTTTATGAGGGGAATATTTCGTCCTCTTATATTTGATGATTCGTCTGATGTTAATCACTAATTTTTCTCATTTTGTCAACCTCTTGGAAAGGAATTTTTCCCTTTGTTTTAGAAAGTAATGAAGAATTACAAACTCATCACTTATTCTTAGTGGAATGAAGAATTACAAACTCATCACTTATTCTTAGTGGAAGTTCAATAACTAATATTGTAAATCAATACCAGGATTTATTAATACACAGGCCGTTATTGGCTATGCCTGGACTATCTGGTTGACAAATGATGCACCTTAATTCTATTATATACTATTGCACCATTCTACTTCAACAAGGATACCCTGTTTTACTTCACAGAAGAGCTGTTTTTTTTTACTAATTTTGTCCATTTTCTTCAAGCTATAAAATATAGTTTTTCATCTGGTTTTATGAAGGGAAATAAAAAAGGAGATATTAAAAAAAGTAAATGATTATTTGGGGTCAATACACTGTTTCAATCATCAATTTTTAATTCAAGCAATTACATCAACTGTTTGAGTTTTGATTAGTAATCTTTTCATCCTAGTTTTGTATAAAAATGCTTACTTTTCATCTGTCAATGAAAAAATTCATTTGCTGTTCATACCTCTTTCTTCATTCACTTAGTATTCAGAAGTGAGGATTGTTTCTTGAGGTACATTATGACCTCAAAATTCATTTAAATTCCTTGAAATTTGATTGGTTAACTTTTTAAAAAATATATAATTTATACTTGTTATCAACAACAACAAAATCAGTAAGAAAAAATAGGCGAAGCAAATTTTACTGGAAAAAATGGAAACTTCATTCGTTTTACTCAAAGCTCTGGTTTTAAATGAAATGGGGTATTTGGCGTCTGAGAAAAGAAACCAGTTATTATTCTTAGAAAAGAACGTCTCTCTTTACTTGTGATGCACAAGTGTTTTATTTTCACTCCTCTCAGGCGCTTATTTACATATCTGAACACAGTTCTCATTTTTCATCGCTATGTATTAAGTTTTTTGTTATTATTTATTTTAAATTAAGTTTACTTTCTAATATTGTATTGTTAAATTTTTTCAAAATGAGCAATTAGTGGAAAGAACAATGAATGTCCTTTGAAAAACCAAAAAACATAAAATGTTAAACTTCTTGAAGAAAGTGGCGTTTCTTTGTCAGTGTTATTTCAACTACACTCAAACTGTGTAATCAGGATTACTTATCCAGATGTAGACCGTTGATTTGGTTAACCAAGGAATCGATTTGTGTAAATTTGTGTAACATATATTTTAGCGGTTACTAAGCAATGAAGGGACCCTGAAGAAATCATGACTTTATCTGTACAAAGGCTTGTAAAAGTTGGTATGTGTTTTTATGTATAGGCCTATACAGACTATTATTTTACTCTTCAACTGGAAAATACCAAACACAATTTATTAAAATAATAACCCTGTATGATTTTTCACTTTTTTCAACCAAATAGCCTCAGAGAATTCAAATCTATTTTTTTTTTTACAGGTAGTTGGAAGAAAGTGTATTGTTTTATACCCCCCGAAAATATCAGACCATTTATATCCTCATGAAGGGCGACTTCTTAATAATACAGCTCAAGTTGACCCTGAGAATCCTGATTACAAGAGATTTCCAAAATACAGAGATACAACTGCAATTCAGTGCATTTTAAATCCAGGTAATATTTTGATGATGGAACAAAGCTTTATTCAGGGCTGTCAGGATATTAATTGATCGACTAAACAACATTCGTATGTAAAGTGTATATTATTATTAATAACATATAATTAATCAAAAAGTCTATTAAATTTTGTATTATACGTCAACTTAAAATTTCTATGAACTTGAGTAGTATAATTTTGTTAAAATTTAAAAATTTAAAAATTAAGCTTAATTGGTGAATTTAAAATTTCTAGAAACATTAGGATGTTAGAAACTTAAGTAAACAAACTAGGATGTTAGGGATTCATTGAATTCTGTAAAATTCTGTTCAGATAAAACAGACAATGTGTGTTTTTTTTCTATTTAGAAAATAAAACTAAATAATTAACCTGTTGATTATTAAGAAGTTTTTTTTGCTGGAATATTAAAAAATTTTTATTGATGAAGGGGTATTTTCATTGTTTTCTCTACATTCTTCTTGTTTTAGGTAAATGAAACATTAATATCTGAGTACAGAAAATGGCCTTAATAAAAAAAAATATGGTATATCTTGTTAAAGCATCTCTGTTATTAACATAAGTAATGATGGTAATTTACAGTAAAATTTATATAGAAAACCCTAAATTAATTAGTATAGAATTTTCATAAAATTAACTAGGAATGGCCCGACACCTAAACTTTCGATTCCGATTTTCAAATTTTTCTTTCGATTCTCGATTCTTAAGTCGATTCTCAATCTTTTTAAACTACATAAACCTACATGATATTCTCCAATAGTGAATTTAGTTAACATCTTGGTCATATGGTGAACTTTTAAAAGTTTTGTTTCGATGTAGTAGCCTATACAAAACTATCAACCTTGGTTTATGGATAGGAATTTCTGAGAGCATGACCAACATATAGGATAAAAGTAATGATTTATTTAAAGTTACAAATATGATCTTTAGTTCACAAGTGCAATATAACTTCAGTTTGTATAACTGGAGAAATTAGAACTACCTTTACTTCGTGTTTTGTTACGACATGTATGAAGTGGTGGTCTCCAAATATCTGTATTCAGAATGAATATCTGTGAATTAAAATTCAATTTTATTATTAACATAAGGTAAAAACATGCTAACCGTGCATTTAACCATACACTTGGCCTTGAAAGATCGTGAAGGGAGGGCTGCATTGAGTCAGTATAAATACTTTCCTATAAACATCATAAGGTCTGTTAAAACACTGACATGCATGAGGCATTGATATTAGATAAATTCAATGATAATTTAGCTTGGGTATGAAGTAACAATCTTCAAATATGTGTAGACATATCGGATGTAGCAGCTGTTGATGTATAAAACATTCTGAATATGTAAAATGTTTTCAGAAGCGTTAGTACATGAGAAATATTGTGCGATCTCTCAAGGCCAACTGCAGGTTGCATGATCCGCACTATATATACACTTAAGGTATAAATTCTGACAGCACCATCCATCACCATTTTGTTTTTCCATTCTAGCTCTAAGTTTTTTTATGCTATCTTATGTCCCACAAACACCCTCACTACATGCATGCATTGATACACACAAAACTGCCTTTCAGATGCACTTCCTACATCCAGCCCCTACCAAAAGCTCTGTTCCCATATTCCTACCCACAGCCGTTGTCAGCGACAGACACTGCCACCAAACCCCCTCCTTCTCTGATTGGCTGACTGACAGCACTATTGCCTTGTATCGTTTTGCTGGGACAGTATCTGGAATTGCATAAATAAATAAATAATTATTTATATACTAATGTCAGTACCTAATGTTAAACTGATAGATTTGTTTCCCTATGCTGCTTGATGGAGATATTTATGGAATCTATTTGCCATCTTATAAATATCTATGACTTGTATTATGAGTGATGAATATTTGACAGAAATTTTACAGATAAATATTGCTCGTTGACTATAATTTTATATTGTTCAGCTACTCCAATATATTTAGCTATAGTTTCATTCAAAATGTAATCAGAAAAACTATCCTAAACGTGTCATCCATCTTAATATTATTAATTTTGGGTTAAGAGTTAATATTCTTGGCTTTTTTGTGGACTAAAATTGTTTACACGTTTATGTTTGTTCCAGGTGAAATGCTCTATATTCCTCCAGCTTGGTGGCATCATGTCAGAGCTCTTGACATCAGCTTCTCTGTTAGCTTCTGGTGGTCTTGAAAAAAAAAACAGTAGAACTTGAAAGATTTTTAGTTATTTTTTTCAGTCAGTGCAAACATTATTTCATTTAATTCAGTTTCATTCTTTGTACTCTATTTATATTAATAAATGCTCAACTCCTATGACAATAAATTTGTGTTGTTCATCCAACTTGGGCTCATCCAATATTTTACCATTTCAGTTGACTGGTAATAAATTAGCAAACTAACAGACAAAAGAAGTAATATAAAATAAATTTTCAAGTCAGTTCCTAATGAGGTAAAAAAAAATTTAATTTATAATTAGAATTAATATAAACATGTATATACATATGACAGAATAACTATATTACGTAACAAAATAGAATTCTTGAGTTGTGTACTCCATTATGTTTGGTGATTCTTATTAATCACTTAAACAATAGTTTATGACATTCCGAACTTTTAAATTTAGTAAATTTGTTAAAACTTACTGAGACGTTTTCGATCGCTATATGCCGATCTTCTCAGTGTCTTCTGCTTGGATCGGCACACAGCGATCGAAAACATTCTGTCGCAGTAAGTTTTAACAAATTTACTAAATTTAAAAGTTCAGATAGTCATAAACTATTGTTTAAACAAAATAGAAAGCGATTTCATAGTAAATTTCCATTTTCTTTCTATGTATGGTGTTTGACTATTATTTTTGTTTAATACTATTTATATACTTTCTTTTTTCGTTGTTTGTGTTGTTTCTTTCGCTCGCTTTTTGGATTATCCTTTTGTAAAGCAAGGTACGATACCATTAATTGTGTTTGTTTTATTGTTACATTCATTTTTGATCCTAGAGCATTTTATATGATATTTAATCATGGCAACTATTTAAGGGTGTATAATTGAGGTTTTGACAACTACCATGTCACGTTTGTGGATTTTTGATCCGACACACCATTTAGACCACTAATAAATTTCAAAACAGCACCATCCTACATAATCGCAAAATACTAGACAAACAAATAAAATCTAAAATACTAATCAACAACACATACAATATAAAAAATGGATACGAATTAATTAATAAAATAAAAAACATAGAAACAAACAACAACACTAAAATAATAAGTAATGACATAACTAACATGTACCCTAGTATCCCAATAGAAGAAACCATAGAAATAATGAAAAACAAATTAATACACAATAACGAAAAAGAAAACAATAAATAGTATCATAACACTAACAAAACACATATGTAACCAAAATTACTTCCAATTTAACAATAAATACTATCAACAAACAACTGGACTCCCCATGGGATCACCCATATCATCAGTCATGTCAGAAATATATCTACAACACTTTGAACAAATAATAATTAAATCTTTACTAAACACACATAATATTTTACTATGGACAAGATACGTAGACGATATACTTGTAATATACCAACCCACCATTCACAACGAACACATCATAATACTAAACAAACTAAATATATACAACGAAAACGTACAATTCACTGTCGAAACTGAAACAAACAGAACAATTAACTATCTTGACATCACATTAAATATAAATAACAATAAAATAGAAACTACAGTACACAGAAAACCTACTTCCAACAACACCACAATACACTACAAATCTAACCACCCCTGGACACACAAAATTAACACTTACAGTAACATGATAAATAAAGCAATAAAATACACACAAGATAACAAACAAAAATTAAATGAAGAATTAGATAACATTACAAAAATAGCAATAGAAAATGGATACAACAAACACCTTATAAAAAACATATACAATAAATTTACAAAAAACCTAATCTCGACACAACACTACAACCTGAACACAAAAATAATAAAAAAATCTACCTAAAATATAAATACACCAGTAACAAAATAGAAAAACTAATAAATATATACAACAAAGAATACTATACTCCATTATACCAACAAAATAAAAAAATATCTTAATAACACAAACCACAAAACAAATACAGAAAAGCATAACCTATCAGGAGTTTACAAAATTACATGTAACGACTGCAATGCATTTTACATAGGGAAACCGACCAGATCATTTAAAATAAGATTTGAAGAACATTACAGAGCATTCAAAAATAAAAATACAAAAGTATCAAATGTTGCAGCACACCTAATATCACATAAACATTAAATAACAAACTATGAAAATAACCTAACCCTACTTGAAATAAATAGAATTAAACCCAATAGAATTAAACTCACTAGAAAAATACCACATTTATAAAAACACACACAACAATTTAATGAACCTACAGACCACATATACAGAAGACATACTATATAAAAACATAATACACGCAGATCAAGAGAAAATGCGTGTAACATCAACAAATACCAACATCACGGACCGAACATCTACACCAGTAAAATATTAGTGATTCGACAATGTTCAAGTGACCGAAAGGTGCCTCATCACAACAAGGTAAAATTATTGAACTTAGTGGTGGATAAAAGTATTTACAATAGTAATATATCAACTTCATAAAGTCAGTGCAACGGAAAAATAATGAACAACGTAAAATATCAAGATATATATCTGGTTTGACAAAGACCACTGTGTGGTTGAAATATATCATTGGTGAAGTGCTTTTATGTGTCTATTTCAAGACTACAGAGTGGACTCTTACCAAGGTAAGTCTGTCAGTCTCCTAGTCCAAAAAATCTAAATAATCTTTACCAACCAAAACTAACCTAAATATATATATAGGAGGGTCGTCCACAAAGTAACCTCTGTCTTGAAATAAAAAATAAACCAGTTGAGATATAAAAAATTTAATATATACGTGTTAAAACTACTGCTTTTCTCTACTTTTCTACATATTTACCATACAAATTCAAGCACTTATGTCTTTTAACAGTTTTTGAAATTCCGTTTTTAAAACAATCTGTCGCCTGAGAACGTAGCCAACCTGTCAGCGTTTTAAGGTTTCACAATAAGCTACAGCTATAATAGTCGTACCACGCTCCATAAATTCAATGAGCAAGATGCCCTTAGCATTCCAAAAGCTGTAGCCATCAATTTTCTTGCTGAAAAAGATTGCCGAACTTTCTTTGGCTTGCTTGGCGAAGCGGTATGACATAATTGCATTGACTGTTGTTTTGTTTCGGCATTCACATAGGCTCCCCAAGTCTCATCTCCTGTAATGATCCTGTTCAAAAATGTTTCTCCTTTAACGTCATACCGAGTAAAAATGTCTATGGCAGAACTCATTCTTTTCATTTTGTGATCATCTGTGAGCACTTTTGGAATCCAACGAGCACTAAACTTGTGATAGCCTAGTTTTTCTGTCACCATCTCATGCACAAGACTTCGAGAAATTTCAGGAAAATGATCTGAAAGTTTCGAGATTGTGAAGCGACGGTTCTCGCGAATTTTCTCATCCACTTTGTTCACCAAGTCATCACTAACGAGAGATGGCCTATCACTCTGGTCTTCATCATGAACGTTCGTTCTTCCATTTAAAAAAAAACGAACCCATTGACGGACTACACTTGCTCATTATGTTTAGGCCATTCACCACACTCAATTCACGATGAATTTCAGCTGCTTTGTAACTTTTCGACCACAGAAATATTATACGACGCACTTCACACTTGGCGGGATTTTCTATCGCGGCGCTCATGTGTTTACGTTATAACAAAAGAATGCGCGACCGCACGATGCTCTCCCGATGTGAGAATGGCGGAGCTACCCCCACTACTTATCGCGTCATGCCCAAACGGCGGTTACTTTGTGGACGACCCTCGTGTGTGTGTGTATATATATATATATATATATATATATATATATATATATATATATATATATATATATATATATAAAGAGAGTGTGAACTCATAGAAGGAATTGAATAATGTCTAGATAATGCACCATTCAGTATTTAATCATATCAGTACATTAGCTGCCAAAACAATATTTGGAAACATTACTCACCATTGGTTACAATCAACAATCTGGAAAACGTTATGCCGAGTTGATATTCATGGATGTATCCTGGCGCCTTACTAACAATAAGCTTAACCTGGGGACGATTGTGCTATTAGATTGGATCTATCATTTTTAGCTGCTGTAAAGGAATTAATTTATCTTTTCATTTTTTGCGACTGAGCTTCTAATTAGGCTTTCTCAAGGATATTGGTTGGCTACTTTCCAAATTTTGAGTAGATAGCGTGATTGAGAGGTAAACCAGAGGTGAGAGAAGTGGCAGGCTGTTAGGGAGCGCCAACATGTACGAGCGATCACATGATCGGTGTTTTGATCAACCTAATGGCGCGAGGAATTGCGTAACTCTTAATACTCTAGTTTTTCTATCTGTAATTTTACAAATAAATTAATCTATTTAATAGATTGTTTTTATATCACTGTTACCCTAATGGCGCGAGTAACAAGGGAGTTTTGATAGCTCGAACAATCTCAGGTTAATAAATTTGCTGATAGTCGTCTGGACTAAGCCAGTAAATCATTTAGTATTTATAAGGCCGTTGCCTGTGACTGTGGTGCATTTTCACTTGGATTTTATCACTGATAAGTACTATGTTTGCCTATATTAAATGGATCTTAACTCTATATATGACAAGCTGTGTGAATGACTAGAAAGTTTCTGGGATCATATAATTAAAACTTATAAATACAAAAATGCTTTTTAAAACCAGAGTAAAAGTAATTAATTATTTAATTTAGAAAACCAATACAGTATGCATTTAATTTTTAAAAACCAATTTAGCATGCATTTATTTTAAAAAACCAATTTAGCATGCATTTAATTCATAAATAATTACCCTTTAATTAAAATTAACCCACACTGGACACACATACTAATTTAAACATTCTCCACATATTAAAAAAAAGTAAAAAAACTAACAACTTCAGAAAAATACGAGATATACAAACACTATGCAACAGATAAAGAAAACATATTAAATGACCACACACATTTTGAAGTCAACACCCTGTTCCATTACATAGCACACAACCAAAATAATCCACCCCTTCCACACTCATAAATCTCATCCAGACAACCTTTGTACCTAACGCGACGCCGCTACTAGAGGTTTTGCTTAGTAAAAGGAATGATTGTTTCGAAATGCGTCAGCAAGTAAGCCCTTATGTATTCACTTAGTTAAGTATCTTTTAATTATAGTATCAAATGTAAAGCTTTATCTCCAGTTCTTTTCATATTCTTATACCATTTTCTGGAGAAAAGGGTTTCCTATAGGGAAACGGAAAGATACAATACAATTAATCACTTAATTGTGACTATCCTTTTCAAAAAATAGGATACAACATAGCATACAAAACTAATAACAAGTTACAACACTAAAATTAACAACAAAGATAAACTACAAGCACCAGCCGTATACAAATTGAACTGCGACTAGTGTGAGAAATTCTACATCGAACAAACAGGTCGCAGCTTTAAGCAAAGAGTCGAGGAACACAAACAGAACACCAACTTTACATTTTACAATCACGTAAAAAAACAGGACACAAATATACAGACATTGACCATAACCTAGAAATCCTACACTTAAACAAAAAAGGACCACATCTCAACACACTAGAACAATATGAAATTTACAGACACACAAAGTACAAACATATTAAACGAACAAACACAATACAAATCATACATACTCTTTGATACTATCGAAAACCTGCCTTTAAAACCGTCACCGCTTGACCCGCATCTCCAAGCAGAAGACACTTATGAAGATTGGCCCATAGCGATCGAAAATGTTCTGTCTCAGTAAGTTTTAACAAATTTACTAAATTTAAAGTTCGGATAGCCATAAACTATTGTTTAAGTGATTATTCATTACACTTTTGCTATTACTTGCGACCAGACTTTTTGTTAACTAAAGGTTTTTAAATTGTTAACTTACATTTGGAGGAAACGTTTTCGTCTTACGACTTTTTCAGCTTCGAGGCGAATTTAACAACCTTTAGTTAACAAAAAGTCTGGTCGCAAGTAATAGCAAAAGTGTAATAAGTAATTAACAACCAGCTCGTCATGAACAGCAACAAGATTTCAATGTTTAAGTGATCAATAAGATTTACCGAACGTAATGGACTACAAAATTCAGAAATACAATACAATTATTTAATGATTGATTTTATATTTTTAATTCCTTGACCCCTTATTCATCTTTAAAAAAAAACAAAAAAAAAAAAAACAGTGCCTATGGTTTACTATTGAAAACTCAAAAGAAAGGTATAGAAAATATGTCCATTTTTAAAGTGTCTCGTTATAATCATCGTGAATTTACTGATTAAATTTAAAGTAATTATTACATACCTGAAAGAATACTTATTAGCATACTTGCTGACACATTTTGAAACATTGGTTTCATTGATGAAGCCGACCCGCTATGAAACTCAGTTGGTCTTGTCGAAAAAACTAATTTTTCGAAACTCGAAAAAACTTCGAGTCTCGACGCTTCATGAGCCGTACGGTCTTGCTTCCGCCTTAGAGAGTAGCACATCCTTGTTCATTCCAAGTGTGAAACTTATATTAGTATGTTACACTTGCCTATAGTAGCATTAAATTTTTTTACTATTGAGGGGTCCGTTTCGAGAGGTTTTTCGCTTTGTCAACTCAGATCGTAACTGACCTTTTGGTAATTTTACACCAAGAGTTTCAACCTGAATTGACAAAGAAACACACCTCCCGAAACGTCCATCCTCAATAATCAAAAAAGTAAATGTTACTATAGACAAGTGTACGTAACATACTAATATATGTTTCAAGTGTTCTCAGTAGCACTAGTTGAAAATAGAATAAGTAGGTAATACAGTAATAACGTTTATTTAAACCACGTTCTCTATTGCAATAAGCACTGTTGCTCATTCATATACTAAAAACATATAAACATTTTAGACATATATTTTTTTGGAGTCCTACTTGATGAAATGGACTGTTGTAACTTTGATGGAACATATACATATCTGTGATAAGCTTAGAAACGTCAGACCTGTTCAGGTTATAATTGCTCAATACACGTGTTTTAAATGTTTTGTTAAACAATTTTGTTTCATGTTCAGTTAACAATTTATTCTTGTGAGAGATTTTTAGCGAAAAACTGAAGGAACGCTTCACAAGGTGCCATGTTTTATAAAAAAACCAGAGTTTATAGTTTTAATGTTTTGTGGTTAAATTTGTATGTATTGCATTTTTAATTTTTGAAGCATGCAAACAAGTTTTATTTTTCTATCCTCCTCAGGACTTTCTACATTGACAGATATAATGTTTTCCACTATGATTTTAGGGTTGAAATGCAGTACTCCGGCACTAGTTCTAAAAACTATATAAATATATAGAATATTTTATTTAAAATATTTGTGTTCAATTTGTTTTTCATTTTACTATTTGTCCAGTGAACCTGAGGACTGTCTACATCTCCAAGTAACATTTTTATTGTAATATAATATACATACGAATAACTGATAAAATCCAAATAATCATTTATTTGGGATAATTTTTTTGTTTTTAAATCTAGACAGGTAGAAAGTTGGTATCTACCATATATGATATTTATGCCCTTAGAAAAATGGCAGTTAATACTAGAACTTTGTTTAATCGTATTACACCAAATGAATTGCAATTTGGATTATTTTCTTCTGAAGAAATTAAGAACTTGAGTGTTGTCAAAATTGTTACACCTTTAACATTTAATGCCTTAGGCCATCCACTAGCTGGAGGCCTTTATGATCCCGCACTTGGTCCTGTAGATAAAAAGGCTGGTAATTCTACCTGTACTACATGCTACAATAATGTTTTCAAATGTCCTGGACATATTGGACATATAGAGCTTCCTGTTCCAGTAATAAATCCTCTTTTTCACAAAGTAGTTCATACAATTTTAAGGTTATCTTGTCTTCATTGCTATACAATTTTGATACCGCCAATAACTAAATTCATCTTAGTGGCTCAACTTCGATTACTTGATTCTGGATATGTAGCTGAAGCTCTTGATGTAGATAGTATATTACAAGAGCAGCTTTTTTCTCATTTAGCTACCAATAAAAGCAATGGTTTTGATGTATTTGACTGTACTGTGGCTTTAGATATTGTAGAAAATTACATAAATAATATTAAAAAGGAGAATATTCAGTCATCAGACCAATGTAAGTCTATAGAAGTGTTGAAAAGTAAATTTATAAATGAAGCAATTAGTACTCTGCATAGAGGAAAAACATGTACTAATTGTAAACATTCAATAAAAAGAGTTACACGTATTCAAAATAAATTAATGAGACTTTCAAAAGTTGAAATAGCAGATAAGTTTAAAGATAAAAAGTCTAATGAAACAATAGTCAGTGCAGTAAAGGAAGGAGGATATACATATGTTCTTCCATCTGAAGCTATGAAATTTTTAAGACGGATTTGGAACAAGGAAAAATTATTAATTGGAGAAATAGCACCTGTTTTAAAAATATCAAAATGTGAGTATCCAACTGACTTATTGTTTTTTACTTTAGTTCCGGTAACACCCACAAATACTCGTCCTATATTAGTTCAAAATAATTTTGTTGTTGAACATCCACAGAATGCTGCTTATAAAGCTGTATTGCAAGATTGTGTTATCATTCGCAGTATCATCCATTTGATTAATGAAAAAGAATCTGGATATTTGACAGAAGAACGAATAAAATTACTTGAAAGTCTCAGAGGTTCTACTTACCCAGAAAAACTTCAGTTTATGTGGCAGAATTTGCAGACACATTGTGATGTGCTTATGGACAAAGATTTAAATAGATTAGAACGAAATGCTGGTCAAGGTCTGAAACAAATTATTGAGAAAAAAGAAGGTATTATTAGAATGCATATGATGGGAAAACGAGTCAATTTTGCAGCTCGATCTGTTATTACTCCGGATCCTAATTTAAATATAGATGAAATTGGTATCCCAGATGCTTTTGCCATGAAATTAACTTATCCAGTACCTGTAACGGCTTGGAATTGCGCTGAATTAAGAAAGATGGTAATGAATGGTCCAAATATTCATCCCGGAGCAGTTATGGTTGAAAATGAAGATGGATCCATAAGTAAATTACTCTCAGATAATAAGCTACAAAGGGAAAGTATTGCTAAAAGGTTACTTACACCAGGTGAACAAAATAAAGGTATAAAAATTCTTCATCGCCACCTTGTAAATGGTGATATTCTTCTCTTCAACAGACAACCTACTCTTCATAAACCTAGTATAATGGCTCACAAAGCACGAATTTTAAAAGGAGAAAAAACTTTGCGACTACATTATGCTAATTGTAAAGCTTATAATGCTGATTTTGATGGTGATGAAATGAACGCTCATTTTCCACAGAATGAAATAGCACGCAGTGAAGCTTATAACTTAGTCAATGTATGTAATCAGTACTTGGTTCCAAAGGACGGAACACCATTAAGCGGTTTAATTCAGGATCATATGATTTCAGGAGTAAAGTTATCGGTAAGAGGGAGATTTTTTGGCAGAGAAGATTACATGCAGCTAGTTTTTCAGGCATTAGATTTCAAGCAGGGTGACATAACGTACCTTCCACCTTCAATTTTAAAACCTGTTCAACTCTGGTCTGGTAAACAAGTTATGTCAACTGTTATAATTAATGTTATTCCAAAAGGAAAAGTACCGTTGAATTTAGAGTCATCATCGAAAATTACTTGGAAAGCATGGGAAAAACATGATGTAAGACCATGGAAAGCTGGAGGAACACCTTTCCTAGATCAAAAAACAATGTCTGAAGCGGAAGTCATCATCAGAAATGGAGAGCTCCTGTGTGGTGTTTTAGATAAAACACATTATGGTGCAACCCCATACAGTTTAGTTCATTGTTTATATGAACTTTATGGTGGACAGTGCTCTAGTCAGCTTTTAAGCTCCTTTGCAAAACTTTTTGCTTCGTTTCTACAAAAGATAGGATTTTCACTTGGAGTAGAAGATATTTTAGTTATTGAAAAAGCTGATAATGATAGGTTAAAGTACACAGAACAAGCTCGAAAGATTGGTAAAGAAGCAGTAACTAAAGCTCTAGATTTACCACTTAACGCCCCTTTGACAGATGTACAAGAGAAAATGGAAAATTCCTATCATAATGACCCATTATTTCGAGCAGTAATTGATCATCAGTACAAACTCGCTTTGGATACCTATACAAACAACATAAACAAGGTGTGTCTTTCTTCAGGACTTCTACAACAGTTTCCTAAAAATAATTTACAACTTATGGTCCAGTCTGGTGCTAAAGGATCTACTGTAAATACTATGCAAATATCATGTCTCTTAGGACAAATTGAACTGGAAGGAAAACGACCACCATTGATGGTTTCTGGACGCTCGTTACCAAGTTTTTGTCCATACGATATTTCACCTCGTGCAGGTGGATTTATAGATGGACGTTTCATGACTGGAATTGAAGCACAAGAATTTTTCTTCCATTGTATGGCAGGAAGGGAAGGTTTGATTGATACAGCTGTAAAAACAAGTAGAAGTGGATATCTTCAAAGGTGCTTAGTCAAGCATCTAGAAGGGTTAACTGTAAATTATGATATGACTGTAAGAGATGCTGATGGAAGTGTTGTTCAGTTCAGATATGGTGAGGATGGTTTAGAAGTTACAAAGTCTCAGTTTCTAAACAAAAATCAATTACCATTTTTAGTAAATAATGTACAAAGTGTGTTGAATGATAATCTAGAACAATTAAAATCAAGAACTAATATTGAACTCATTGAAAGGCATAGGAAACAGTTTAAAGCATGGCGTAAATATCACAGTGAAAACTATAATCCAAGAGTAAATACATTTACCATATTTAGTTCTGAAATGAAATCAGAAATCCGCAAAAAATTATTTAAAAAACAAAGTAAGGTTTGTGGACGTACCCGTGCAGCAGTTAAACTTTGTAAGCTATGGCAAACAGTGGATGAAGAAACAAAAAATAGGTAAGTTTTTAACAATAATTTTGAAATTTGTAAATAATTTTCAAGTACACCTTGTAAATAGGCAATATTGATAGTTTTGTTAGAATTAACTCTACAGTAACTTAATACTTCAATCGTAATTCTTGTATTATAAAGCTAATAATAATTCCCTTTTATAAGAACAATATATTTAATTTAATGTATTATTACCAGTTTTTTAAATTATAAGTATATTGAATATATTTATTAAATTCTTGTACAATTTTGACTTTTGATACAATTATTTTGTTATCAACATTTATATAGTAATATTTAATGAAAGTTTTTGTTCCATGAAATGGAACAATGTATAAGGTGCAGGGACAATAAATATAAAGTAAGTCTTGTAAAGACTGTCAGGTTTTTATTTTTTGATGTTTATATATGTTACCCAGGTATTTTGTAGCTCTATTTTAATATAGCTATTTAGTAATGTTGTTTAATATAGTACTTCTATTTCATTAACACGTTAGTGGCTGGTTTGTCTTTATGGCTCGATCAAACACAACATGGATCTCAAATTACTATTTTATGCAGTGTCATTCTTCCCACTGCTACTTTGAGGTACATAATTGGCACTGTGCTACAGTGTGTCTTGAATTTGTATGTAATGAATAAGTAATGTTGGTACTCATTCTTCCCAGTATGTCAATAGTAAGGAATCATTTGTTAATGTTGTCTCATTCTTCCCAGTATCTCACTAGTAAGGAATCATTTGTTAATGTTGTCTCATTTTTCCCAGCATGTCACTAGTAAGGAATCATTTGTTAATATTGTCTCATTCTTCCCAGACGGTCACTAGTAAGGAATCATTTGTTAATGTTGTCTCATTCTTCCCAGTATGTCACTAGTAAGGAATCATTTGTTAATGTTGTCTCATTCTTCCCAGCATGTCACTAGTAAGGAATAATTTGTTAATATTGTCTCATTCTTCCCAGACTGTCACTAGTAAGGAATCATTTGTTAATGTCTCATTCTTCCCAGTATGTCACTAGTAAGGAATCATTTGTTAATGTTGTTTTTCTTATTGTGTATATAACTGTTACATCAGTAGTTTGAACCTGAAAGTTGGTTATACTCGCTCAAAAGTATAGGGTCCTTTGTGCTACTATTCACAGCATTAGAAAAAATGGTGATGAGGTTAAACTTTTCATGAAAACAATGACAGTTTTAAAAGTGTAGCAAACTTTATAGTTTTTTTTCTCCCATTCGGAATATACATACAATAATTAATTAATATTGACCTTTTAAAAAACCAACTAACAGAATTTTTGTTAATTCGAATCCGGTCATATCCCAATTAATTCAGATAATTGGAGTTCTGTTGTAATTTATAATGAACAATATTTTGATAATTAGCAATTATTTGTGTTTTAAAATATTAATTTCTGATATTTTCTGTTATTATTTAAAATAAATTTTGTTTATAATTTTTAGAAATGTATGTATATAAATATTAATGTTCTAAAAATAATAATAATTGTCTCATAATTTAAAGAGATTAGAACACTCTTTTATATTTTCTAGGTAGGCCTAGCAGACTTTGTAAACAATTATTTCATTCATATATATATATATATATATATATATATATATATATATATATATATATATATATATATATATATATATAAACTAAAAAAAATAATAACCCAAATTATATGTAAAATTCTTGAATTTTGTAGTCCATTATGTTCGGTGAATCTTAATTAATCACTTAAACAATAGTTAATGACTATCCGTAAGTTTTATCCAGTAAGGTTTAACAAATTTACAAAATTTAAACTTCGGATAGTCATTAACTATTGTTTATATGTAAAAGTCTACTGGCGGCTATGTTCTTAGTTTGAACCACTTTCAAGTGCTTTCCTTTTCTTTCGAATTAGTTATATTTATTCATAACTACTAATTTATTAGCTTACCAACTACTTTTGCTTGTAATTATCTCATCTATATAACTGCCAGTTGTATGAAAAGACATCGTCGTAAGATAACATAACCACTTGTTTTAAAATAAATCACTTTTGTTAACTAAAGTAAAACAATTTTTATGTTATTATTATTGTTACTAATACCCTACACAGATAATAACAGATCAAAAAAAGATGTCCTTTTTAGATTTATATTACAGCATTATGTTATGTTGCAATAACACTTATTATTTATAAAATTAAACATATCCTAACTGGATACTATGAAAAACAGGTGAAAAAAATAATTTTATGGTAACAAAGCATAATACGGAAAAAAATAGAATTTAAATTTCTATTACGAACATCAATATTAGTATCTCATTGTAAACCTTTTAGCCTATAAGTAGAGTTTTGGATCAGAAGTCAACTTATGCCTTTCTAATGACGATACTCTAGCTCATTCCGTGGCATCTTCAGGTGGTTGCATAGCTGTTGGTTTGTTAGTTTGGAGTCCTACTTTGGTGAAACAAAGTGATATAAACAATACCAATAACATTCCCCTTAGATCTCTCCTACAAAATGCAAAATAATTATCTAGTAGCAACCAGTTACCCGTTAAAGTCTATAAGCCCGTTAGAAATTCCATTTTTATTTCTGGGCGATTTTGATAATCAACACTTTTCAAGAGGTTCAACAATTTGAAATGCCCCGTTCTGTTCAATATATGACAGAGTGGTACTAACCTTATCCCTGTTAAGAAGCCTTTATGTATGACTCTTCGCGTTTCTTATTTTGACAAACCCATTAAATAGTAATAGAGGCCAACTGGGAAATCTTCGATAAAGAACATCTATCATCAGTAAAACATGAATCGTCTTGCATCCATGATAATACTTCATTTTGAATACTGCTGAAAGCACAATGTCTAAACATCATTTAATTTCTGTGACAGCCACTTAGTCCATTGTGAAATTATGAATGCTCAGAAATCTTCCATTCCTGTGAAAAAAACCTTGAAATGCTTTAGGAAAACAAAAGGATCACATACCAAAAGAATAAAGTAATATGCAATTTATAAACATTCCATAGTGATAACATATTAAATAAAATATACCAATAAATAAAAATGAAAAATGGACAATACCAGTACATATCACTCTTTTGATCATATTACTTTTCAGTATTATTAATTAATTTTGCTTTAACTCTTTTGACAATTTTATAATAATTTCATGACAGTTTTTGAACTTTGTTGTGATGTTCCTGGATATCTTATTTTATAAGAGGACATCATTTCTCCTCAATGAACCAAATCGTTTTCCTTTTTTTCCAAATAATAGTCAAAGGTTAATTTGGTTCATTAAAATTGTGTCCATTACAGAACTTATAATATAGCGCTAACATATCATAATTCTGTCATTTAAAATTGTTATAGAGATGAAAACTTTTAGGTTACGTAGAATTATGGTTTAAAATTTGAATTATGATAACTCTAACATTTATAGATGCATCAAAAAATATATACAGTGTCCAGATCCAATTGCTTCTGAGTTACAGCCTGATGTACATTTCTACGCAATTACAGAAAAATTAGAGAACCTTATGAATGATTTCTTGAACAATAAGTAAGTATTCTTAAATATACTACCATTGATAAAATATAAATTTGAGCTAAAGGTAATTTAAAAGGGTTAAGGAATGAAGGTAAATTATGTTTAAACTTATTATTAGTATATTACTACATGAGAGATGTATTTCATGAGAAAGTTCTCTAACTCAAATATGCATAATTTGGAATTTCTGTCTGCTTTCTAGTAAATAACAAAGAATGACCAATTTAATACAAATGTATTCATGTCATTGGTTTTTGATATTTGTAAAAAAAAAGTAAGCAACAAATGTAAGTATAGAACAAACAATATACCTAAGGTAGCAGTGCTTCGGGCAGTTTAAACCCGCTCCCAAGTTAATTAAAAAAAAAAAAGTATAGAACAAGTTTCTTTAATTTTTGTTCAACTGTCCCTAATCATACAAAATCTAGATTAAGTCCTGCAGATATTATTATGTGCTTTGTTTTTTCACCCCTCTCATGCCTTGCAACAATATTAAATTTTTCTTCAAGCATCATTGTTTAATATATATATTGTAATATTTTATTTTTTTATAACATAAATTTTTTTGTAACACAAAACATATAACTCATTAATAATTTAAATTCTTTATTATAACAATTTTATTTCAACATTTAAACAATAAACAGAACATAAAAAAAAATAAAACGTAACAAGTTTTAACACAATATGCTAAACTCAATTCCTTTGATTTTAGTTACAAGGTTTTATACCATAGGCTAATTTCTAAGATCTCTTAATATCTCGGGGTTTATATGCATGGGCTATATCTTTTAACTCTTTGGTTAAATTAAATAAATTTTGATAAACAAGATTAAATTTAGAAAATAGTTTTAATAAATAGCTTCCTGATGAAAAACTTAAATTGGGAATAAGCAAAAAGGTCCCTAAACTATTTGAACCGGATTATGTTTCTTATTACTAACTATTAATTAATTACAAGATATTCTAATAATGTGCAATTTTAAACTTCCTTATAATCTTAAAAGTCCATTAAAGTTTATTTGTATAGCGCTATTTACTTAACTTATAAATTCTCGGAGATCGGCTGTTTGTTCCCACGTAGGATTCAGTTCTCTTTAAATTTTATATTTAACACACTTAAATTCTTTTTAGTTACTTCAAATTATATTAACACTGTATTATAGCTTTAAATTCACTTATCCTTGTTTTAATTTGGCCAATTTTCTTCACAAATCTGTATAATTTTGACGAAATTTTTCAAATGGAATTTTGACTTCTAAGAAAGGTCTGCTTCTTTCGGTAACCCACGCTATAACTAAACTAACGCGTCCTTAGTTTTACTTTAAAAAAATGTTTAAAATATGGCTGCTATTCCTTCTTCAAAAACTCATGTTGCATGTAATTTAGTTCGATTTCTTCCCACTAGAGTCGACTGTACACTGACCTACTTTCTTTTGCTTTACAGCTGTTAATGTGCCAACAATTATTTTCACTCGCGTTTTAATTTGGTTAAACTTACTAATTCAATTTTCCGATCCTTAACAAACCTTCCAGTGTTTATTTAATTACTATTATTTGTGTGTGAAGTGTCTTTACTTTTTACTTTTGTAATAATTCCAAAATGTGTGTGTTTTGGCTGGATTTATAGAACATAACCTCTAACCACATTGTTTACAATCGCGTTTTTACCTTCCATCTCTCCAGCAATTATTTATGCCCTATTTTACTTAAGTTTACAATTTTGTTTACATATAATTATTATTATTAGATTATCTTGTTTTAATCTTATTTGTTAGGTTATTTGATATAACAAATTTCCTAATGGATTTTACAGTTCAAATACCTTGTTTACATTTTACAACCTTTTCTAGGCTTTTACCTAAAATTAGTTTCAATTTTAATCTAGCAAATTTCTTATTTGCTATATATATATATATATATATATATATATATATATATATCGCAATATGTATTCTTGTGTATTAATAAAGAACTAAGTCAAAATACAAATACAAGAATTAAAATTGAATTTACAATTCAAAGCTTTTTGTTAGCTAACAGTACCAACATCGTCAGGAATATTAAACCTGATGATGTTGGTACTGTTAGCCAACGAAAAGCTTTGAATTGTAAATTCAATTATAATTCTTGCATTTGTATTTTGACTTAGTTCTTTATATATATATATATATATATATATATATATAAGCGATAGATCATGCATTAATTTTGTAACACCATTTACATGTAGCTGCTTTACTGTCATAGTAAATATTTTAGTATTGTATAGTACAAAACTGTGGTAAAATTCAATTTGAATTATGCAGTAGTGTGACATCGGTAATGTAGCAGTCCTTTAAATTCTAGTTACAGGCTCTGCATATTAAAACAATGGATTCCAAACTGATTTAAACACATGATTTAGTTGTATACGATGGTCAGCAAAACTTTTAATTTTGAAATAAAAACATTAACTTGCTAAACATATAAAATAAGTAAATTTATGAAAAACATATGCCTCAGTGTTTTTCATAGAATTTGCTAAAAATTTAAAATGTCAACACAAAATTACATAACTTGATCTTCTGTAAGTTGAAAAATAACTTTTTTTTGACATTGGAAAATAGTGAAATTTTATATTTCCTCTTTAACCCTATGATGAGCATTAACGAACCTGTATGTAAGATTGCACATCGGCCAGCGGGAACATTCCTGTATATGTACTGTAACATTTATAGAATGGGCTATATAATATTATTTAAGAATTGGAAAATAGATGATGGGGCATGGTGCCCACAGTCAATCGGAAAACTAAGACAATCAGAAACCCAGAAATAGAAATTAAATAGAGGAAACAAGTTTACAGGCATTAATAGACACCGGCAATAATATGACATGTATCCAGGAGAAGTCGAGAGAAAGGAAAATAACAAAGGATAATAAGATGGAAACAACAGGAATGACTCAGGATATAAAAGTATTAGGAGAAGGAAGCGAATGTAGGAGGGATAGATAACAAATAAACCGGAAATGACAATGGACCAGAAATGACTTAATAATTAAACAAACACTTGAAAAAAAATAAAGAAAGAAAAAATATATAAATTTAAATAAAATAGGAAGGGAGATATTAAATATAGGTAAAGGAAGCAATATGAGTAGACTCTAGGTGATTATGTGTATAAGAAAACGTTAGCAGGAGATAAGTTTTAAGGGATGGTAACTATATCTATGATAATTTATTAGTAACTTCGTCGAATAATGAATAAAGATAAAATTATGTATATTTAAACTTCGTCGTATTGTAAGGGAGAATCTGCGTTGATAAATAATGGAACTTTGTCGTATATATTATAAAAGAAATATGAATCTATGATAATAAATATTAAAGCATCGTTGTAATAAAAATATGGTAATTGTGTATTTAAACTTCGTCGTATTGTAAGGGAGAATCTGCGTTGATAAATAAGTATTAAAACAAAATTTATATTCGTTGATATAGGGACAGTGTAATCGAAGGAGCTATAGATATGATCAAATAGAGGATATGAGATTGCGACCTTTAAAAAATATTAGATGTTAAACTTCATACAAAATAAACTGAAATGATATAAAAAATTAATTGAACTGGATGTGAGATTGGAAGGGGAGATAAAATACTAACTTAAAATACTAATGCAAAATAAATATGAGATAAATAATAAACAAGGAATAAACAGAAATAAGGGAAAGAGAAATGTTATAACCAATTTGACCAAATCTAGACATACTATGACTCGGATAGGATGGGATTTAAAGACACGGTATCAGAGAATATATGTTAAATAAATATTGAATCAGACTTATGATTGGAAGGGTTCCAATTGTAATAAATGTAAAAAAAATAATAATAATTATGGAAGGAATTGTAAATACCAGAACATGATTTATTGTTAGAATTGTTAAAGAATTGTCGATTGAATGTTAGTTATAAGTATATTGTATTGTTAGAAGATAAGTTAAGAAATATGTAGCTTGAAGTTTTCAGCTCAGTATTTGATTGTTAAAGAATTAAGATAAAATTGTGTCGTAGGAATTAAGTATAAATGGACAATTTAAAGTATAAATGTTAATTTAAATTTAATTTAAAAAAAAAAATATGTATATTTAATCAAGCTTGTAAAATGTAAAGAATGTGTAATGTAGATATTATGAATATTTTTTTATTTTAATTAAATTAGGGGACATTGTAACATTTATAGAATGGGCTATATAATATTATTTAAGAATTGGAAAATAGATGAGAAATAACTCACTCAAAATTTAGGAAGAAATTAATTAAGATATTGGTTAGGTTAAATGAAAACTAAATTTAGGTAAAAGCATAGAATTGTAAACAAGGTTTTTGAACTGGAAATGTATTAGGAAATTTGTTATATCAAATAACCTAACACATAAATTAAAACTAGATAATCTAATAATAATTATATTCAAACAAAATTGTAAATATTAGTAAAATAGGGCTAAGTAATTACTTGAAGGAGAAAGTGGACACGTTTGTAAACAAAAGAAAATTGAAAGGTTATGTTTATGAAAGACCAAGCAAAACACACACAATTCAGAACTATTTCAAAAGTAAAACACAAAGACACTTCACACACTAATAATATTAATAAAATAAACACTGGAAGGTTTGTTGAGGATAGGAAATTAAAACAGTAAGTTTCAACCAGGTTTAACCAAGTTAAAACGCCATTGAAAACAAACTTGTTGGTATGTCAGCTGTAACACAGATGTGAAAGCAAGAAAGTAGGTCAGTGTGACAATCGATTCTAGTGAAGAAAAAGAAAACAAACTAGATTACAGGCAACAGGTGTTTTTTTTAGAAGAAGAAGCCGCCATATTCTTTTCTTTAACAACTTTAAAAGTAAAACGAAAGCGTTAGTTGAGTTGAGATAGCGTGGGTGACGCTACGAGAGGAAGCAGACCTTGCTGGGCAGTCAAAATTCTATTTTATTTGGAAAGAGTTCGTCTAAATTATACCGTTTTGTTAAGAAGATTGGCCAACTTAAATTAAGGAGAAGTGAATTACAAAATGTCATACTGTGTTAATATAAAGTGAAATAAATAAAACGAATTTAAGTGTGTGAATTGTTTAATTTGGAGAGAACGGAATCTTACGTAAGCTAACTGAAATTTCGATATTTGATAAGTTATTAGCGCTATAAAAATAACTTTAGTGGACTTTTAAGATAATAGAGAAGTTTAAATTTGTATATTAGGATATCTTGTAGTTAATTAATAGTAAGAAATAATCCAGTTCAAATAGTTTAGCCTTTTTGCATTTTCAAAATTTAATATTGTTTGTTCAAAATTTATTTAATTAACATAAGAATTAAAAAAAAATATAGCCCATACTATAACCCCGAGATATCAAGAGATCTTAAACTAGCCAAGGGTATAAAAACCTTGTAACTCAAATTTAAAGAATCGAATTTTAGTATATTTTGTTAAAAATTGTTAAGTTGTAAAATTTTGTTTTGTGTTATTGTTTTAAATGTTGAAAAAGAAATGTTATAATAAAGTTTTGAATTGTTCCTGAGTGAGTAGTTTTATTTGTTTTAAATAAAAAATTCAATTTATTAAATAGTAAAACATAATTATATTGTATTGTGTCACTTTAAAAATTATGTTATAGTACATTTTACCATTTCTCTCAGATTAGCATTGCCTTACATTTACAATTTGTTTTCCTGTCTATTGTGCTGTATTCTAGGTTAAAGATTTGCAACATTTTGGACAATAACTACCACACAGAGTAAATAGACCATTCTTTTGTGTCCAAAGTCTATAGGTTTTCCCACGTATTTACAGATCGTTTTGAAGTTTGTGCCGCATTTTACAAGACATTTTTGTGTGTAAACTCTATGGTTTTTCCCATGTGTAAACAGATTGTTTTGAAGTTTGACATTATGGAAAAACATTTTAAAAAAAGAGGCATGGAAGTTAACTTTTAAGGTAGATTTTAATTGATTTATTCATTAAAAGAAGACATGGATTGTAAATGAAGACTTGTTAATTTTAAACTTTTGAGAATTGTGTTAGTTTTAAGCATAATAAAAAGGCTAGATAGATAAAAAATAAATGACCATTAGATGATAAAACTAATTTGATATTTTTATCTCAAAAATAAATTAGTACTGTATAGGTCACAAAATTGTCTGTCATTTGATCCTAATATTTCAGGATTTGTTTTATTTGTATTATTGGTTTATTGCCAGTATTAATTGTTTATGTACACAGTAATAATTATTTATATATTATTAAATTCCTTCTGTTAGCTCACAGTCTCCTAATATATATCTTGTACAAATTTTAAATCATTAATAAAATATGTTTTTATTCATGCAATCAAGTCCAAATAAATTTTTTTAAACCTATAGTTGATGACAATTGATGTTAATACAGTTTTTTCAAATATTGATCCAATAATTCAATTATAAAACTTGTGGGGTCAAGCCGGATTCGAACTGAGAATCTTCAAGTTCGATGTGTAGCGCGTCTTGGCACTGCTTCAACTTTCCAATACCTCGAAATATATTTCTCAGAGATGTATATGAAATTTTCCCTCATTTGGTTGTCACCGAAACCTTTATTGTACAACCTTAAACTGTTGTCATGGTTACCACACAATATTATAAATAGTGCTGTAAGGTTAAAAATGAACGAAACGAATAAAATAAACAAATAAACTGGAAATAAGTGAAAAATGATAAATTTTTTTTTTCTTAACCTCAGCAGGAATTTACTTAATTTTTTTTAATATTGTTTAACAGAGGCACAGACTGCCCTATATCCAAGAGTGTAATGAGGGACATGATATCTTTCAAGTCAATGTCATCATTATGTCCTCCAGGAGAGCCGGTGGGATTACTAGCTGCTCAAAGTGTTGGTGAACCGTCAACACAAATGACATTGAATACCTTTCACTTTGCTGGACGTGGTGAAATGAATGTAACACTTGGTATCCCCCGGCTTAGAGAAATCCTTATGACAGCATCAAAACATATAAAAACTCCTAGCATGGAAGTGCCATTTCTGCAAAATATAAAGAGGTATTTATCTCAATAGTCAGTGTTTCATTTTCACATTTAAATTACTATTTATATGAAATGAAATTAGATTACAATTAACAAGGAAAACTAGTATTTAGAGGAAAACACTAACAAATTGCTTCAATTTTAACTAGCAAAGCCCTAATAAATTTAGTTGAGTGACCCTCCCCATGTGATATTCCCAGTCCAGTGGATCATCATCTCCTTCATAATTCCATTTACCCTACCTTATCTTTTATCTTAGAACTCTTTACATCCTGTATCAGAGGGTTTCCTGGTAGAGATATCGTAAAAATTCTATTTAATGCCTGTTAATAACTATAAATTTTTTATATAGGCTAATGACAGATCACAGACAATTTTAGTTTTTTAAACACTCAATAATTCGAATCCAAATTATTATTCAAACATTAGCCTATATAAAAAATTAACCGTAAAAATTGTTCTAAATGTTTTAAGTTTATGTTAAAAACGTGTAAACATTAAAATTATGATAATATTTTAAAAAATCATGTTTATTTGAGCGCTCGAGGTAAATATTGAATAAATTATAAAACTGTTGAATATCGAGTTACGTTTATTTAATTATTGCGACGTTTCAACAACTGTTTTGTGGCCCTTTTTAAGTCTGAAAACAATATTACATTGCTAATAATTTATATACAGTAGAGTCTTGAAAATTCGAGTCCCGATATTTCGAGCTTCCGTTATGTTCGAGCCTATTTCTGTTTGAGCTTATTTTATCTATTTGAAAGAAAATGATGAGTCTGGCTTCCAAGAAATATTTATAGTCAAACTGTGTGCAAAGAAAATGAGTCGGGCTTTCAAGAAATGTTTGTAGCTGTAGGAAATGAGTCAGGGTTCCAAGATATGATTATATCAATAAGGTATGAAAAGGAACTGAGCCAGGCTTCTAAAAAATGCTTATATCAATACGGTATGCAAAGAAAAGAAAATATGAGTCAGGCTTTCAAGAAATGTTTATATCAATACGGTATGCAAAGGAAATGAGTCAGGATTTTAAGAAATGTTCATATAAAGTTCTATAAACTTATGTAGTGCGTTTTTAATTAGAGTATTAGGGTTCATTAAAACTCCAATTTTTTGTAATGCACAGGAATCTGTATCCTTGTAATCCGAGGGGTATCGGTCTCAACTACCTTGAATTATCGAAAATCAACTGTCTATAAAAACCGATGTATGTATTTTTGTATGTATCTTATAGACACCTAAACCGCTGAACAAAAGTTTATGAAATTTGGAGGGGTTGTTAAACATATTCCCAGGATGGTTCGTGTGAAGTTTGGTGCAGATGCATCCTCAGGGTTCCACCCCAAAGGCTTAGGATGGTTCAGTGTACAGCCTTCCATAAGTCTAAAATGTTAAAATGTATATCCATGCGAGCGTTACTTAATTAGTTTAAAAAATTATAAGCATAAATGTAAAAATAAAAATACATTATTAAATATTTTGAATTGTTTAAAATTGCTAAATTCTGTGTACACTTATTGCCACAACACTTATTGACATTAAAAGTAGGATTGGCAATAATACTCTTGTGAAATTTGAATCCACCAAAGCTAGAGGCAAGTTCAAAGGAAAGATGTCTTTATTCTACGAATTCCAATGATTTAATCCAATTTACCCTTCGATTTCAAACAACTACAATTTCCTTTGCGTCTTGAATTCGCAATAATCATAAACAAGGCACAAGGACAATCATTGACCATTGGTGGATTAAATGAATGCCTAATGAAATGATGAAAAACATCTATCTTCTGGCATTACAGTAAATGAAATATAATTATTTAAATGTTTAATTTGCTTTTCTTATTATAAAATTAATTAATAACTTTCCATTATGAAATTATGATTTTGGGCACAGCAATGCATCCCGGGTAATGCTAGTACTCTTATAAAACACAAATACACTAACACTAAAATAAACTACGTTGTTGTTGTTATATTTTGTTATTTGTGTGTGTGTGTGTTTTATATTTAAATATTGTTGTTCTCAGTGTTGATACTGATTTTAATTTGGTGGGTTATTTTATTACAATTTGACTAAATTGTCATTGAGTTTTGTAATATTTTTATATAATATATAATTTTATAATTTTGAATAATTTAAATAATTTCTTTATAATAACACAAAATTTAATAATACTTTAGAAAATAATAAATTGCTAGGCGCCAGTTAGAATTACAAAATAATTGTAACCCTAACAGTAAAATTTAGATTCCTATTACTTTTACTTTTTATTACTTACCATTTATAGTAATAAATAAAACACTTTCTTATAATTTGATTAACTTTTGTTTAATTTAGTTTTTTTAAATCTTATTCTAGTTACAATATTTTTTTTTTAATACACTTTCTCTATTTTCTAATTTAGTTAAACATCACAAGACTCTTTCTTTCAGGTTATTCGGTGGGTGTTATGACAAATTAAAATTTAGTTTATGCAATTAATGTTGTAATAAATTTTATAAAAGAAACGCCTAGGCCTAAAGTTATTAATTTCGAATTTACAATATAATAATTTACAATCTTTTCTTAAATTTAATTACTTATCTGACGTTTAATGTTTTAGTCCAAATTTCTAGCCTTTTAAATTTATTTCTATAAACAAATCTTTCACCACTATTTTTTTATGCTTAAATTCTTCCTTTAAATAAAATTTTGGCCAACTAAGTTTTTTGCTTCCAGTTATAATGTAAGCTTCTCTAACAATAAATTTTTCTATTGAAATTTCTAGAGAAAAGAATAAAACTTTTTCCTTTGTTGAAAAATCTGTTATTTAACCCACTGATTACTTGATCTTCATGTCCTTACCTGGACATTTAAGTTTTATCCTCTGTGCAATAATTTTTTAGATTTTGTACAATTCTACATTTGGAAAACATCAGCTGTTCATAATTATACTAGCCCATCTTGGTTTTAATATTTTATGATAAAGTTTTTTAAGGTTATGGCTCCATTGTTTACATTTTTTTTTCGTCCATTTTAATTTACTTCTATTATGTTCTAAATTATTGTTATTTAATACTTTAGTGTTTTTATATAAAAACATTACAGTTTTTTTTAAAGTTTTAATTTATTGTAGCGAGTGTATTTGTACTTTATAAGAGTATTTTTAAGCAATATAATATTGTTTTCATGCTTGAAATGGGCAACAAAATAGTCGCTGAAAAGTTGCACTAAATTAATAAACTTGACTCGATTCAACAGTTTTATCATTTATTCAATGTTAATAAAAGTAAAATAAGATGGTATAATGTAAAGATCTTTAAAGAATCTGTTTTAAACACAAAACATATAGATAGGGATGGGCCGATTCCGATTCTCGATTCCAGGAATTGTCGATTCTAGGTGGTATCGAGGAATCGTCGATACTCGATTCTTCATCATAAAAGTGTCGATTCCGATTCCTATTTTGTTAACTATTAAAATATGTGTATGGAGTAATTTATTGGAAAAATAATTAATTGCCAATTATGTCTTATTTATGGATTAGTTGATTTGAATGAATGAAATGATAAAAGTAAACGAAAATATTATTATTTATGAAGCAACAGCAATCAAGATCGTAACCATTTCTGGTCGTTTGACATCGCTCTCTCTCACTAGAGCGGGCTCGATATTTTCTCTCTCTCTCCCCCACGTGTCTTACTGCCACTGATTTATAGATGTCAGAACAAAACACACAAAAAGTACAGTAAAAACTCGATTAACCGTAGCCATGATGGTTGAGCGAATAGACGGATAACAGAAACACTGTATTATTCCTCCGAAACTTAACCTCAATAAATTATATTATAGACAGATATCACTCTCACAGTATTGTAATATATTTGGAAGCGAAAAGAAAATAAACACGATTGTAATAGCAAATGAAACTATTTATTAGATGATAAACAGATCCACACAGTAGCTACAAATGTAGCAAAATAATGTACAGTAATATAAACTTACAGGTGAAATAGTTCGTGTAGTTTAACAAACAAAGCGAATGCGTCACTGCACCTTAATACTTTAGCTGCCGGCCACAATATCGGTGTTTTCATAGAGAATTGCCAAAATATTTTAAGCTTATTTTTAAATAATGTGTTCTTATACTTTGTTCCCCTATCATATCTAAGTATGAATATACGTTTCTTATCATAATATTTATAAAAATATGTGTCGGGCCAACTGGCCCAACAGTTTTTTCCTACCATAAATGAAACGTAAATAAACTCTGTCGGACCAATTGACCCGACAATGCTTTTTATTTAATTAAATTTTATTATCTGTGTAACACTGTTTTGATATTTTTTGTGTTTTGTGTTGGCAAGAAACAAAAAAACCATAATTTCATGTCCCGGTTACCCAAATAATAAACTGACTTGTGATAAAAGTGTTTTGGCGCCTATCACTAAGACACGTAAACATGTCACATGTGATTGACTTGTGAGTTTACAAATATTTTGAATATAGAACTAAAGTGTAATATATTCTCTCTCTGATAACTAATGCTACAGGTCCAGTAAATACTATCCAAGATTCATATTAAGTAAAAGTTTTATCACCAAATAGTTTACTTGTTAAGGAATTTACGTTATAATTTACTTCCTAGTAAGGATGAGTTTATCCAAGTGTATCAATGTTTGTACTTAACTTTCAAAAAGTTCTTTTTTTTATGGATTATTTTACAACTAAATATTTAGTCAATATTTCCGACTTACTTTTAAGGTTTTGTGAAATTTTGAAAACAGTAGTGAAAATCATTACAATACGTTATAACAGATATGTGTGTCGGCCCATAACTACGGACAAAAAGCTCTTAGAATAACATCATGTTTTTAATCCCGTCGGTGTTTATCTATCAAACAAAAACCATCGTAATTACATCTGCAAGTAGTGTGAAGCTTGTTGTTAAATACTGTGCCTTAATTTTTCCAAAAGTAGCAACACCAGCTGAGTAGTACTAATAAACATAAAGCGTTAAGAGGCCCGACGGTATTTGGTTCAGGGTACTGGCCGTCGCGTCGATTCGATGACGGTTAACAGAAACTGACGGTGGAAAACCACATAATATATCAAATATGAAAAAGCACTTAAACAACATTCATTTTGCCCAAATTTATCAACAAAAAAGATCTATACTTAAAGAAACTTTATCCTCAGTAACAGGACCTACAAGTGATAGTCGGTTAAAAATCAACTGGGATTGAGTAATAAATACAAAATAGGCCTGAATCAGTTGGACTTGTTCCAGACACCTGCAGAAAAAGGTCGCACTAGATGAAGAGAAGGTATCCAGAATGTTGAGAAAGAAGTTACCCCAGGGGAATTGACAGTAGAAGAAGAAGTAAACAATTATCTGGGGGAACCATTAGCCAGTCCAGATTGTGATGTTGGGAAGTATTGGGCAGTACAAAGTGTCAAATACCCTCATTTAAATGCAATGGCAATACAATATCTGTCTGCCCACTCGCGACAGTGTTTTCTGAAAAACCTTTCTCAACTTCAGGAGTTATATATGACAAGCGATTAAACTAGCTTGACCCACAACGTGTTCAAATGCTTGTGTTTTTGAACAGAAATGTACATTACCTGCCAGGCTTTTAAATATTAAAAACTATCCTATTTGTATTAATTTTTTACTTTTTATGTTGTTCGTTTGTTTTTAATGGTTGTTTTGTTTTAAGAGACAATGTAAATGACGTTTATTTAAACATCATAAAATAAGTAAAGTTCACATTTTTAACTTTAAAATAAGTCATTACTTTTATCTGATATGTTTTTATGCTTTTAAAAATTCCTATTGATAAATCAAGGTTGAAGGTTTTGTGTAGCCTATTACATTAAAACAGAACTTTTAAAAGGTTTTACTATATGACCAAGATGTTAACTAAATTAATTATTAGAGAACTAGCATGTAAGCTAATATAACTTGAAAGAATCGACTAAAGAATCGAGAATCGAACGGAAAAGTTTAGAATCGGAATCGGAATCGAAAATTTTAGGAATTGGCCCATCCCTACATATAGATATACTTTTTAACATATATTATATGTATAAACACATTTGCTTATAGTAGCATCTACTTTTTGTCTAAATGAAAATTACTCTAATTGGAACTGATTTAAAGAGTGGGCAATTTTGAGGGAGTTTTTGGAATAATGATATCTAAAAGATTATGTTCATTTCAATGTAATTGAGTGTTGACTATGTCTTTGAGGTGTAATTTGAAATGATTGTACTATTCAGATGTGTGAGTTTTATTCAGTTTGTGCAGAATTTGATCAAATGTTTGTTTGTGGTTTGTGAGTATGAGGTGTTCAGCAAAGTTAGAGTTTTTTGTGTAACTACTTTTATATGAATAAATGAAACCTCTATACCACAAATTACTTTCTCTTTTATCTAAAACCTAAGGAGATTTTAAATAAAAGAAAGTAATTTGTGGTATAGAGGTTTCATTTATTTAAATTAAACATTACGCCACAGTTGTTTTATACAGTTATACTTTTATATTATTTTGATGAGTATAGAATAACATTCCTGTCGGGTTTGATTTGTTTGCTAAAGTTGTTATGCATAGAGTATGCTACTTGTGTGTGTGTTTGTCTGTGTGGAGTGTTTTTAGTTATTTTGTGGAATTATGTGTTTTGTTTTTTGTTTATTTAATCTAGGTATTTTATATAGTGGCCTACCATCTTTTAGTATGATGGTGTTGTTTTTACTGAAAACATGTATTATGTGTTCAAGTTCTTTATTAATAAATAATACGCACAACCTCTAACCAGAAATATTTTTATTCTAATCTTTTGATCTAATCTTATTCTAATGTTTCTGAGATAAATATTTTATCAATTTTAAATTTTTTTAAGTGTAATTTTTTACTTTTTTCATCAGACTCTTAATACAGGACAATACAAAAACAAAGAAATATTAGTATATATATATATATATATATATATATATATATATATATATATATATATATATATATATATTTTTTTTTTTTTTTTTTTTTTTTTTTTTTTATAGGTTAGTTCTAGTAGAGCTTTTCTTTTTCTCTTTTTTGATTGACAAAGATCATTTTTGATCGAAATACCTTAATAGTGTGATAAGTTTTTATATGCGTCTATTTATTTATTTCCAAGAGATTGTAGTTTTGGACTATTGCCATTAGGTAAGTCTGTCAGTCTCCTATCTATATATATAGATTTTTTGGACTAGGAGACTGACAGACTTACCTTGGTAAGAGTCCACACTGTAGTCTTGAAATAGAAACACATAAAAGCACTTAAACAATGATATATTTCAACCACACAGTGGTCTTTGTCAATCGAAGAGAAAACACCTCTTGTGAAAACACAACTTGTATTTATTTCATTCTCTCATATTTCTTTTGGTGTTTTCTCTTCGATTGACAAAGACCACTGTGTGGTTGAAATATATCATTGTTTAAGTGCTTTTATGTGTTTCTATTTCAAGACTACAGTGTGGACTCTTACCAAGGTAAGTCTGTCAGTCTCCCAGTCCAAAAAATCTATATATATATATATATATATATATATATATATATATATATATATATATATATATATATTGTAATATTTATTTTTATAACACACAACACAACTCAGGCATTTGTAATTTAAATTCTTTATTACAATTATTTATTAATTCAACAAGTAAACAATTAACACAATAAACAGAACAAAAATGAACTTAACAACTTTTAACAAAATATACTAACTCTTTTTTCTTTTAATTTTAGAGTTACACAATTTTAATACCCTTGGCTAGTTTAAGATCTCTTGATATCTCGGGGTTATAGCATGGGCTATATTTTTTTTTAATTCTTAGGTTAATTAAATAAATTTTGAACAAACAATATTAAATTTTGAAATTAGCTTTAATAAATATTTTCCGGATGGAAATACTTTAATTTTGAATAAGCAAAAAGGCGAAACTATTTGAACTGGATTAAGTTCTTATTACTTACTATTAATTAACTACAAGATATTCTAATGTACAAATTTAAACTTCTCTATTATCTTAAAAGTCCACTAAAGTTATTTTTATAGCGCTATTACTCAACTTAATAAAGATCAAAATTCTGCTGGTCGCTTACGTAAAATTCCCGTTCTCTCCAGTTAGACATTTTACACACTTAAATTCTTTTTTGTTTACTTCACATTATATTTCCACTGTATTATAATTTGAAATTCACTTCTCCTTAATTTAGTTTGGCCAATCTTCTTAACAAATCTTTATAATTTTGACGAAGTTCCTAATAAATAGAATTTTGACTGGTCCTGGCAGGTCCGTCTTGTCGCGTCCCCACGCTATCTCTCCCTAAACTACGCGTCCTTAGATTTTCTTTTAAAATGTTACAAATATGGCGGCCTCCTCCTTCTAAAACACATGTTGTTATAATTCAGTTCGATTTCTTCTCACTAGAGTCGACTGCAACTGACCTACTTCCATTTGTTTTTACAGCTGATGCAATAAGGCGCTTGTTTTCACCAGTTTTAATTTTGTTAACATACTGTTTCAATTTTCCGATCCTTAATAAAGTTTCCAGTGTTTATTTAATTACTATTATTAGTGTGTGAAGTGTCTTTGTGTTTTACTTTTGTAATATTTTGAATTGTGTGTGTTTTGAGCCGAATTCATAGAAACATAACCTTCCAATCTCATTGTTTACAATCGTATTTCACTTTCTCCTTCAAGTAATTACTTATGCCCTATGTTACTAATATTTACAATTTTGTTTGAATATAATTATTATTAGATTATCTTGTTTTAATTTATGTGTTAGGTTATTTGATATAACAAATTTCCTAATACATTTCCAGTTCAAAAACCTTGTTTACAATTCTATGCTTTTACCTAAATTTAGTTTTCATTTAACCTAACCAATCTTTTAATGAATTTCTTTTTTAAATTTTGAGTGAGCTATTTCTAATATATTCTTCAATTCTTAAATAATATTATATAGCCCATTTTATAAATGTTACAATGTCCCCTAATTTAATTTAGACAAAAAAAATATTCCTACTATCTACATTACACATTCTTTACATTCTACAAGCTTGTTTAAATATACATATTTTTTTTTTTAAAATTAAATTTAAATTAACATTTATTTCCTAATTGTATATTTTATTTAATAACTAATTGAACACTTTTTTTTTTATTGAGTAAGTCAACACCTTGGCTAACTTATCGTCCATTGTCTTTACTTCTTTTATAATTGTCCATTTAAAAGTCATTTATACATTCATCTGTCCATTTATACTTAATTCCTACGACACAATTTTATCTTAATTCTTTAACAATCAAATACTGAGCTGAACACTTCAAGCTACATATTACTTAACATATCTTCTAACAATACAATATACTCATAACTAACATTCATTCAACAATTCTTTAACAATTCTAACATATAGTAACAATAAATCATGTTCTGGTATTTACAATTCCTTCCATAATTATTATTATTTTTTACATTTATTACAATTGGAACCCTTCCAATCATAAGTCTGATTCAATATTTATTTAACCTAATATATATTCTCTGATACCATGTCTTTAAATCCCAGCCTATCCGAGTCATAGTATGTCTAGATTTGGTCAAATTGGTTATAACATTTCTCTTTCCCTTATTTCTGTTTATTCCTTGTTTATTATTTATCTCATATTTATTTTGCTTTTAGCTTCATCTAACTCTCAGTTCTAAGTTAGTATTTTATCTCCCCTTCCAATCTCACATTCAGTTCAATTATTTTCTTATATCATTTCAGTTTATTTTGTATGAAGTTTAACATCTAATATTTTTAAAGGTTGCAATTTCATATCCTCTATTTGATCATATCTATAGTTTCTTCGATTACACTATCCCTATATCAACGAATATAAATTTTGTTTTAATACTTATTTATCAACGCAGATTCTCCCTTACAATACGACGAAGTTTAAATACACAATTACCATATTTTTATTACAACGATGCTTTAATATTTATTATCATAGATTCATATCTCTTTTATAATATATAATATATACGACGAAGTTCCATTATTTATCAACGCAGATTCTCCCTTACAATACGACGAAGTTTAAATACACAATTACCATATTTTATTTATTACAACGATGCTTCAATATTTATTAACATAGATTCATATTTATCTTTATTCATTATTCGACGAAGTTTCCAATAAATTATCGTAGATATAGTTACCATCCCTTAAACTTATCTCCTGCTAACGTTTTCTTATACACACAATCACCTAGAGTTTATTCATATTGCTTCCTTCATCTATATTTAATATCTCCCTTCCTATTTTATTATTATTTTCCTTTTCCAGTTCTCCTTGATACATGTCATTTTACTGCCTGTGTCGCTTAATGCCTGTAAACTTGTTTCCTCTATTTAATTTCTATTTCTGGGTTTCTGATTGTCTTAGTTTTCCAATTGACTGTGGGCACCATGCTCTTTTCTTGTCCCCACGCCTGTCCTGGCCTTAACACCGTTTACATCTCCATTGTATCTCCCATCTGCTTCATAAGTTCTATTTTCTGTGTTACTCTCATATTTAAATTCCATTTCCCATTTTCCAAACTCGAGTTGTGCCTCCACATTCATTAACATATCCGTACCTATGATCATTTGTCTCAATAAGCTTTGTACCACTAAGCATTGAGACGGATATTTAACTCCTCCTCTTTCTCCTATTACCATTTTCATTTTATTAATCTTTTCAATTTTCTTATTAGTTGCGGTTTGAATTGTTAAATTTTTTATTTGCAGTACCTCCATCTTTCCTACTTCATTTCTTAATTTTAACTCTCCTAACTCTTCTGTGTTTTTCTTCACTTTCCCTATCTCCCTATTTAAAACTCTTAACTCTTCCCTGTTTTGCTTTGTTATATTTTCTACTTTCTCTATCTCTTTTTCATTAATTTCTACCACATCAGCTATTATTTCATTTGTTTCCTCAAAATTTTCCTTAATCTCCTCCTCTAATTCTCTATCTTTCTCCTCTAAGTCTCTTCTCACATCCTCTACTACATCATTATTCTCTGTCCTCCACTGTCGCCTCATGTCCTCCATCATTTTCCTATTTTCCTCCCTAAGTTCCTCTTTTATGGATTCCGAATCCTCCTTCATTTCTTTTAAGAAGTTTGCATTAATTTTTATTAGAGTTCTCATCATTACCCTCAAATCTTCATTCTCATCATTTCCCCATTTTTTTTGTTGGGTTTGCATAGGTAGTCCCCTATCTTCTTCTACTTCAATGTTTCCTATTGGCATATCTGTGCCTTCCATTTTTATTTCTTTCATTTCCAAAATTGTCCCTTTTTCCTAGTCCCCTACAACTACCAGCTCGCCTATATTTTTTTTTCTTTTTTTAGCTGTAAGTAACTTATTATACAAAATTAAACAATTTATATATATACTGTAACATTTATAGAATGGGCTATATAATATTATTTAAGAATTGGAGGAATATATTAGAAATAACTCACACAAAATTTAAACAAAAATTCATTAAAAGATTGGTTAGGTTAAAATTGAAACTAAATTCTGGTAAAAGCCTAGGAATTGTAAACAAGGGTTTTGAACTGGAAATGTATTAGGAAATTTGTTATATCAAATAACCTAACACATAAATTAAAATAAGATAATCTAATAATAGTTATGTGTAAACAAATTTGTAAACTGTAGGAACATAGGGCTAAGTAATTACTTGAAGGAGAAAGTGAACACGTTTGTAAACAATGTAAGGTTATGTTTATGAAAGACCAAGCAAAACACACACAATTCAGAACTATTTCAAAAGTAAAACACAAAGACACTTCACACACTAATAATATTAATAAAATAAACACTGGAAGGTTTGTTGACGATAGGAAATTGAAACAGTAAGTTTCAACCGGGTTTAACCAGGTTAAAACGCCATTCTAAACAAACTGGTGAAAATAGTTCGTTGACATTAACAGCTGTAAAAACATGTGTGAAAGTCTAGTGGAAAGAAATCGAACTAAATTATAACCCATATGTGTTTTTTGGAGAAGAAAGGCGGCCATATTTTAAACAATTTAAGAAAAGCTAAGGACGCGTAGTTAGAGTTTAGTTGGATGGCGTGGGTGACGCTTACAAGATGGGACCTGCCAGGACCAGTCAAAATTCTATTTTTTTGGAAAGAGTTCGTCTAAATTATACAGTTTTGTGAGTAAACTTGGCCAGATTAAACAGGAATAAGAAAATTGAAAGAGTTAATACAGTGAAAATATAATTTAAAAGAACTAAAACGGATTTAAGTGTGTGAATTGTTTAATTGGAGAGAACGGGAATTTACGTAAGCGACCAGCAAAATTTTGATATTTATTAAGTTGAGAAATAGCGCTATAAAAAAAACTTTAGTGGACTTTTAAGATAGTAGAGAAGTTAAATTTTGTATTTTAGAATATCTTGTAGTTAATTAATAGTAAGAAATAATCCAGTTCAAAGAGTTTAGCCTTTTTGCATTTTCAAAATTTAATATTGTTTGTTCAAAATTTATTTAATTAACCTAAGAATTTCTAAAAATATAGCCCATGCGATAAACCCCGAGATATCAAGAGATCTTAAATAGCCAAGGGTATAAAAACCTTGTAACTCAAATTTAAAGAATCGAATTTTAGTATGTTGTGTTAAACTTGTTAAGTTCTAAATTTTTGTTTTGTGTATTGTTTAATGTTGAGATGAAATTGTAATAATAAATGTTTGTGAATTGTTCTTGAGTAGTTTTTTGGTTTTGGTTATTAAATAGAAATAATATATTTTCATTTAATAAAATAAAAGTACATTGTATTGTGTTTTATAGATACTTTACAATACTATAAACCTAGCCTTGATTCTATTCAACTCAGTGTTTAATTTTACAAAATTTTGTCTAAATCTATTTCCAGTTCAAATGTTTTTCATATAAAAAGTTCTAAATTAATTTTGTTTCAAAATCTCTCTAAATAAATTTTATCTCTTATTATATCGAGCTCCCACGTTGTTGCGCCAATTATAAAGTAATTTCCGTGCCGCGATACAACGGGGTTTTATTATTAAATGAAAATAATTAATTTCTCTAGTTACAAAACACAAACTCCTGAATAATTTATTCTTTATTATTATTTTTCTAACAATCGTACCCCACGTTGGTGTGCCAAATATAAAAATTTCTTCCGTGCCGAATGTAAAATATTTATAAAAGAGACGCAACTGTGTTTTATTCTATTAAATGAAGATATATTATTTCTATTTAATAACCAAAACAAAAAAACTACTCAGGAACAATTCATAATTCTTTATTATAACATTTCTTATTTGAACATTTAAAACAATACACAGAACAAAAATTTACAACTTAACAAGTTTTAACAAACTCGGTTTAACTCTTATTTGTTTTGATTTTAGAGTTACACAATTTTAATACCCTTGGCTAGTTTAAGATCTCTTGATATCTCGGGGTTATAGCATGGGCTATATTTTTTTTTAATTCTTAGGTTAATTAAATAAATTTTGAACAAACAATATTAAATTTTGAAATTAGCTTTAATAAATATTTTCCGGATGGAAATACTTTAATTTTGAATAAGCAAAAAGGCGAAACTATTTGAACTGGATTAAGTTCTTATTACTTACTATTAATTAACTACAAGATATTCTAATGTACAAATTTAAACTTCTCTATTATCTTAAAAGTCCACTAAAGTTATTTTTATAGCGCTATTACTCAACTTAATAAAGATCAAAATTCTGCTGGTCGCTTACGTAAAATTCCCGTTCTCTCCAGTTAGACATTTTACACACTTAAATTCTTTTTTGTTTACTTCACATTATATTTCCACTGTATTATAATTTGAAATTCACTTCTCCTTAATTTAGTTTGGCCAATCTTCTTAACAAATCTTTATAATTTTGACGAAGTTCCTAATAAATAGAATTTTGACTGGTCCTGGCAGGTCCGTCTTGTCGCGTCCCCACGCTATCTCTCCCTAAACTACGCGTCCTTAGATTTTCTTTTAAAATGTTACAAATATGGCGGCCTCCTCCTTCTAAAACACATGTTGTTATAATTCAGTTCGATTTCTTCTCACTAGAGTCGACTGCAACTGACCTACTTCCATTTGTTTTTACAGCTGATGCAATAAGGCGCTTGTTTTCACCAGTTTTAATTTTGTTAACATACTGTTTCAATTTTCCGATCCTTAATAAAGTTTCCAGTGTTTATTTAATTACTATTATTAGTGTGTGAAGTGTCTTTGTGTTTTACTTTTGTAATATTTTGAATTGTGTGTGTTTTGAGCCGAATTCATAGAAACATAACCTTCCAATCTCATTGTTTACAATCGTATTTCACTTTCTCCTTCAAGTAATTACTTATGCCCTATGTTACTAATATTTACAATTTTGTTTGAATATAATTATTATTAGATTATCTTGTTTTAATTTATGTGTTAGGTTATTTGATATAACAAATTTCCTAATACATTTCCAGTTCAAAAACCTTGTTTACAATTCTATGCTTTTACCTAAATTTAGTTTTCATTTAACCTAACCAATCTTTTAATGAATTTCTTTTTTAAATTTTGAGTGAGCTATTTCTAATATATTCTTCAATTCTTAAATAATATTATATAGCCCATTTTATAAATGTTACAATATATATATATATATATATATATATATATATATATATATATATATATATATATATATATTGTAATACTTGGTAATTTTGCTTTTATACAAGTCTTAATAAAAGTTATAATTTAAAAGAAATAACAATTCAATGCTGCTTTTTGTTACAATAAATTTTTAATATCTTAAAATGACATTCCTATTATCTTTTACAAAGTCACTTACTACTTAAAATTTCTTATTTCCTCTACAAAGAATTACAAAAATTAAGCTTTATTAGCCTAAGTCTAAAATTTGTTGATGGCAGCAAGAAGTTTAGTTATAAAATTTAATATGAATTGAAATTGATTTAATTATTTCAATTTGAGCTTGAGCTCTCTTTATCTCGGGTTAAATAGGTGGGTTTTCTAAATTTTGACTAATAAATTTTGAGTTGGCACTTTCAAAAAAATATCTAAATTACAATTCTTACAAGTTAAAATTTTTACAAGTTATTTTAGTTCCTAATTAAATAATTTCCTGAATAATGTCTTCTTAATTGATCAGTTCAATGGTTTGGCTTATTGTTACTCTGTAATTATGATTTAAATACGATACTGCACTTTCCGCACCAGTTAAAAAATAAAATTTTTACAGCCAATTCTGAATACGTCTTCCTCGTTCCGATGCTTTGTTCCAACTAACTACTGACGCTACCTTTGTTAGAAAAAAATGGCCAAGTCGTGAATTTCCGCTATTTTTTCGTTTATTCCTTGCAAGTAACAGCTTTACGGATGTCATGTTCTTCTTCTTTACGGATACACTTCTTCTTCTTTACAACTGCACTTAAATTTCTTTGCATTTAAATCCAAAACTGTTTTCTATTATATCTCCATGAGAAATATTTAAAACGAATATCTTTTGCCGGTCAATGCGCACGCAACTCCACAAATCCGTTACATCGTGTTTACTACAGAACACTCACTAGCTTGCCGTGTGAAAGTTTTAAGTGTATTTTTACATAGTTCTATTTAAATTGTTACCTATCAATTATTTCTAATACATATTCTTATAAATAGTGATTTGTGTGTTTTTTTTCTTTTATATAAAATCTTGTGATTAGATCTAAAATGTGGCCGTGTGCATTTTCTACACAAGTGAAATTAGGTTATGTTTACAATTCGTTCCTGGTATATTTTAGTAATTTTTACATACTGAATTTGTTTATATATATTTATCTTAATTTGGTAAGTGCCTTTTATATATATATATTACTTCAAAATGTTACATAGTCCCCAAATTTAGATAAAAAAAAAATTTTGATTCCAAAATTCCTTTTTTTTTTTTATCTCAATTTTCACATTTTGGGAGTAAACTCTTACTCTATCCTTCTTGCTTGTCTGCTGCCATCTAATTACATATGATATACTTAACTACTAACAATACAATAAATTAACAATTAACATTTAATCAACAATACTCTTACTCTTAACATCTCATACATTAATCATTTTCTGATTCTTAGAATCTATTTTATAAACTTTTTCTTTTTCTTTCTTTATTTTAATTTTAATAGAATGGAATCCTTCCAATCATAAGTCTTTTTATTTATCTATATAATCTATCTTCTGACACAGTGTTCTTTTTTTTTTAAATTTTAGCCTAACCGAGTCATAGCATGTCTAGGTTGTTTGTAGGTTAGGTCCTTGTTCTTATTCATTCATCCCTTCCTATTTTATTTTTATTTACATATTTTTTTTTTCAAGTGTTTGTTTAATTATTAAGTCATTTCTGGTCTATTGTCATTTCCGGTTTATTTGTTATCTATCCCTCCTACATTCGCTTCCTTCTCCTAATACTTTTATATCCTGAGACATTCCTGCTGTTACCATCTTATTATCCCTTGTTATTTTCCTTTCTCTCGACTTCTCCCTTTTTTTATTTAATTTGTTCTACCTGAAATTTATCTGATTCTCCCTGGTGTGCCTCCCTTGGTTCATAAAATTTCTTTAACAAGCTAATATGGAAAATTCCTCTAATTTTATTACTTCTAGCATCTTTGATTTCATAAGTCGCTTTGCCATATTTCTTGGTGATCACATAAGGTCCATCATATATATAAAATAATTTTGCCATCTCACCTCTCATACCCTGTGGTTGCCAATTTTCTTTTACTAATACCTTGTCCCCAACATTTAATTCTTCTATTTTATGAGTTTTATTAAATTTCTCTGCTCTCTTATGAGCCTTCTTCTTAATTCTACTCCTAGCAATTTCTAAATGTCTTTCTAAATTTATTAATTTTGAACTCCAGCCAAAATTTTTTTATTTCCTTTTGCCAAAACCTTTCATCCTGAATTCCTAGTTGTAGCTGGTTAGGTGTGTATCCTGTAGTCTCATGAGGAATTTCATTAATTGCCTGGTTAATAACCTCTACATACTTTCCCCATTCTCTATGGTTATGATGACAATATGTTCTCAAACATCTAATGATCTCCTTATTCACCCTCTCAACGATATTGCTTTGTGGCCTCCTTATTGGAGAAAATATTGGTTTCATTTCTCTATTTTTTATATACTCCAGCCATTTCTTATTATTAAACTGGGTTCCATGATCAGTCTGTATTCTTTCTACTCTCCCGAAATTTTCTATATAATTTTCTAAACATTTAATTGCCTCCCCTGTGGTTGCCTTTTTCAATTTATAGATTTGAACGAATTTTGTAAATACATCTAACATTACTAATAAATACTTATAGCCTCCTACAGTTCTTTGAAATGGTCCTATAAAATCAATTGACAATTGCTCCTTTGGTTTTTCCACTTGGATCCCTTTCATCTCTCCAAAATTACCTTGGGTTACATTTTTAGCTCTTTGACAAATATTACATGTTTTAATAATTCCCCTAATGCTTTTTCCCATCTTCTTCCAAGTGAAGCTCTCTGATAATATGGTATGACATTTCTTAGCTCCTGCATGCAGGTAATATTCATGACAAGTACCCACTATTTCTTTAATCATTCCCTTATTATTGTTTTTCTCAATCGCTATCTCCCTATTTAAAACTCTTAACTCTTCCCTGTTCTGTATTGTCATTCTTTCTACCTTCTCTATCTCTTTCTTATTAATCTCTGTCACATCAGCTATTATTTCTTTTGTTTCCTCTAAATTCTCCTTAATCTTCTCCTCTAAGTCTCTTCTCATAACTCCTATTACATCATTATTCTCGGTTCTCAACTGTTCCCTCATATCCTCTATCATTTTCTTACTTTCCTCCCTTATTTCCTGTGTTATGAATTTGAATTCTTCCTTCATCTCTCTCATTTCGTCTCTATTTTCCTCTAATTTTTTTGTTTATTTCCCTCATATCCTCACTCATATCCTCTCTCATATCCTTCATTTCCTCTCTCCCTTTTACACTCATTTCCATGAGAGTTCTCATCATCTCCCTTAAATCTTCATTCTCATTATTTCCCTTTTTCTGTTGGGTTTGCATCAGTGGTAATCCCCTAGCCTCATCTACTTGGGTTTCCACCTCACTCTCTTCTATAGGCATATCTGTGCCTTCCATTTCTGTCTCTTGTATTTCTAGGCTTGTCCCTTCTTCCAATTCTATTAGGCCTATTGTAGCTTCTTCAATTGCTGTACCCTTCCTAGACCTACTATGTTTGTTATATTCCTCTAATTTTTCTGTTTTTTTTGCTTTCTCCCTCCTTAAATTATATGTACCTGTTTCAGATTCCATTTTTTTTTTTTTTATTTCTTTATCTAAAATTTCAAAATTCCCCTTTATTCTATTTAAATTTTGAAAATAAAAAAATTATTGACTTATGGTTGCAAAGTCCTGAAAAGTAAACAATATTAATACAAATATTTAATTAATAATCTTATCTAAAGTGCCTTAAGGTTAATTCTTAAAAATTTTTATAATCGAGCCCCACGTTTGTGTGCCAAATGTAATACTTGGTAATTTTGCTTTTATACAAGTCTTAATAAAAGTTATAATTTAAAAGAAATAACAATTCAATGCTGCTTTTTGTTACAATAAATTTTTAATATCTTAAAATGACATTCCTATTATCTTTTACAAAGTCACTTACTACTTAAAATTTCTTATTTCCTCTACAAAGAATTACAAAAATTAAGCTTTATTAGCCTAAGTCTAAAATTTGTTGATGGCAGCAAGAAGTTTAGTTATAAAATTTAATATGAATTGAAATTGATTTAATTATTTCAATTTGAGCTTGAGCTCTCTTTATCTCGGGTTAAATAGGTGGGTTTTCTAAATTTTGACTAATAAATTTTGAGTTGGCACTTTCAAAAAAATATCTAAATTACAATTCTTACAAGTTAAAATTTTTACAAGTTATTTTAGTTCCTAATTAAATAATTTCCTGAATAATGTCTTCTTAATTGATCAGTTCAATGGTTTGGCTTATTGTTACTCTGTAATTATGATTTAAATACGATACTGCACTTTCCGCACCAGTTAAAAAATAAAATTTTTACAGCCAATTCTGAATACGTCTTCCTCGTTCCGATGCTTTGTTCCAACTAACTACTGACGCTACCTTTGTTAGAAAAAAATGGCCAAGTCGTGAATTTCCGCTATTTTTTCGTTTATTCCTTGCAAGTAACAGCTTTACGGATGTCATGTTCTTCTTCTTTACGGATACACTTCTTCTTCTTAACAACTGCACTTAAATTTCTTTGCATTTAAATCCAAAACTGTTTTCTATTATATCTCCACGAGAAATATTTAAAACGAATATCTTTTGCCGGTCAATGCGCACGCAACTCCACAAATCCGTTACATCGTGTTTACTACAGAACACTCACTAGCTTGCCGTGTGAAAGTTTTAAGTGTATTTTTACATAGTTCTATTTAAATTGTTACCTATCAATTATTTCTAATACATATTCTTATAAATAGTGATTTGTGTGTTTTTTTTCTTTTATATAAAATCTTGTGATTAGATCTAAAATGTGGCCGTGTGCATTTTCTACACAAGTGAAATTAGGTTATGTTTACAATTCGTTCCTGGTATATTTTAGTAATTTTTACATACTGAATTTGTTTATATATATTTATCTTAATTTGGTAAGTGCCTTTTATATATATATATTACTTCAAAATGTTACAATATATACACATTTTTTGGACTAGGAGACTGACAGACTTACCTTGGTAAGAGTCCACACTGTAGTCTTGAGATAGAAACACATAAAAACACACACACACACACACATATATATATATATATATATATATATATATATATATATATATATATATATATATATATACAAACATACACAGTTTTACACTGTAGCTTAGTCTTAGTTTAATTCTTACACACTGAAAGTACACGTAATATGACTTCAAAATAAATAAAAAGTCAATGTTTTGGAAATTTATTTCACTTACTGGATAGACAGCTCTATTCTTCTTGTTGGAGAGCAGATATACTTCACTTAAGTGTCTCTGCCCACATGATGCCCATAATTCACCCGTTGACTACTTGGCTGGGTAAAGCAATGGTTGACTAAACAAAAAGTTGTTCCATTAATAAAAATGCCTTTTATTTTGATCAAGTGTGCCGATCAAAAATACATCCTCAATTTTGTTTTTACTTTCCTTATTGTATTGTCCTGGTAGTTGTTACTGCATGGATTTAATTTTAAGAAATTAAATCTGATGTAACAAAATTTAAATGTTTCAGAAGAAAACTAAATTGGCTAAAAATAACTTTAAAATGTTATTTTCATGTATGTGAATTTGATATTAAAACATTCATATGCTTTAGGTTAGAACGTAATGCGGATAAACTCAGGAAACATCTGACTAGAATTACACTATCCGATGTTTTAGAATATGTCAAAGTCGAAGAACATTTGAACCTAGATGGCACTCCTGCTCATATTTATAATCTCCATTTTCAGTTCCTACCATACGATGCATACGCAGATAAGACACTTGTAAAACCAAAACAAATTCTAAGGTAAGATTCTGTTCCCAAGTCTTTTTACATATTTTAAATAGAAAACTGTAATCACGTATCATAAACAAATTTTTCAAAGCAAATTTTTTTAATAATTAAAATCAGGTTTTTAACCATTAAAAAAATTTAATTCTAAAATTTGTGTGTTTGTACTTTGGTTGACTAAAGTAACTAAAGTTACTTCTTTAGTGGAAATGTGAAGTAAATTTGAAAATTGTTGAATTTTATCTCTTTAAGAACCATTGTGGAAGTATTTTTATACATTTTTATGAGGGTTAAAAAATGAATATTCACACAAATATTTTTATAAAATTTTATTGCACAAAATGTGTAAGGAGATTTATAGATGGTATATGTACATATTTAGTTTGTTACTTATATGTATGTTTACAATTTTTTATGTATCTTGTAGGTTACTTATATGTATGTTTACAATTTTTTATGTATCTTGTAGACACGTGTGTGTCTGTGTATGTTGCTACAAAATACATAAAAAATTGTGAAGATATATATAAGTAATAAATTTAAAATGCATATACGAGGTGTGATAAAAAAATATGATTAATAGATTTTTATAATAGCAACTGCTATCGCTACATCCATATGATGAAATTTTGCCTAGTAGCGTGATCTGTTGAGACCGACAGCGACAAGTTTCAACATGCTGGAGCTTGACTCTCTACTGCCAGAGCTGCTAGAGTGAGGTCGTGTTTATCGTGTCTGTCGCGCATCATGGATTTTGAACAACGCATTAACATTAAGTTTTGTTTCAAGTTGCAATATAATGCCAAAGAAGCGCTTGTTAAAATCTGTGTGGTAACTCTGAAGACTGTGTACGAAAGGTATGACCGATATAAAAGGGGAAATGAGTCAGTTGAAGATGAGTAGCGTTCAGGGCGTCCCTTAATTCTAAAAAACAGACGACAATGTCCAGAAAGTAGAAACAATGTTTCGTTCAAACAGGCGAATGACTATTCGAGAGCTATCGGAAAATCTTAACATCTCGTACGGTTCCAGAAAAATGGGCAAATGGCTTTCTTCTTCGTCATAACAATGCGCCATATCACACCTCGCTTCTCATTCAATTCATGGGCGAAAAAAGTGTTCCTGTCTGTCCACATCTGCTATACTCATCCTATTTAGAACCATGCGACTTCTGGCTATTTCCAAAAATTAAAACTGTGCTTAAAAGAAAATGTTTTGACACCATTCCTGACATTGAGAGGGCCATGACCGAGCAGCTAAACGCCTTTCTGAAAGAAGCCTTCCAGAAACTTTTCTCATTAAGAAATCAACGTTGGGATAAGTGCATTGCAAGCCAAAGACAGTACTTTGAAGGTGATTCAATCGAATTCAATGTAAGTTTATTACTCTTTGAAATAAAAAATTATTCGCCATATTTTTTTGATCACACCTCATATTTATATTTTTTCTTGAGTTCAGTGTAAAGGGTCATTCTAAACCTCTTAAACTTTAAATTCCTAACAAGCTTTATTTATTCTACAGCTTTTTCAACAAGCTGTTGAAGAGTTAAACATTTTTTCGGGTGTTGTGGAAAAACTTTTACCTGTGTTGTTTTTTTTCTTTCAATATCACTTTCTTTGAAGTTTTATGTTTTTCTTAAAATATTTGCAATAGCTATCTTTCAGTTAGCTCATTATTATGGAATTTTAAGATGTTCTTTGAAATTTCGTTTTTTCTTCAAATATTTCCAATAGCTATTCCTCAGTTAGTTCATTTTTATGGATTTATTCTTTGAAGTTTTGTTTTTTCTTCAAATATTTCCAATAGCTATTCCTCAGTTAGTTCATTTTTATGGGATTTTATGATAAGATGTTATTAATTTCATCTCAACTCATGTCATCAGATCTATCATCCTTGATTTACAACCTCATATTTTTGTATGACATTCTTTTTACTGTGCACTTCTAACCAATGGTATTTTCAACAAGCGTTGATGAATTAGACTCTAATTGAATTACAGAATTGCTCAAAAGACATCACTAAAAATCAGTCAAAAAACACCGAAGGGGCAATACTGGTTAATAATAAAGTTTACATTGGTAATTTAATTAAAATAAATCAGGTTTTATTATTTCAGGTATATAGAAGACAAATTTCTATTGGAATTAACCAATAGCATGAAAAAACAATCTAGAATTAGAACCGCAGGTACAACTTCAGAAAATTTAGAAAAAACCAAGAAGACTGAAGATTATGGTGATGATGATGATGATTTGAGGGCTGATATTGTAAGCATTTATTTTTTTTAGCAAAAACTTTGTTATATTTTTTTTCTATATAAGTGCTTACTACGCACCAACATTCTCCTTCTACAAATAAGTCTACTTCCCTCTATGTATAACCAAGTATCGTAGCCTCAATCTAATTTCTTTGAACTTTTTACTAATCTCTCTACTAAATCTTTTGGCAAATATTTTCTTTTAGTCCGTGCTCTAATAAATTTTTAATTTTTCTAAGTCAGTTTCACTATTTTGTTTTCATTTAATCAGCCTGTTCAATTAACACATTCACTACCGCACTTAACAAAAAACCTTCTGGTATAAACCAACTGACTCACATATGTGCCATACGGTCTTTCTTCCTGGACTGTCGTCCCACATATGGTGCTTATGTGGTCGGAGTAGTTGAAATGAACTGATGACTCATATTTGGGACACTGTGTGTTACTTTTATTTCTCTGACAAATCAGTGGTTTATTTTAACAGCTAGATATATTCGTATCTGTCTGTAGACATGTCTGATGTTAATGTGGGACATTTGGTCTCTCAGTTATTCGAAGGTAAATAACGTCAAAATACAGTTGACACCTTTGTTTATTCCTTCGTTCCTCTGTGACATTTATCACAAAAGATGTAAAGTGTCACAAGTGCGTTTGTGTGTACTATGTATGAAACTCGAATGTAAACATATTTTGTCTCTGTTTAAAAATATTTATACTCTCTGTATTTTTTCGAGCTAATCGGCTAATCCGAACAGTGTTCGGTCCTAATTAGTTCGGATTAGCTGGACTCAAGTGCATATATATAATTCTATACTGAATTATATTAGGATTGAAAACTCAACTCATATGTTACTGGTTTTGATAAAACCATTAAGTACTCTGTATTCATCTTACATTTTCTTATCTATCTCTTTACAAGGAAATGTAAGAGTGAACTTGTGATGTTATATCAACTATATTCTGTCCAGAGGGTTTTGTGTTCTTATTCTAATACTACCTTTTTTTCACAATCACAATAACTGTTATAATGGCTAGTCTCAATAAACCTTTAAAAAAAAAATTCTAAATTTTACTGCTCTTGGTTTCAAAATACAGTAGAGTCTCGATGATTCAAGGTAGATGGGACCGAAACCTCCTCGAATTACCAAAAATACGTTCCTGTACATTAAAAAAAAACAAGAGTTTCAATGAATCTAATACTATAATTAAAAATTAACTAAATAAGTTCATAGAACTTTATATAATCATTTCTTGAAAGTTCGACTTATCTCTTTTGCATACCGTATTGATATAAACATATCTTGGGACCTAGACTCATTTCCTTTGCATATCGTATGGATATAAACATTTTTTGGAAGCCTGATTCACCATTTTCTTTCAAGTAGATAAAATAGGCTCAAATTTAACGAAAGCTCGAAACATTTAGACTCGGAATTTCGAGACTCTACTGTACTGTATTACGCCATGCCATGATATACTAATGACAAATATTTTGCTCATAGTATTAACACATTTTTATTTTTAAAGTTTGAACCACCAGTACAAGAAAAAAGAAACATTGCTTCAGAGCTGGCAGAAAGTTCAGATGAAGAATCTGCAGATGAAGATGATGATGCTACCACTTCAAAAATGAGGTAAAGCAACGATTCATACAATATTAAATTATCAAACTAAAAATTATCTCTATATTATGTACAGATATAAAATAGTTTTTTGACATTTCTGGGATTTTAGATCTAGACATCAAGAATCTCAAGAGTACCAAGATCCAGAACAAGAAGAAATGGATGATGAACAAAGTGAGAATGAAGAACTGGTGGAGGAAGAAGAAGTAGCTGTTGATGAAGAAGAAGAAAAGAATATATTGAATAAGGTTATGTTCTCCAATCAACATATTAAAAATTACAGGTATGAAATCTTTAACATTACAGACATGTTTGAATAAACAAAAAATAAGTTGTTGCTCATACTTCAAGTTATAAGGTCTTGGCTTGTTGAGCTTAGTGTTTTTACTAATTGGGATACTTGGACGGAACATTTCCATCTGAACTGTTCCGTCCAGGGTAGCCCCTAGTAGTTTCAAGTTTTTTTGCTATATCACAGCATTTGGAGTGACGATTATTGTTACTAGGTGAATCAGCAGTATTTGTTCTATAAATATTTTGTTTCATAGGAGGGGTAACCTTTCTAGAAATACGAATATAATAACTTGACATCGCATGATGTTTTGGGTTTGTGTTTAGTGTAAACATTGTCGCTTCGGGGTTTACTCTAAAGTGAAATAGATTTATTTATATTAATGTTTATTTGAGCACTCGAGATAATTATTGAATAAATGATAAGTAGGTTGAATATGGAGTACTTACTTTACTTTATCCAACGCCCGTCTGTGGCATTTGGATTATTTGACGCCGAGCCTCCCAGTACCGAGCAGGATGTCGTCAAGAGCATGGTTGAGTTTGGGGCAGGTGACTTGCCACCATAATTTCCGTGGAACAGAGTGGACACACGTCCGATTCGGCTACGCCAAGCCGGTGTAGGTGAGCCTGCAGATAGTCGTGACCGGTTTCCAGGCAGAACCTTGCAACAGCTTCACCTCTCTCCAGATGACCAGGTATGTGGCCTGGGATCGCTAAGTTTGCCCATATTTTGCCCGTGGATGCGTTTCTTAGTAGGTTCTTATTGAGCCTGGATATGGTAGAGTCAATTTGGGATTTTGCCGTTTCAAGGGTTTGGAGAGTTTTAGGTTGCTACTCCTCTGCTCCTTTTTTGACCATTTCATCTGCCTTTTCGTTTCCTGGAAGGCCGACGTGGCTGGGGCCCCTGCTAATAAAGTTTGGCTAATTTCTTGTGGCAGTTCGAGGCATTCAGGCTTTCAGTGGGTTTGTTGTTGCTGAGGGCAGAGATTGCAGCCTGTGAGTATAAGAAACACAATACTGCTTGATTGTAAGTTTAGCACCTCCATACTATTGGCAGCCTCAGTGATGGCACATATTTCTCCCTCGAAGTTACTAGAGTGCTTGAATATGGAGTCAAAAGTTTATTTATTTAGTATAACATTTTGGCAACTAATTTGTTGCCCTTATCAAGCCTAAAAAAAATATTAGTCATAGTCAACACACATTTAATTAAATAATTAATTAAAAAATTAGTACAACCAAAAATAGAGCGTAATATGTATTGGATTCAATTTTTTCTGAAAATAAACCTATGATATTTTCAATGGTCTGCAAATGTTAAAAATACTAGTAACACGTTTGCTGCGATAGACCCGTAACAGAATCGTGCTTATGGAACTGTGCATCTGGACTGTTTTATATTACAATGCACGTCACACCATTGTCTGTGCACTAAACCAATGTTTTTGAGCATTGTGGTCTCTATTTTTATTTTGTAAAATAATAGGATCACAAAGTAATACATTTTGGATTTAATATTGAAATTTTGTCATGATACTTTAGTTATCCATGAATGCTTAATAATTTTTACATCTCTGGAGGTTGTAAGTGAGGCCAAACCGAGCAGAATATGCAACTTTGAAGCAGTATAAATAAACAAATCAAATGGTTTATCATCGAAACCCATTTTGACTAATAGCCAAAACTGTAATGTATTTATTAGTCAGATCCAAGAGCTACCACACTCTTAATCTTCACAGCAAAAAGCTAGGATTCTAAGAATAGTCAAAAGACTGGCCTCAGAAATATACAAGCAATAAGCTTTACTTATATTTATAAATTGTAGGACAGCACTGTTTTGGTATAGTAAATAAATATAATAGCAGGGGCTGTAAATCACCAACTGTGACATTTTCTGAAGTCTTTTATGAACATAGTAATTACAGTCAAACCTCTATATAACGAACCTCCAGATAACAAAACCCTCTACAAATGTTTACCTTGTCCCATGATATTTTAGAAGTTATACTGCTATTTACCTCTATGTAATGAATTTCGGACCTCTCAATAACGAAGTTTTTTCTTCACTTCAACCGAAGATATGTAGTGTTGTATAGGCAGCTCACAATGTCATTTCCAGGAAATTGTTTATTTTCAGCAGGAAGGTCAACAAAACCAAGAATTGTAGGCGAAACACATGCATGTTTGATTGCATGTTATAGTTCGGTTCAGTTAAGAATGCAGTGACTCATCGGTTAGGAATTCTAAGAACTCAGCATTTATAGATAGGCTTACTGTACAGGCCTACAGTACATTCCCATCCCCACCATTTTCTTTTATCACTCATTTCAATGTTACTAGCTCAATTACTCAGTTTTATTCGTGCCGTGAGTTTGTCGTACTGTGAAAAAATGTCAAAAAAAGTGTTTAAGTGTAGCAGAAAAAGTGAGTGTTTTACGAGAGGTTGATGAAGGTGTAAAAAAGTTGGATGTTGCGAAAAAAATTCCTCAGAGTTCGCTATCCACTATTCTAAAAAACTTGGATCAAATTCTAAAACAAAGTGTTTCTTATGATTTGCAAAGAAAGAAAATGAAACTTTGTACATTCGACAATATCGATAACGCTATGAGTAAATGGGTAACGGTAATGCACGAGAAAAATCTTCCATTGTTAGGAAATCTTATTAAAGAAAAGGCTTTGAAATTTGCATTATAATTAGGACACAGTGGCTTTAACGCAAGTAATGGTTGGATAGAAAAATTAAAAAAACACCATAACATTGTTCAAAAAGTCATTTCGGGAGAAAGTGTTAGTGTTGATATCCCCACTTGTGAATTGTGGAAAGGAAATGTGTTGAAAAAAGTTTTAAATGATTATGAACCGAAAGACATTTTCAATGCTGATGAGACTGGTCTGTTTTTTAAATGTTTGCCCAACAAGACACTAACTTTTAAAACCGATCCTTGTTTTGTAGGAAAAGGAAGCAAAGAAAGGATCATCATATTAGTGGCAGCTAACATGTTAGAAAAACTCAAATTACTTGTGATTGGCAAAAGCAAATGTCCGCGATGTTTCCGATCTGTCAAGTCCTTAGATGTTGATTACGCGTTTAAAAAGGCGTGGATGACGAGCGAAATTTTCATTGAATGGATATTGAAGATGGACAAGCAGATCTCCAAAGAATAAAGGAAAATTGCACTTTTCATCGACAACTGCCCTGCACATCCGCATCAATTCCAAACTGAAGAGTGTCAATGTGTTTTTCTTTCCACTAAATGTTACATCGATACTTCAACCACTCGATCAGGGAGTAATAAAGAATTTAAAGCTACACTACAGAAAAAAATATTTTAAAAAAGATTGTGACTACCATAGAGAACAATGAAATCGTACCAAAAACATTGTTAATCTAAGGAACTGCATCGCTGAACTGGCAAAAGTTTGGACGAATGACATGAAGAAAACAACAGTTTTTAATTGTTTCTCCAAAGCTGGATTTAATTCGGTCACACATGAAGAGGACAGTGAGGACATGACTTTAAGTGAATTAAAAAAGCAATGGGATTTTCTGAAGAGTTCAGGAAACTTAGCTGATGGCGTTCCACTTGAAGATTTTATTTGTCTGGAAGAAGATTTGGCTGTTTCCAATTTTCCAGACGACAGAAATACTCCAAAGCGTCCAGATGGCAAACTCAAATGAACTTTTGAAAGATGATGACAACTATGACGATGATTGTGATGAATCTGAAGAGAAGAACCCTACAGATCATGAAGTTTTACAAGCTTTCAAAATCATCAGGCGAGGATTTCAACTGAAAGATGGTGTACCAGACAACATTTTAGATTGTTTGAATAAATTCAAAACATTCATTGAACGTGATGTTTTATTCAAACGCAAAGTGCAACAAAAAATTACTAACTTTTTCAAGTAAAACTTTGAAAACTAGAAACGATTTTAAAAAAACCTATACGAAGTTACTGTATTTACAGTACTGTATAACTGTACATCGTATTTTATGTTTAATTTAATACAGTATTTTTTTCTCCGGATACGGTCTGTGTAGTGTATAAAACAGTTTTTGTCGTTTGAAATTGAATTGTGTATATAAAAATAAAATACTGATAGATTGTGTGTATTCAAATAAAATCATTATAGGCAGTTAATAAATGTAATACGGTTAATAAATAATAGTTACTAAATTACGGCCTACTGAGTTTGCTTCGATTAAATTCCACTACGTTCAAGTCATGCTTCCTGAAAATGAATTGGTGAGTGTACTTATTTACCAGTAAGTTTTCATAAGCATTAGATAACTTATCATAATAGCCTATACAGAGTAGACCCTATGAAAAATATCGAGTATGGATATCTAATACAATGCAGAAACATTCTGAAAACATCAATAAAACATTTTTAACAATTTTATTAATCACTTAAACAATAGTTTATGACTATCCGAACTTTATGTTTAGTAAATTTGTTAAAACTTACTGAAACAGAACGTTTTCGATCGCTATGTGCCGATCTTCATCAGTGTCTCTGATGACACTCAAGAGACACTGATGAAGATCGGCACATAGTGATCGAAAACGTTCTTGTCTCAGTAAGTTTTAACAAATTTACTAAATATAAAGTTCGGATAGTCATAAACTATTGTTTAAGTGATTAATAAGATTCACTGAACGTAATGGGACTACAAAATTCAAGAATTTTTAACAACTTGAATTTCAAATAAATTGAGACATTATAAAACATTATCGTATATTAACATTGGCCTATTGCACTAACTACACTCGCGATATTATACTGTATCCCTTTTATTACCATTTTATCGTAATGCGGTAAGATCAGTAAGATGGGGTGGAACCATTCTTGACAACACAACCTCTCAATAACGAATACCTCTCTACAACGAATGTTTTCTCTGGATAATCGACTTCGTTATACAAAGGTTCGACTGTATTTCTAAAATAAATAAAAATAACTAGGGATGGGTCAATACCTAAAATTTTTTATTCTGATTCTAAAATCTTTCTTCTGATTCTCGATTCTTTCGTCATATAAGCCTACATATTCTCCAATAATGAATTTAGTTACCATCTTGGTCACATGGTGGAGCCTTTTAAAAATTCCATTTTAATGTAATAGGCTGCACAAAGCATTCAACTTTGATTTATGAATAGGACTTTCTGAAAGCATGACAAATATATCGGACAAAAGTAATGATTTATATAAAATTGCAAATGTAAACTTCAGTTCACAATTATAATATAACCACAGTAATAGCCATTTCAGTTTGTAAAACTGGTGTTTTGTTTTGACATCTATGAAGCGTTGGCAGCCAGAGATGGGGAGAGAGAGAGTGTCAAGCCTGTCTGAGTGAGAGTGAGACAGCAGAGAGAGATACAAGCGATCCAGAATTGCATCTGAATGTCTTTGTTGTTGTGTCATAATTAATAATATTTTCGTTTAATTCATTCAAAGCAACTTATGCATAAATAAGATACAGTTGTTAATTATTTTTCCAATAAATCACACTACACATGTATTTTACAGTTAAAAAAACAAGAATCGAAATCAGCATTTTAATCAAGGAAGTATCAAGTATGAGAATCGGAATTGGCTCATCCCTAAAAATAACAGATGTTCTGTATAAAGAAGTTCAAAGAATTACCATATTCTCAATATACTTAGAATTATTTTATTATTTTTTTGAATAGATTGTTTTTGTTTATTATGTAAAACTCTATCAGAATTTATTTATAATAATTTAAGGGAAATATATTTTAACCAACTACTCGTGAGGTAAGTAATGATTGGGGCTAAATAATTCACTGAAAATGACACTAGTCTTTTAAAACCTGAAAAAATTTTAATACAGGTTTTTCAGTAATAATTTGTTTACCAGTAACTACTGTATTGTACGCATTGTTAATTATAATATTTAAACTGGATAATAAACCTTGCTTAGTTCTTGATATTTTAAAATTGATTCTTATGATATTATATTGTCAATCTCTATTGGTGCTGTGGTTATCTACGGTTTGTATTGTTTTTTAGGTTTGACAAAGAAAGGGAGTTATGGTGTGAAGTTACATTGGTTTTTCCAGTTTCTCTGGGTAGTATAGACCTGTCAACGTTATTGCATGAAATTTCAGCCAGATCTGTCATCCATCAGGTCTCGGGTATACGCAAAGCCTTTACCAACAAATCAGGAGAAAAACTTATGCTTAAAACAGACGGGCTCAACTTTTCTGAAGTGTTTCGTCAGGTGAAATTGCTAGACGTAAACAAACTATATTCCAATGATGTTCAAGCTATTGCTGAAACGTACGGTATCGAAGCTGCTGCTAAAGTCATAGTTAAAGAGATCCAAGATGTATTCAAGGTATAAAATACTCTTATGGTATAAAAATGTGATATTTTTCTTAACACATGGTTTTTCTACAGGGTAAAGCACAATATGGTATAATTTTTAGGAAAACGTTTGTTTCATGAGTAGAATTATGTCACATGATCTAGTTTGTAAAAAGTAACATATTGATGTATATACTCACTATACTCAAATATAGGGTCTGACATGATAAGATATACATTAAATATAGTTAACTCTTTCAACCCTACACCTGAGTATAGATTGGGCCACTTAGTTAATGCAAGTTGCCTATGCTCATGTGTATCTCGGGTTCCCGTATTTATTTCCACAGCATCGTAATTTATTCGTATTTTCAGTTTTGTACCTTCTTTATGTTGGTTATTTTATTTTACACGTCTTTACCTTTAGGCCATTCAGAGTTTATTTGACTTTACATGTCCTTACCTTTAGGCCATTCAGAGTTTATTTTACTTTACATGTCCTTACCTTTAGGCCATTCAGAGTTTATTTTACTTTACATGTCCTTACCTTTAGGCCATTCAGAGTTTATTTTACTTTACATGTCCTTACGTTTAGGCCATTCAGAGTTTATTTTACTTTACATGTCCATACCTTTAGGCCACTCAGAGTTTATTTTTTTTTACATGTCTTAACCTTTAGGCCATTCAGAGTTTATTTTACTTTACATGTCCTTACCTTTAGGTCATTCAGAGTTTATTTTACTTTACATGTCCTTACCTTTAGGCCATTCAGAGTTTATTTTATTTTACGTGTCCTTACCTTTGGGCCATTCAGAGTTTATTTTACTTTACATGTTCTTACCTTTAGGCCATTCAGAGTTTATTTTACTTCACATGTCCTTACCTTTAGGCCATTCAGAGTTTATTTTACTTTACATGTCTTTACCTTTAGGCCATAATGAGTTTATTTTACTTTACATGTCCTTACCTTTAGGTCATTCAGAGTTTATTTTACTTTACATGTCCTTACCTTTAGGCCATTCAGAGTTTATTTTACTTTACGTGTCTTTACCTTTGGGCCATTCAGAGTTTATTTTACTTTACATGTTCTTACCTTTAGGCCATTCAGAGTTTATTTTACTTCACATGTCCTTACCTTTAGGCCATTCAGAGTTTATTTTTCTTTACATGTCCTTACCTTTAGGCCATTCAGAGTTTATTTTTCTTTACATGTCCTTACCTTTAGGCCATTCAGAGTTTATTTTACTTTACATGTCCTTACCTTTAGGCCATTCAGAGTTTATTTTACTTTACATGTCCTTACCTTTGGGCCATTCAGAGTTTATTTTACTTTACATGTTCTTACCTTTAGGCCATTCAGAGTTTATTTTACTTCACATGTCCTTACCTTTAGGCCATTCAGAGTTTATTTTACTTTACATGTCCTTACCTTTAGGCCATTCAGAGTTTATTTTACGAACAGAAACTTGTTAAGTGTGGTGACCTAGAACTATCAGACATTTGTTTAACAGATTTTGGTTTGGTCAGATAATGAGTGTTTTATTAGTATGTGTTGTTTACATTGCAAGTTTGTTGTTATTTATTCTATATCTTATTTTTACCTCATTTTGTTTATTTAATTTGTAGTTTGTGTAAGGCTACAAGTGTTAAGGCCTCCGAGTCTGTTGTTTTTTGCTTTAAATTTATATTTCAGTTATTTATCATATTTAATTTTTATTGTTATTGATGTAATAGTTAAAGACACTTTGGGAATTGATTCAATATGAGATGTGTTGATTCTAGACAGTAACAGTGACAGCGAAACTGATCTTGGCTGAGGTACAATCTACATATCTTTATTGACGAGCTGAATGGAAAACCCAATTTTAGAGTTTTCTAAATTTTAAAAGAAATATTTCTAAATTACACTTTCTTTTAGCTTTAAAACGATATGTAACACAATATTTATTTTCATTCCAATGTAAAATATTTTTAATGAAGTGCAGTGATGTACATTGTTGCTATTTTATTTTTTTGACATTTTTATAAATTTTTCAAACAAGCATAACACCATCTATATGTAACTAATCAATTCATATGTATATATTTCCTGAAAGATTGTTTTAATCCCTTTACAAAAGCATATAATTTGTTGTAAATATGGTATTTAAAGCTGCTCTGATCCAAGAATATTTAATTCCTGGCTATTGTAATCATTTTATCACGTTCTTTGGTGTTTCTTTTTGTGCAATTGGTGTTTAGTCTTCAATATTAAACTGGGAAAAAGTCAGACAAAAAGGAAAGTACCAGTAAAATAGCATTAGAAGGTTTGTAATAGAATCTGAATTGGAAGTGAAACATTGTTTGTAAAACGTATATATTCTGTTGCTTTATAACTAGAATTTATTTTCAAAATTCTTCCCTTCTCTTTTTATTTATAGACACAAATTTCAGGCTACAATTATCAACAATTATTTAAGGCAACTTTTAGCTTTTCAGCTGACATTCTTTTGAGATTAATCATTACATGAGCCTCTTTAAAATTATTCTTCGTTGTAATTAACCCATTGAAGCCTACGCCCGAGTATAGAAAAGGGCCATTTAGTTAACGCTCGTGTAAAGCTCGGGATCCTGTATTTATTCCTATAGCAACATAATTCCAGCGTATGTTTGGTTTTGACGATATACATTTTTACATCGCTTATTCTACTTTGTCTTTAACTTTGGACTAACCAGAGCTGCTTTTATGAAGAAAAACAATTTATGAAGTGTGGTGGCCAGGAGCTAGCAGACAGTTATTTATTTGCGGTCAGATAGTGTGCGTTTCGTTAGTGTAAGTTGTTTATGATTCGAGTTTGATGTATTTTATGATCTAGCAACATAGTATCCTCTTGAATAATAATTTAAACTTTGCCGTCCAGAAATCGATCAAAACCAGTCTTTTTCGCTAACGTTCTTGCCATCCAAAACTTGCCCGGTTGGTCCTCTAAGGGTTTAAAATTCTTAAAATTATTGCGAGTTAGTAAAAATGTGTATGTAAAGAGGTGTAAATGTTATTTGAAAAAAGCAATGTTTGAGTAAAGTTCTGTAAGAGACACAGTAGTTGTAGAATGACAATTTTCCTAAAAAAATGTAATGTTATTGATATCTTTTTAAATGTCTCATTTGTCAAAATAATGTTCTAAATTTTGTTTTTTTTTCTTAGTTTAACACATATTTTAAAATTAATATTAGCATTTATAATTTTTTTAGGTGTATGGAATCACTGTAGATCCAAGGCATTTACTTTTAATTGCCGACTACATGACATATGATGGAACTTTCCAACCTTTGAGCCGCAAAGGCATTGAAGCAAATCCTTCCCCATTACAGCAGATGTCATTTGAGTCTTCTCTTATATTTTTAAAATCTGCAGTGTTACGTGCAAAATCAGATACATTGACTTCACCAAGTGCAAAGCTAATGGTGGGTCAGCATTGTAAAAGTGGAACTGGTGCATTCGAATTAGTTCATGAACTTCGGCTTTAAACTGAAATAATTTTATTTATTAGCTATTTGTATATTGCAATAAAATTTTATTTGATTTATTTACATATTTTATTTCTGAAATATTAAAAAAATACCTATACAAATAGAACATAAGTGTTAAGAAAAAGTTGTTGAACTTCATGTAGTTATCAGTACAAATTCCTTGTCATTAATACAACAGAACTCCAATTATCCAAATCGCTTTCAGATTTTTAGAACAAAAATAAGATAGAAACGACTGTAGTTTTCAAAATAATGATTCTATCTACATGTACTATTGGCCTTTTCTTCTGAAGCTAGTGTGTGCGCAGAGTATACATTATTTGGATACCGAGTCCAGTCTCAGTGGAGTTATGTATAGTTGACTGTCGTCCATCACCAGATGGCCGTCGGGCCCAACTCTCACTATTTGTTTTCATACAACGATTCTAGACATTAACAGGAGCAAACCTATACTTTTAAATGTCAGTGATTGTAGATAAATGTTTTTCAAAAAATCAATAAAGGCGGCAAAAAAAAAAAATTAGAAGATGTCATTTTATAACTAATTAAAATTGACCCATTATACAAAATTTAAATAACCTAATTTCTGTCTATCCGAATGTGTTCCAGTCCCAATTGATCGTATAATTGGGAGTTAGAACTCCAAGTAGACTGTAGTTGAGTTATTTTTTATATAAGTATTATTTTTAGAAATGTGCTTGTTTTTTTAAAACAGACTAGAATAAGATATTTATGGTAATAAAACTAATATATTTGCTATCGACTATTCACAAATTAAGACATCCTTAGGTAAATCTTTAAGTATACTAATTTAACTGTCAGAACCTTACAATCTAAGAGGAATCCATATTCTCTTGTCTAACATTTAATTCCAACACCATTGTTCAATTTATAGTCAAATCGGTAAAAATAATTTCATAATTATTTAGTGGTAGAGGTCAAAACAAAACCATGGTGCTATATAATGTCAGAAATTTAATGTAACTGGTCACGAAGAAATAAAAATATGTCAATTCCATGGATGATGATAGGACAGTGGTTGTCCAATCATATCGTTAATATTTAAGTTTTTTACTATTAGCAACGTTTGTATTGCAAATCCAGCAGTTCTAATGTTAAACGTATCACAACAATCTCTTTAACCCTTTACTGTTTACGGACTAAGGCATGACAATTTATTAGTAGCAGGAATAAAGACTAGGAAAGCTAGCTTGCTTCAAGACAGTTTATTTTCTGATTTGTCGTGCACAAGACTAGATGTTTGTCAAGGTGTCTAGTAAAATAGCTTGAAGAAATTCCCTGAGTTTTCCCTGACTTTTCCAGGGTGTCTAGTAAAATAGCTTGAAGAAATTCCCTGAGTTTTCCCAGACTTTTCCTCTTTTAGATGTCTATAGAAAGCCCAGTTTACATTGATATCTGAAGGATCTTGGATAAATCCAGACTTTGAAGAACGAATTGAGTAACTCTTTTGCTTTTGTGTCTGTAAGGAACACAGAACAAAAATATCGAGCTTTCACTTCATCCGTCTCTGCATCCCAATACCTAACACTCAAATCCATTTGGGCTCTGTGATATTTTGTTTAAACTTTCATCAAAGCCAATTACATAGTTAGAATTTGAATTTAATGATGTCAGTAACAGGTCTTTAATATAATTTGATAAACCGATTACAACACTATAGGAAATGTTATCTTTCCCCAATCTCATGTTCTGTGCAATGGTGCTATCAGGGAACATCCTTAGAAAGAGGCACACTACCTTCTGCATTGCGTAAAGTGTTGCATTACTAAATTCACGCACCATATAATCTCTGCTTCAGTCACTTTATCTTTTAGTTTATATTTATCCTAAGGAAGGAGGGGAGGTAATGACGACATCTGCATGACGCGCTTGCCCGCTACGGCAATGAAAACTGGAACCTTCCATGTTGAAATAAACAGTGTACAAATAATCACCGTCAAATAAAACACATACTATCACGAGTCTAGACAAATAGCTGGCTACGAATGTTTACACAGCGTTCTGTGTGGTCAGAAACAGACTGAGTTATCTGTTATCCCCACCTGTCCATATGATAACAGAACCACTGCGCACCCCAAGGCCACGGTCCAGGCTAAAACCTCCCAGCTGTACCAACTCGACACGTTTAATATTTATTGACATAAGTCCTGAAGTCATAGCATTGGGCTTATCAAAAAAATAATGGGCATCTAAATAAAGAAGTGTTATTTCCTGACTGCCCTGCCCCTAAACCGCTGGCTTACAATACCAAATACTCGAGAGCAATGGCCACTAGTTTTGTTTCTAATCAAAATAAATATTTTCCCGATTTTTAAAAATTTTCCCTGAATTTTCCAGAATCTTAAAATTCCCTGACTTTTCCAGGTTTTCCCGGTTTTCCCTGTCACTAGACACCCTGTTTGTGCATTCTACGGGATATGTATCAACCTGGGAAACTTACACCATAAATAAATAAATATATTTATGACCCATTGTCATTCTGTCATACGTCTAAACATGTTCAAGACACTATCAGCAAGTAAATATGTTAAACACTTCAGCATTTTTTATGGCAACTTGAGTGAGAAGCTCAGTATAGATTTTACTCTGTCGCTCTACATAATTTTTATATTTATATTCTTGTGTACATATGAAATGAACAATAATAGTGGCTGCCTAGAAACTTGCGTAAACTTCAAGCGGTAAGTAACTTTTAATTTGTTTTGACTAATTATGATTACACATAATAATCAATTAACAAATAATAATGAATAAAAAAATTCCACCTATATAAAAATTAAAATATTTAGTGCTTTATAAGTGAGAATATCTTTGTATCAAAATATAACTAAACTAGGAATTAATTTGTCAGGTGATAGTGTCTGCATTATCTACCGTGTGGCAACCCTCAAGTAACCCAACAGGCAGGTGGACTTGTTGAAGGATCCCAACCCTTCAAATTTGAAGTAGTAAATCAATTCACTTATCTGGGATCCATTGTCAGCTCCAATAATAAAGTCTCCATTGAGGTGAATAAAAGGATAGCCAATGCCAATACTTTGGATTACGCAAACACCTAAGCAGCCAGTATTTAAGTAGGAAAACAAAAATGATGCTCTATAAGTCGTTGACGTCCCGTATTAACTTATGCCTCTGAATCTTGGACATTAACGAGGAATGAGGAAAACAACCTGACTATCTTCGAGAGGAAGATCTTCAGGACGATTCTTGGGCCTGTGAATGTTGGTGGGCAGTGGAGCAGGAGAATTGTGAGCTTTACGAGCTGTTTGGAGAACCCAATATAGGCAAAGTAATCAGAATTGGAAGACTGTGCTGAGCAGGGCATGTGGCCCGGATGGAGGAGAGTGACGTACCCAGAAGCCTGTTGGATGGAACTATCTACAAAATGAGAGCAAAGGACGTCTTAGACTTAAATGGATGGAATGTATTGTTCAGGATGCCAGAATCCTGTTGAATGTGAGGAACTGGAGAGCAGCAGTACAGGATTGGACTGCCTGGGGAAGGGTCTTTGAGGAGCCCAAGGTCCACACGGAGGAAGGAAGGCTAGTGTCCGCAACACGTATGTAATTAGATCCGCAATGGGTTAAGAAGTATACGGAAACTAGTTTGAATGCCAGATGTTACATTTCCTTAGTAAAATAGTGATATTTGAAACTTCTGGCATAAAAGCAAGAAGACTAGATTGGCTCTGAAATCACTAAGTCTTAATAGCCAAGTGATCTATTGATTTGAGTATTTTCACAACTTAAAATCATAGAATGGAACCACCTGAAAGTTTTTCAAATGGCAAATGCAATACTAGTTGGTCATGTCTATCAGTACCTTATAATATCCCTGTACTGTATAATAGTTTAAATGGTTTTTACATTACACAGGGACTAAAACTCTAATTACTTGGTAAACATATCAGTAAGACAATATCCTGTGCAGGATACAAAAACACCTCGTTCGAAAAACTATAACGAAACTGTTTGCCTTACACACTGTCAGAAGTTAACTTAAAAACTAATCCTATCCGACTATAAGAATTACAGCTTAGACTAAACAGAAATAAGTTTGTTGACCTCTTCAATCTAATTAAACTGGTCTGGGTGCTGCATGAGAGAGATTAGTGAAATGCAATTAGTCCACAATCTACCATGATAACATCTTCATAGTCAAAGAAAACACAGGAGCTTTTTTATTATAAAATGGCATTTTTCATTAAAAATACCATTTCCATCATTTTAGGTTTCTGGTCACTAACCCTTGCGATTTGAGGTTTGGGTTAAATTCTAGGCCGTCACTATTATTGTTCACTTTGGATGTAGATAAAAAAACACTAATAAGAATAAATTTAGACTAAGTAGTTTTAAAATTTACTACTTTAAATGTCAATGCTGTTGCTCTCACTCAATTCCATCAAGTTGTCAACCTTCGACTGCAGATTGTCCATATTGACAAACAAGAAACATTAGCTACGACTGACACTGGGTATCAACTGAACTGAGCAAAAGAGTCCACTAGATATAAAATCTGATGACTGGTCTATCTATCATGCCTGATAAAAAGACAATTTAAAGGCTATTGATATCTATTCTTCTCTTAAGCTGCATGTTTCACGAAGCAATAAATATCCCAATAGACATCACACACTGTCTGGAACATGATCTATCAAAAAATAAACTATTGAAGCAAACAAAATCATGATGGCAAACTGACATCCATACGATATGGATGATTAATGTCGTGACATATGTCTGTAGGCAGCATATAGGTAAACGTTCACCATTTTCCACTGAGTTGTAACTTAAATAATCTCAACAATTTTACACTTCTATCACAGTTACTCACTGAATTCAATAATTTGAACTGAATAGTTGAGGTTTGAGATATTTACACCAAACAATTTACAAAGATATTATCAGAAAGAGACTAATTAAGTTGAAGGCGAGGAAGATTTAAAATAAAAATATTAGTTTTCTTTTTTTTTATTTTCACACAAAAAAACAAATATGCTTAACATGATTCAAAAAATAATCTGGTTAAAAGAACTACATATAAATAAAAAGAAATAATTGTAGATGTAAAATATAAACAGTAGTTAAACAATGTAATTAAGAAATCGATATGTACATTAAAACTAATTATATTACAGTCATGCAATTACATTACCAATAGCTATACAACAATTAAAAAAATATCTCAAAAACTACACATGAATAAAATCATATTAAAATATAGATAATAGTACAACAGTCTCAAACCAGTTTAATAGTTGCCTTTAATAACATACAACTATTACTTTGGAATTAGTTTATAAAATTTTTTATTAAAAAACTTATAACTAAAACTTAAAAATTAGGCGCTACATTATGGGTATCATTACGCAGCAGCTAAGACGTACTTGAAAACATCACAAGAAAACCTGGCTGTTGGAAAGAGATGGCAAGAACTTTGCACCAACCCCATTCCAAAAAACCTGCCTCGACCTATCAGTGTTGCGCCGTTCCGTCTAACCACGGGACACGACTACCTTCAGGCGCACCTTCATCGCATTGGGCTGGCGGACACGGATCGGTGCCCCTTGTGCCAAACAGGAAAGATGGATGGAGACCACCTTCCTGCCTGTCCACAGCTCGAAGCATACAATAGCGACCAAAAAACCAGACTCTCCAAGCTCTACTGGTCTGCACGATGCCAAATGGTCGAGTTAACAAGGGCAGGCGTTGGATAAAGTAAAGTAAGTAAGTTATGGGTATCAAAAATACATTAAACTGTATTGCATTGAATACTAAAGAAATAACAACTGTTATCTATTATTTGGCATTACATTGCTCTTTTTTATTATTTAACAGATTGTTGTTAGAAATTATTAAAAAATAATGTTCCCTACATATGCTTATTAACACTCTTGTTGCAATACTAAGATGGAGAATATAAACCAGTATATTATAAAGGAAACATGTTGAAATATATCCTTTGAATCATAGTGGTCTTGCTATGAAACCACCTTAAAAGTCACCTTGAAAGTCAATATTAAGACATCTAAAAAATCATTAATGACCGTCTAAACAATCAGAATATATTCAAACCAATATTCAAGACATCTATAAACCATCCACAGCATTGGTATTTTAACCCTTTGGATCACAGTGGTTTTGCTATGAAACCACCTTTTTAAATCCATTCTATAATCAGCAGCAGTGGTTACATGGAGGGACCAGTTCAGATGTTAGATTTGTGCCGCAACCTGAGGACAAATCCGTGTATTACATCGTCTAATTCAACTTCATATTAATTAAAACAACCTCTCACCACAAATTCAACAAATTTTATTTTAACCTTATGTACATTTCGACTACAAAGTAATCATCTTCAGAGTTATTTGTAAAAATACCTCTGAAGATGATTACTTTGTAGTCGAAATGTACATAAGGTTAAAATAAAATTTGTTGAATTTGTGGTGAGAGGTTGTTTTAATTAATATAAACATTTACGCCACAGTTGCTTTAAGTTGTTATTAACTCAACTTCAGTTAACTTAACTGCTCTTCTAGTAATCATTGTTCACCAAGTGTGCTACATTGGACTAAACCTGTATCACCTTATTTAGTAATAAACTTAATTGTTGTAAAACTATAAGGTACTTACTCAAATATATATTTGTCATATTGTTTATTATTTTTAGATTTTTAGTAGCTGTTTGGTCATTAATTTTTGTTACAGTACTAATAGTTTTGGGTTTGTGTTAAAAAATATGAGTGGTCCCACTATGGAACTACTATGCAATGAAAACCAGTTTGACAAATTTTTCTATTAATCACTTAAACAATAGTTTATGACTATCCGAACTTTATATTTAGTAAATTTGTGCAATCCATACGATCCGTACCACAAGGTTTCTTAAGGTAAGGTGGGGTCTCTAACGGAGCCTCAGGGACACTAGGTGTCAACCCTAAATATTTAATCAACCTTACCATCGTAGAGGGGCTCTGCGGCAGCGGACCTTTCTTACTTAGCGGCTCGTGAGAATAAACATTGCAGAAGAGACTTTGGCAGGAAAGAAATACTTTAACTGGTCAGAGCTTAGAACTTACCAATAGATCTGTCCCAATGCATGTGGCTTCAGCTTCCATGGAGACAGATGGAAAACCAGTTGCAAATGCAACAGGAGGGATGAGTGGGGCACAAAGGAGGAGAGAACACTGGCTTGCCTCGATGAGGAAACAATGAAGGTGGAAGTGGAGGGCAGAGAATCACAGCCATAACCTTCTTTGAAGAAACACTTTTCTAGGAAGCGGAAAGGTTTGGCAGAGACTGGGACTAGAATTCACACTGTCATCCAGGAAGCCAGTGGTTCTGGTAAGAAAATACGACTGGAGAAATAGAGGAAAAGAAAGGAAAGGAGTACTTCTGATCCTACTTCAGAGTCTTAGGCCAAGAGGAATAGACGAGGGTCTAGGCCTGTTGGGTCAGGAGGCCTGTCTTTCTTATTGATCTCCACCAACCTACCGAGAGTACTAGTGACCTTTGGTGATAGTGTAGGCGTTAGGATGGAGGAAGCGGCGTTCAACCACTTTAAAGCTGTCATGGACCAAATTTGAACATTTCTAGTGGAGGTTTTTTTCTGCGGTTCAGAGACACATACTTGAGGGATGGAGTCGCAGCATTCATTTGTGCTGAGGACGAATTGGCAAAATGGCTGAGAGATGTGGTACCGTCAGTTAAGCTCGAGGACATACTCAGGCAAGGCTAGTCCTGCCTGATGAATTGATCAAGAAGGTGAAAGCAATGGTGCTGGTACCACCACCAAAAAAGGGAGTCCACTCAGTTAGTCAAGCTCATGGGGATACAGAACCCGGAACTTGACACTTTGAAGTGGAAGAGCATACATTGCATTGAGCGGGAACTTGCAGAATCCTTCCCTAGGATTGGATGAGCCATCAGCCAGGCTTCTCAAGACAAGAAATGGGAGAAGGCATTCTTGGGGACTGAAGACATCACATTTAGGTGGACCTATAGTGAGCCGGAAGAGAAGTGTGAGATGGAGAAGCAGGAATAGGGGTCAGTAGGTGCTTAATAAAAAGGCACACATTACCAGGGCTAACACTAATGCAAGAACTGTGGCTGGTCACGGCCAGGTGCACCTACACTAGTAGGGAACATGAGGGGCAGTCAGGGGACGTCCCCTACATGTGTGATAGTCAGGGGACAAGAAGCCATGCTGAATCAAGAATTTTCAATCAGAGACCTTGCGGTAGTTAGAATTCGAGAAGAATGAATTCTTACTGCCAGTCTGTCGAGATAAAGCAGACTGCGCATATATGCACCATTAGGTAACGAACGAGATAAATAAACCACTTAGAATAGCTATATACCAAATAAATATAGCTGCCTTTTATTTATGCCTTATATACAGGTATATATAAGTTTTGTTAAAATGATTTTCAGTAATGGTGAATTATAATTTAAACTTTCAAGTCCCATGGTGACAATACATAGTCAATATTCTTTTGTTACATTTATTTTATACCTGAATCCCTCAATATGTTTTGTCTGTGTATTTTCAAACTGTGCGAATTATAAAGAGAGATCTGTGGTTTATCTTCCGAGTTAAACAAGTGACTGGCCATGAATCATAAAACAGGAACTGTTTGACAGCCATCTGTGGCTAGTGACTCACTGAAAGCTTTACACTTTCTTGTTTATTTGAATTTACAGTTTCTTTTTTGTTGACATTTGAATTTTTTTAATATAGAAAAGTGATGAGAAAAAATGGCAAAAAATGGCTCCAAAATAGTTGGTGTTGAGCATATTTTGAATAGCAATGCAAACAAATTTGTAAAAAATTTAAATATAAATGGAAGCGTTTAATATTTTTTAATAGTTTATGGGTAGGTGTAAAGATCTCTTAATACACATTTAAATATTTTTTTTTTTAAGTTATAAGAAAAATAATGAATTTAGTCGGTAAAACTGTCAAAAGCATTAGTATAATTTAGCATATAATATTAGCATAAGTACATTAAGTTTAGTATTACGGGTTTCCACTTCTATTAATTTCTTTTTAATATGACTTTTTCATTGCTATAAGAATTATATTAAGTTTGGTATTGAGGTTTTCTATTTCTTCAAAACTTTTTTAAAAATTTGACTTTTTCATGAAACAGCCTGAAATTTTGTATGGTTATAAAAACATTATAATAAATAAAATAAATATAAAAATGCTAAACATAATTTTTCTATTCTTATTTTCTTAATATAAACTCTTGTAAATAAATTTAGGCCTATTACATGACATCAATTTATATAGCTTTTATAGACAATTTTATTATGTCATAGAAACATTTTTTTATGTAATTAGAGCAATAATTTTTTGAAATGTATTTAGGAATATGAAACCCCATATTCTAAAAGATGTACATTTTATTTCCCATGAATATTTCTATTCTGGGACCAAAAAGATTAAGTGCCACTTATTGAACTTTGGCTTTTGCTAGTGTACTTTATAATGGTTAGTTTTTAATAACTTAGCATTGCTACTGAGTTTTATAGCTAGAGCTGTGATATTTATAGTAATCTAATTAGAACAATATGCGAGCTACAAAACTGTCTAGAATTTACATAATATAATTTTTTAAATTAAACTTTGACAATGGTAAAAATGAAAATAGTCAACTGTAAATCTCACGACACATTAATTTAATAAAAACAAACACACTAGTTCATAAAACAGACTAGTTTCGGCAACGCTGAATACTACTAGTAGTAGCCAAGCACTGATGAAGGCAACATCGTTGCCGAAACTAGTCTGATTGTTTTATGAGCTAGTGTGTTTGTTTTAGTAAACTAATGTATGGTGAAATTTAGAGTTGACAATTTTAATTTTTACCACTGTAAATAGTTCACACTAGCTAAGTTCTAAATAACTAAAAATGAAAAGCTTTGCTTGTCAGTATTTTTGTAAAGGAATATAAGTTGTTTTTTTAATCACTAGTGCATACAGTAATATAAATATACCTGCATTTATACCTTTATGCATCAATGCATACAGAAATATGTAACAAACAATCCCTACTATTCAGGTTTGACAGCTGTAATAAGCTTGTTAAAATTAATTGTTTTGCATAATTTTGACAATACAGTAGGGTCTTGGTTATTCCAAGTCTCGATTTTTCGAGCTTCCGTTAAATCCAAGCCTATTTCTATTTGAGTCTATTTTATCTATTTAAAAGAAAATTATAATTCTATGCAAAGGAAAATGAGTCGGGCTTCCAAAAAATATTTATATAAAGTTCTATAAACTTATTTTGTGCTTTCTTAATTGTAGTATTAGGTTTCATTAAAACTCCAATTTTGTATAATATACAGGAACGTATTTCTGTGTAATCCAAGTATTTGGTAATCCAAGGATGTCTCGGTCCCATCTACCGCGAATTATCGAGACTCTACTGTATTTGTGAGTATTATACAAGCTGAACTCCTGATGCTAAATTTTACTAATACATAGAAATTATCACAAAACTTTTACATAAAACACATAGTAAGTATTATATCTACTATATACATAAATCTTTAGAGAACAAATTTTAATATTCTTCTTAATTTTTAGATATTAAGAAAGTCTGAACATAAGAAGCTACAAAGATTTAAAATTGTATTAATTACTTTGGTTTAAAATTTTTAAAATCACTTATTTCATTAATAAGAATTCAATATTCAAATTCAAGAATTCAAGTTTTACAATTTTTATTATATTCATTGTTTATTTAGGTTTTTTATAATCCTAAAAGTTATGATATATTCTTTAAAGTGTTTCGTTTTATTCAAACCGTTTATTTGCCAATATTTTAATAAAAAATTAGGCCTTTTGCACCAAGTGTCAAAGTTCTGAGCGTATCGTTTAGCTAAGCTTCACTTACTTTTTTAAATATAAGTTTATAGTCATTTATATAAAATTTTAATACACTGGCCTAAACTAATGGAGGAGTTTTATCTATCGACTAAACTAACGCCTATTAATAGACATACAGTACAACTCTGCTCTATAAACAAGGTTTTTTTAAATTTTTATGATGCTTAATTATTACCAAATAATTAAAACAAAGCTCAAAAAGCCACCAGGTTGTGTTGTATGTAAACTTTTTATTTCTTTAACGCATTTAAAGTATCATGAAATCGTTATTTATTTACTATAGGGGTGTAAATACCTTTCGAAGTAATAGAGACATATATTAGATGAAACTATTGCTTACAAACAAACTTTACTTGAGTGTATTAGAGGTTAGAAGTTGTTAGTTTGTTTTGAAAGTGTTTAGTCAGTGTTTAATTTTTAAATAAAAAAACCTATAAACAGTGTTGAATTAAAACAGATGTCACTACATAGCGATTATGAAGATTTGAAGAGTAATCTTCAGAATGTCGTTCCACAGAATTGTCAACTTGAAGCTAGTGAATTTTTTAGTGATAGTTGTGTTGATTAAAGGGTTCAACCCGGATCTGGATACAATTATAAATAGCCCTAGTTATTCACTAGACGTCTAAATGTTACACATAGTCCAAACTTTACTGAAGACAGTAGTGAGTATACAGCTTACTGTTTCTGGATAAAATCAGAATGTTAAACCTGACAAAGCTTGGCCATTGAAGCCCCAGCTCTTACTCAACCTATTCACATAGGGCTAACCTCTGAACAATCTGACCAACCCATCTCGATATAACCCTCAGACTAAATCATCAAGTTGAAAAATCTAAGAAAGTGATTTTGTTGACCTTTTTAAATATTTAACTAACAAAATATCCCTTTCAGGTTCACCAGGAATAAATTCCAGAGTATTGAGAGGTTTAGGTTCATAACCCACTTGATCTAAATTTCAAACCCAAGAGCTCAGTTTGTTTCGATGGATTTATTGACCAAGAAATTGAAATACATTAAGCATACAAACAAATGATTATACGCAAACTTATTTTGTGTTCTACATCCTTACGAAGAAGTAAAAAAAATTCTTCCTTTGGAACTGCATTACTCTTTGTTATAATAGAAGTACACTTTACTTTGACACTGGGCAAAATTTAATAGAATATAATAAAGATCTGAAATTAGATGACCATATGTAAAGGTTCCAAGGACATTTAACCCTACAACTGGCAATCGCCGCATGAGACGGCGACAGACGCTTTACGTGGAGTGGCATCGCCATCTTACACGGCGACCGAACGGTTGCTTTATAATCGATGTTTTTCTCGGCATCTAATAATAAGTTTGCGTAGTACATTACACAGTTAGTTTCAGAAGGATGTGGACTTTCATTTTATGTTCACCCAGAATATTTTTACCTCTATGGCCTTGCTAAATATCTCCCGACAAACAGACAGCTGTGAGCTGATGTAATTTTTACGTTTTTGACGTATATGCTCCCGTCTTTGTTGCTTGTTCTGCACTAAGGTTATGTCGATCTGTTTTATTGTAATATAATCATGGACAACTTACTTCAAGTGACATTAGGGAACTATTAGAATGTGATAGTGATGATGCTGATAGTTGGAGTGACATTTCAGACGTAGAAAAAATACCGGAAGACGTCGGGGTCAACCGGGCCACGATCCCTGGCAAAAGGTTAGGCCTCTTCTTGAATATATGAATGCTGAAATGAAAACGTATTTCATACCCAAACAAAACATTTCGATAGATAAAAGTTTGATAGGATGAAGAACCGCTGCAAATTTATAAAGTACCTACCTATGAAAAAACACTGCAGATTCGGTATAAAAAAATTTGAGACATGTAGTGTCTCCATGTTATATACTAAATGTTTCACTATACAGTGGGAAAGATTTTTTGGCTAATGGAGATGATCCTTTTACACAAAAAGTTGTTGTCAATGGGTTGCAAATTTGTCAACTCCCTGATAAGGGATACCATGTTTTTACTGATAACTGGTATACAAAACTGCCTCTTGCCCAAGAACTAGCTTCAAGAAATACTTTTTTGACAGGAACTGTCAATAAAAATACTAAAGATCTGCCTGTAAATGTAAAGAATGTGAATTTAGGAATCGAAAAAAGTGTTTATTACCGGTATAGGCCTAACAGAGGCAAAGTTTTATTGGTCAAATATAAACAGAAGAAAAGCCGTAAACCAGTTTACTTGATTAGTACCGGTTGTCATGCTGAGGATAAGATGATAAGAAGCAAGCATTGGTCTTTAGGCAGTGAAACAAATCATGATTGACAGATATAATCACAATATGGGAGGGGTAGACAATAGTGACAAGTCCATCTATCATTTGTCTGTAAGTAGGCCTACCAAAAAATACTAGTAATAGGGAACATTTCTTGGAGCACTTACCCGTACGCAAATACCGTGTTTGTGCAATTTGTGTAGATAAAAAAGATGTAAAGAGGGTCAAAAGTGTATACTGGTGCCCTGGATGGAATGTAGGCATACACCCAATTTGTTACAAAACACTGAAGCACTTTTACAGGCCTACTAAGTCTGTAAAAAAAAGGAAAGTCTCTGAATCCGAGGAATCCGACTAAACTGGCAGTTTTTTCGGCGTTGTTTTGTATGTATGTTTGTGAATATAACTTTTTACCCATTAGAAATAAGTGTACATATGACTGGAACCTTTTGTTTCTACATAAATTTAGCTTTATTTTGTATATGTTGAGTTGTGAGTATTCTTTTGTGATTCTTAGTGATAAAATGTCAAAAACTAAAATGTGTGCTTTCAAAATATTAATTTTTTTTTTCTGGAGCTGTAACCATGGAAATAAAATGTTGAGTCACATATTTCCTTATGATAGTTTTATTCTGTGCATTTTTGTGATTAATTTGATATATTATACATCACTATAATTATTTAACTTTTTTTTTGACGTATTTTAAAAAAAAGCCCCTGCGGTGGGGTAAAAACACCGCGCCACTACAGGATTTTTGACTGCCAGTTGTAGGGTTAAAGAATGTTTTAAAAACTGTACCACAAAAATAAAGTATTAAATTAAAAAAAAAAGTTGCAAGTAGAATATGAGGTAATGTTAGTGTTATTTAAGTTTTAGTAAAACCTGGCAGTCAATGGTTGTTGGTACGCAAAATTTTAATTTTTTTAAAACTACAATTACAATTATTTTGTACAAAATTTATTGTAAATTCAGTTAGTGCTATGTTTAATACATAACCAAAAATTTCTACATACAAAATTTTACTTCATTTGTATTTTACACAAAAAATATTTTTAACATTTGTATACTATCATATATATATGAAAAATGTATTTTTTAAAACAATGATGAAAAAAATTAGTTATCTGTAGTAGATCAAATAGAATTAGTGACGGGTATTAAGATATTAGCTAGGCCAATGGGTTAATAAAATCCAACCAAAATAAATCAACAACTTTGAATTATTTTTGCAGAACTACAACTAAAAGATTGTCCCTAGTAAGGTTAATGTGAAAAAATGCATAAAATTTTTTTTTAATCAAAAACAGTAGTCTCGAAATTCAGAGTCCTGATAATTCGAGCCTATTTCTATTTAAGCCTATTATATCTATTTAAAAGAAAATGAATCGGGCTTCCAAAAAATGTTTATAGCCATATGGTATGGGATAGAAAAGAGTGGCGTTTTCAAGAAATGCTCATATAAAAACTTTATGCAAAGGAAATAGGTCGGGCTTCCATTAAGGCATAATGCCCATATCAATACAGTATGCAAAGGAAATGAGTAGGGCTTTCAATAAATGTTCATATAAAGTTCTATAAACTGATTTTTGTGCATTCCTAATTGTAGTACTGTATTAGGGTTCATTGAAACACCTATTTTTTCTAATGCAATGGGACTTATTTCTGTGTAACCGAGGGGTGCTCGGTTCCATCTACCTCAAATTATCTACTGTATATATTTATATTAAATATTTACAATGGGATTTAACTTCGTTCTAAGTGATTACACCAATCACTTCATTGTTTGTACTATAAATTAACTTAGATTTTAAAATCAAATATAAATAATTCTAAAATATAAAATAAAGGAAATCTCAAACTACAAACATTATGGCAAGTAGGGTCATGCAGAATGTGAAGTTAGGGATCCCCAACCAGACTGTCAGTCATGTACGCTATAGACAAAACTTTGGAAAAGTACTGCTTCTCCTGTGGCCGGTTAACCGTCCAAACAATAACACGAACTCCTCTTTGTTCCCACAATGAAACAACTTCTCTGAAAAATTTTTTAAAAACCATTTAATTTTTTAAACACTTTTCAATGTTGGAACAAATTTTACACAAATGCAAATGACATTAGCCTAAAATATTAAAATTGTTTCTAGCAGGAAATTGTTCATCCAACAATAAGTTATCAGGATATAAGTATCTGTAGATAGAACTAAAATTCACAAAGATAAAAAAACAGTACTACCATTAACTTATTCAAAGTAAATTTTAAAAAAATCATAAAAATTAAAGTTAGATCATACTAATCCTCGGTCAAATTAAATCATTTAAATAATTACTAAAACGAATTGTTATTTTTAAATTTCATTTATCCTCTTATCTCAACCTCTAGTAAATTTGTTCATGCTCAATATATGAAAATTGTTTAAACTCACTTCTACTATATATATGCAACTCCTCAAGTCGCTTCATAGATGTTTTAAACATTTTTCAATTCATCCGTACATCATTTTTCTATAAAAAAATGTATTGAAAAGATAGGGGATTGTATATACACAAGAATTTTAAAAAATGGTGTCAAGAACTGAGTCTTTCTTGCATGTTGAAAAAAATTACCCTAAAAATTGAAAAACTTGAGCCAAAGATAAATAAGTTGCATCCATTACATCCTACTCCAAATGTAACCCCAAGTTTTACAATACCGAAACCATTAACCACTTTGAGACATGGACAACTAACGCTTGTTATAATTTATGCTTGGATTAAGTGCCACTTTACACTTAAACAAAAGTAGGGTTGGTTTGATTCCGAATCTTGATTCTAATAGTATCGTGTAATCGTCGATTCTCCATTGATTAAAGTGCTGATTTCGAATTTTATTTTCATAACTGTTAAAATACGTTTGTATATATTGGGAAAATAATTAATCATCACCTATGCCTTATTTATGTATTAGTTGCTTTGAATGAATTAAATGATTAAAGCAAATACTGATTTGAGATAACGAAAATATATCTATTATTTATAATGCAACAATGAAGATGTTCAGAGGCATTTCTGGCCCGTTTGTTTCTCTCTTTTATCCAATACATTTGTCATACTTTCAGAAATTCCTATTATTAAATCAAAGACAAACGTTTTGTGTAGCTTATTACATTAAACGGAACTTTCAAAAGGCTTCTCTATATGACCAAAACGTTGACTAAATTATTATTAGAGAACATCATGTAGGCTTATATAACTTTAAAAAATCGAGAATCGAAAGACAAATTTTAGAATTAAATTAGAAAGTTTTAGGAATCAGCCAATCTCTAGACAAATTTGCCAATTTTTCAGGATCTGTGTTTTAAGTTGAAGATCATCATACCAGTGCACCAACCATGATGATTCATACAAAAATCACCAAAAGTTTGGGTGAGTTTATGTGGAGTTTTGCTGAAACATGTGAAGAAATCATGCTTACAATGAAAAAAACTCCAGAAAAACTCATTCAAGAAACTATCACACTACCAAACTCATATACTAATACTGTGAAATAGTTTTAAGTTACAGCTATTGGTTAAACACATTAAACTTTGTATGTACTGTAACATTTCTAGAATGGGCTATATAATGTTGTTTAAGGATTGGAAGAATAGATTAGAAATAACTCACACAAAATGTGAAATCGGAGAAATTCATTAAGAGATTGGTTAGATTAAATTAAAACTAATTTTAGGTGAAAGCCTAGAAAAAGGTTTTAGGCAAGAAGGCATTAGGAAATTTGTTGGATCAAATAACCTAATAACTAAAAGTAGAACAAGATAATCTAATAATAATAAAATATAAAAAATTGTAAACTGTGTTAACATAGGGCATAAGTAATTACTTGAAAGAGAAGGTGAAACACGATGGTAAACAATGAGATAGAGGTTATGTTGGTATTAATCCATGCCAAACACTCACATTTCGGAATTATTACAAAAGTAAAAAGCAAATACACTGCACACACAAATAATAGTAATTAAATAAACACTGGAAGGTTTGTTAAGGATAGGAAAGGTGAAGCAGTATGTTAACCAAATCAAAACGGTTTAAAACAATTTCGTTAGTTGTTAGATTTAATACCAAGAAAGTAGTTGTTAGATTTAATACCAAGAAAGTAGGTCAGTGTTATAGTCGACTCTAGCGGGGAAAAAATGTCCTAATAACCACTTTGAGACATGGACAACTAACGCTTGTTATAATTTATGCTTGGATTAAGTGCCACTTTACACTTAAACAAAAGTAGGGTTGGTTTGATTCCGAATCTTGATTCTAATAGTATCGTGTAATCGTCGATTCTCCATTGATTAAAGTGCTGATTTCGAATTTTATTTTCATAACTGTTAAAATACGTTTGTATATATTGGGAAAATAATTAATCATCACCTATGCCTTATTTATGTATTAGTTGCTTTGAATGAATTAAATGATTAAAGCAAATACTGATTTGAGATAACGAAAATATATCTATTATTTATAATGCAACAATGAAGATGTTCAGAGGCATTTCTGGCCCGTTTGTTTCTCTCTTTTATCCAATACATTTGTCATACTTTCAGAAATTCCTATTATTAAATCAAAGACAAACGTTTTGTGTAGCTTATTACATTAAACGGAACTTTCAAAAGGCTTCTCTATATGACCAAAACGTTGACTAAATTATTATTAGAGAACATCATGTAGGCTTATATAACTTTAAAAAATCGAGAATCGAAAGACAAATTTTAGAATTAAATTAGAAAGTTTTAGGAATCAGCCAATCTCTAGACAAATTTGCCAATTTTTCAGGATCTGTGTTTTAAGTTGAAGATCATCATACCAGTGCACCAACCATGATGATTCATACAAAAATCACCAAAAGTTTGGGTGAGTTTATGTGGAGTTTTGCTGAAACATGTGAAGAAATCATGCTTACAATGAAAAAAACTCCAGAAAAACTCATTCAAGAAACTATCACACTACCAAACTCATATACTAATACTGTGAAATAGTTTTAAGTTACAGCTATTGGTTAAACACATTAAACTTTGTATGTACTGTAACATTTCTAGAATGGGCTATATAATGTTGTTTAAGGATTGGAAGAATAGATTAGAAATAACTCACACAAAATGTGAAATCGGAGAAATTCATTAAGAGATTGGTTAGATTAAATTAAAACTAATTTTAGGTGAAAGCCTAGAAAAAGGTTTTAGGCAAGAAGGCATTAGGAAATTTGTTGGATCAAATAACCTAATAACTAAAAGTAGAACAAGATAATCTAATAATAATAAAATATAAAAAATTGTAAACTGTGTTAACATAGGGCATAAGTAATTACTTGAAAGAGAAGGTGAAACACGATGGTAAACAATGAGATAGAGGTTATGTTGGTATTAATCCATGCCAAACACTCACATTTCGGAATTATTACAAAAGTAAAAAGCAAATACACTGCACACACAAATAATAGTAATTAAATAAACACTGGAAGGTTTGTTAAGGATAGGAAAGGTGAAGCAGTATGTTAACCAAATCAAAACGGTTTAAAACAATTTCGTTAGTTGTTAGATTTAATACCAAGAAAGTAGTTGTTAGATTTAATACCAAGAAAGTAGGTCAGTGTTATAGTCGACTCTAGCGGGGAAAAAATGTCCTAATAACCACTTTGAGACATGGACAACTAACGCTTGTTATAATTTATGCTTGGATTAAGTGCCACTTTACACTTAAACAAAAGTAGGGTTGGTTTGATTCCGAATCTTGATTCTAATAGTATCGTGTAATCGTCGATTCTCCATTGATTAAAGTGCTGATTTCGAATTTTATTTTCATAACTGTTAAAATACGTTTGTATATATTGGGAAAATAATTAATCATCACCTATGCCTTATTTATGTATTAGTTGCTTTGAATGAATTAAATGATTAAAGCAAATACTGATTTGAGATAACGAAAATATATCTATTATTTATAATGCAACAATGAAGATGTTCAGAGGCATTTCTGGCCCGTTTGTTTCTCTCTTTTATCCAATACATTTGTCATACTTTCAGAAATTCCTATTATTAAATCAAAGACAAACGTTTTGTGTAGCTTATTACATTAAACGGAACTTTCAAAAGGCTTCTCTATATGACCAAAACGTTGACTAAATTATTATTAGAGAACATCATGTAGGCTTATATAACTTTAAAAAATCGAGAATCGAAAGACAAATTTTAGAATTAAATTAGAAAGTTTTAGGAATCAGCCAATCTCTAGACAAATTTGCCAATTTTTCAGGATCTGTGTTTTAAGTTGAAGATCATCATACCAGTGCACCAACCATGATGATTCATACAAAAATCACCAAAAGTTTGGGTGAGTTTATGTGGAGTTTTGCTGAAACATGTGAAGAAATCATGCTTACAATGAAAAAAACTCCAGAAAAACTCATTCAAGAAACTATCACACTACCAAACTCATATACTAATACTGTGAAATAGTTTTAAGTTACAGCTATTGGTTAAACACATTAAACTTTGTATGTACTGTAACATTTCTAGAATGGGCTATATAATGTTGTTTAAGGATTGGAAGAATAGATTAGAAATAACTCACACAAAATGTGAAATCGGAGAAATTCATTAAGAGATTGGTTAGATTAAATTAAAACTAATTTTAGGTGAAAGCCTAGAAAAAGGTTTTAGGCAAGAAGGCATTAGGAAATTTGTTGGATCAAATAACCTAATAACTAAAAGTAGAACAAGATAATCTAATAATAATAAAATATAAAAAATTGTAAACTGTGTTAACATAGGGCATAAGTAATTACTTGAAAGAGAAGGTGAAACACGATGGTAAACAATGAGATAGAGGTTATGTTGGTATTAATCCATGCCAAACACTCACATTTCGGAATTATTACAAAAGTAAAAAGCAAATACACTGCACACACAAATAATAGTAATTAAATAAACACTGGAAGGTTTGTTAAGGATAGGAAAGGTGAAGCAGTATGTTAACCAAATCAAAACGGTTTAAAACAATTTCGTTAGTTGTTAGATTTAATACCAAGAAAGTAGTTGTTAGATTTAATACCAAGAAAGTAGGTCAGTGTTATAGTCGACTCTAGCGGGGAAAAAATGGAACCTCATTACATGAAAGCAACGTTTATGGATAATTAATATGAAGTTTGGAGAAGGAATCGCCGCCATGTTTTAAACATTTAAAAAATAAAAACGGCGTGTGAGTCTAGCGGGGGCAGCCAAACGAAGCGAAGCCATTCTTAAAAGCCAAAATCCCGTTTGAAGCATCTCATCAAAATTATACGAATTTGTGAAGAAACTTGGCCAAATTAAAACGAGAATAAGTGAATTTAAAATCTATAATACACTATTATTATAATTTAAGTAACCAAAAAGAATTTAATAGTGTGTGAAACATAAAATTTAAAGAGAACTGAATCCTATATGAATAACCAGCAAAACTCCATAAAACTAACTTTTAGTGAACTTTTAAAATTATAAGAAAATCTAAAATTGTAAATTATTAGAATATCTTGAAATCATATCATAGTTTAGTAGTAAGAAAGCTAATCCAGTTCAAACAGGTTAGGGACCTTTTTCTTATTCCAAATTTAAGATTTTACATCAGGAAGCTCATTATTAAAACTATTTTCTAAAATTAATCTTGTTTATTAAAATTTATTTAATTAACCAAAGAGTTAGAAGATATAGCCCATGCATAAAACCCCCGAGATATTAAGAGATCTTAGAAAATAGCCTAGGTTATAAAATCTTGTAACTAAAATATTAAGGATTGAGTTTAGTCTATTGTGTTAAAACTTGTTAAGTTTTATTTTTTTGTTCTGTTAATTGTGTAAATTAAAAAATTGTTAAAATTAAAAGAATATAATTTATTCATGAGCTTTTTGTGTTTTAAATATAATATGATTATAAAGAATAATTTTAGTACTTACGGTGTAACTGAATCCTTATGCAGCAACACAGCAGATATGCCCACTAAATAATATACAAATTTTGTAAAGAGCCAGGTTGTAACAACATCATTCCATCGAGAAGTCCAGTGTATAAAAATGTTATTACTGTAGGGAATATAAGTTGGGTCTATACTTTTGGCAGAAAAGACATATGGGCGCCATGCTAAGGAACAAACAATATCAGGATCTTGTTGACGGATCTGCAATCAATTAAAAATAATCAGCTTGAATTAAAAAATTCCTTTTTAACAAGGGTTAATAAAATCTAGAAGAGAAAATAAATACTGGACTTTTAAAAAAGTTGAATTTTAAAATAATTTTACTGTTCTCTCTCTTTCTTATGAAGCATGTATTTCTTTTTAAAAATGAAATTTATAGACAGTATAACATGAAGGATTTCCAAATACGTATTTATGTTTATACGACGGTTTATAACAGTAGAATCTTATTAATTTTTTTATATGGATCTGAACATAACCTTTACTAAACTCACACATACTATATATTTGAGTACAGTTTTCTGCCATTCCTAATGTTACAATATTCTCCTCTGTTGATGCATTTCGCAGTAACTTCATTTTCAAAACTTAAAATCATACTCAAGTTCAATTTAAGTATTGAAAAAGAAGTTACTCCGAAACGAGTCAACAGAGGAGAATATTGTAACGTTAGGAATGACAGAAAACTGTACTCAAATATATAAAAATATTTCTAACAGAACTGAAGATGAGTGTATTAGTAATTTCACACATACTAGCTTAAAATTATATTTGAAAAATTATTAATCTTCAAAATTCTTGTCCAATATTTGTGATTACTGTTTTGTACACTTGTAATATTTGTATATTTGTCTTTACATTCCTGTAAGCCTTACCAACACTGAGTGAGGTCTAATTTTTGTAACACTATTTCAATTTTTTCTCTACAATCAAGTGAAAACTATTTATATACTGAAGACTTTCTATTGTTATTACCTGTCTTGTTATATTGTTACTTTTAACCTAAACACAACTATAGCACACATATTGATAGTCGAAAAAAATATATGTGAAACAAATATACTCCTTTCTTTACAGGTATGAACAAAAATTAAATTTTTAAATACAACTTGCTGTTCACAGACCTAAAGAGGGAGAGTGTGAGCATGTGCGTGTGGAAGAAAACATGAGAGAAGAGAGTGAGAGGATAAGGGGAGAAAGGGAGTGAAAGATGTTTGCATGCAAGTCTGTAAAACGTAAAAATAAATTGCAAAATTAAAGCTAAAGACTATGTAATAAAATTATTGAAATGTTTATTTTTTAGTTTTCATCGTAATTTATTTAGTAATACAAAAAGTTATAGAAATACTTACACAATAAATAATAAGTGCATTAAAAGATGATACCATAGCTCGTTTATACAAAACTGGATTTTTCTTGTAGGCATCCAAAATTATGCTCACCACCTGCATAGAAAATATATAATAATTCTTAATGAAAGAAGAAATTTAAGACAGTATTTATGGAACAATTTTAGTCAAATGAGTCAGGCATCTCTTATTAATATAAATAATAACATTAAATAATATGACAATTTATAAAATACTGTTTTGTAACTAAGATTATTTAAAAGTTCTTTTAACCAACTGCGAAAGCTGTACAAAATAGACAATAGGATATTTACGTATTATATGGAGGTCACTATTATACCGCCGTATAACCTGTGGTAATTAGGTTATCATAAATATGTTATTATTACTTCCCTGTTACATTATGAATCGGATGAGGGGAAGTGCAAATAGAGGAACAAGAGGCATTGAGATACTGTCGGAATATATTTGTGGTGATTGGTAGTGACCGCGACTTTTTGGGACGCAGAAAACAAGAACCGATCGTCATAATGACAAATCATTTTCATAGTAGCTCAAATAAAGTCTGTTGTGTATAAATATTTAGTGTTCTTACGTCCCATCCAAAATAATCTTTAAAAACAGTAGCCTCTGTATAATAAAGTACTGACGATAGTTTTACTTTTTAAACGAATGTTATACACAGTCCTTTACTTTAATATGTAACGTAATTTGGTCTTTGGGTGAAGTAGTTCCAAATAAATATTTCAAGATGAGTAGCTTTTTTGCTAAAAAAAAAAAAATAATAATAAGTGTATCAAATCTATTATCTAACATTAACTGTATTGCTTTTTCTTAATTGTTTGGTTATGCCATGCAGTAGTAAGATACTTCAGTTTTTTGTCTATTGAGGTTAATTTTCTTCAGATTTACATTTTTAGATATTTGTTACATTGCATTTTTCATTCCCTTTATAGCCTTGCTGATGATTTTTACATTACCAAAGAGTCATCCACATTGCTCAGTGTTTCTTGTTACATGAGTATCACCCAACGAGTCTTTAAAGTCATTGTATGGAATCAATTCTTTAAGGAAACTCCACGTACACAAGCTACACTGCGTATTTTAGACCATCGTGAAACATCCAGAGAAATATCACATTCTATATTTAATAATGCAAGAAAATTAAAGGCTTGATAGAAGAATGTTTCGCAGCTGGAAATTTGAGACAGAGTAGAGAATAAACATCACTCCAGGGTATGTAAAAACAACAATACTGTAAGTCCTGCTGTCGCTAAAACCATTACAATGAACTTGGTGGCCTAATGATATCCAGATTGTTTATGGACATAGAACTAGAATTATTTAAAAGGAGAAAACTATAAATACTAATAGTGGTTGACCAGGAAACATTTTTGGACATCATAAGTTAAATAGTGCATAAAACTATCCATTTTAACCATCAAGTTGGTAAGAAACTAGTGACATAATAATGTACAACACAGTCAATTAGCACTATCATGTGCAGGTATTTTAAGACATTCAACCATGGACTCATAGCAACAAATTGATAACATTATACTAGACTCATTTTAGTGCATTTATAAAAATTGAAACATTTTAAAAATTGCTTGTTGTAATCATCTTTAATTCACGGATTAAACTATAGTTAAAATATACTTAACACTTACTTACTGACGCGTTTTGAAACAATCGTTCCTTTTACGAAGCAAAGCCTCTACTCATTGTTTCAAAACGCGTCAGCAAGTAAGCCCTTACGTATTCACTTAGTTAAGTATATTTTAAAATTGCTAGCAATAACAGTGGTATTGTCAATGTTCTTTTTTTAAGGCCATAAGTTTAATAATAACTTGAAAATGAAAACAAGGTTTGTGTTCAATCTAATAAATGGATTATAATAGGCTCATTAAAACATCCGTCTTTTTATTTTAATCCTATGTAATTATTATTCAAATACAATAGACTAAATCAATAAAAAAGGGGAGGAAATTACCTTTCATTGGCAAAACCCACAACTTAATGATGTTTTTTAGCCGACGCCTTTCCCAGATTTGTCAATTTCTTGTTCCATGCTGTGAGTCATGGACAAGACTGTTTACTCAGTTGTGTTGTGTTATTGTGAATCTGTGGTGTTTTGTGATATATTGCTATTTAGATTGTAGTGAAAGTGCGCAGAATAACTGAAAGTGCAAAACATATCTGCTGAGAAACATCACTAAGTAGTGGTTTTTGCTAAGTGAAATTGTAACATGCTAAATAAATTTTGGTTACAATTCAGAATGTTCCATAAATATTTGTTATTTAGTTAATGTAAAATCGACCTCGTTTAAAAGAAATTTTTGTTTATAAAAATGTTTTATGACATTAGTCAAAATGACAACATGGTAAAAGGTAGTAACCAATGAATGGCCTTTTTCTGAATATACAATGGTGGGAAGAATCAGAACCATGTACTAGGTTGCCGTGACAAAATATTTTTCGTCTATCTTCCCCTAGGTACGCTGCACGGAGGATCCCTTGGGCTTGCTGTCATTACATTTTGTGTTTAATAACTAAATTTTCAAAATTTATTAACAAGGGGGAAATGTTTTACTAAAGGCTTTGCTACGTTTAGTTTATTATTTTCAAAATTCAAATATTATATCAAAGTGAGCCTGTGTAAATTAATATATGTCCTAACAAAGCCATGTAAGTTGCCACGTGATTGCCAAGGTATGTTTTAAATTAAATTTTTGACATTTTTCGACAAGTTCAAAATCAGTAAAAAACCAGCGTGCACTAACCTAGCTTTGTAATAAACATTTGTGAAGGAAAGAGACTTTTTATATTTTTTAATTCATTATGTTAAACATGTAAAATAACAATTTTTTAAAATGAAGGTGAGTCTTATAAAGAATAAAGGTAGTTGGAGTTTCTTTCGATAAAATAAAGCACACTACACCATTTACAAAATTGTCGAGGGATTACAAATTATTAAATCAATATTGTTCAAAAACCACAAAATGTACATCCCAAAAACAGCATAAATCAATTGTGATGAACACAAGTCATAATGTGTCATTTGAGTCATGTGGTAATTAATGCTTTCTGTGAACACTGGATTATTTTCTCCTTCTACAGCTTCATTTTCAATTTTCAGTATTAAGAAACTGATTATTATAATAAATTATTTATGCTTTTCTTTGGATAAACAATGATCAATTATACTCGTATAATGACCAGTATTTATCTAAAACCTAAACTATTCTCAATTCGCCATTAGCTTTCAGGTTAAACAGGCAATAGCTGGCAAACAAATGACAAACTAGTTTATTTATAAACTAGATGGCTAGACAGTCAAATTAATTACAACTACAACCTAGTTTACCTTTGGTTGGTCTGTTTTCACATCTATAACTAGTCTCATGTCCAAATCCAAACACAGGTCAATAACTTCATCAAACAATGCAATTCTCTCAAATCCAAAACGATCTCTTTAACAAAATAATCATTCAAATCAATTAATGATTCATTTTAATAAGTCACAAATAGGTCAACAATTACTTTATGATATTTGCTTAATAATTTTGACAAAATTCTTACAAGGATAAAAAGTAGAAGCAATTATTTATGCTTTAAAATTCTTAGTACTGCAATGCATACATTTTATCCCTTTATAAGAAAATGACATGATGTACGCATTCTCACCAAATTATATTTTTCTAAATTTTACTCATGTCACAGATTACATATTACATATACAACTTGTTGATGGACATTGTAGATGTACCTTAATAGTCACACACATAGCTAGTGAATTGATTCCAGTTACTGGCTTTTATTCTTAATTCTAATACATTATATATTCATATAATAAAAAATTAAAACTGTGGACTAAACATCGCATTAGGCCGTATTTACTGTGTACTAAGTAGAAAATTAGAAGAAGGAACAAAGAAATTAACAAACCTGCAGTACTGGGAGAATAAGAATGTAACCATAGTACTAATGTTAAAGAATATTATAACCAACGAATAACCAGTAAATAAGAAAAACAAGGGATATAGAAAAAAATCTTTAAGTAATTCTCACTGCGATCGACAAAAAAAATATAATTTATTTTTTTATTTTATAATTACAATTAATATAAATATGAATCCAACCGAGACGTAAGCTTTTTTAAATAACATCATTTGTTTAATCACATTTCCCTTCAATCCAAAAACACGAAAGTTCTATTGAATATGCTCGCTCTAGCACACAGACACACGTATTCTTTATTTTTAAACACTATCCGCTAAGTTTTTAAAACACCTAGCTTTAGAGAAATAATCTTTTAAACACTGTTAATTTGATTTTTAAAAAACTTAATTTTTACTCTATGTGCGATTTTAAAAAAATTCTTTATACAATTTTTTATATGGTGATAGTACTTCTTCCAACTCTCAATTAAATTTTAGTGCCCATTCTAGAGAGGGATCAATTTCAGTAACAACTGCAGTTAACTGTTTCCCTAAACATACATTTCAGCAACAGATTTTAATGTCAACTTCAATGATATACGTTTACGATTTCTGGGTCTTCGTTATCTGAGATAGGCACAGGTTAGCTCTTCCAGCTCTTCTTCCGTCAAATCTTGGTCACATTTTTCAAAAAAATTGTCGACATCTTCACTGTTAATGTCTGGAAATAATTCCTCGTTTATTTCATGTGCTATTGAGACAATATTAGTCCACTGGCACTACAGCGCAGCAGAACAGTCAAATGATCCTTTGCGACCTTAAACCCCGAGCATATTTCTTCTCCTTAGACAAAAAAGTTCATGAAGGCTTTCTTTTCCAAAACAGTACAGTGTCATCCTTATAAATAAGAAATGCCTACTTTTTGAGTAGTAGACCTAATAGTGTACAGTATAGCAGATGTTTAGAGAACAATCAGATTTCTTTGTGATAAATGTGATATGAATGTTAAATTAACCCTTTAGTTTTCACTAAATATTCACTATGTGTATAGATTGCCAAGGAGTTTTGACTGCTCATGCAGAACCCAATTACTACATCTAAGCCTTTTGTGTATAGCTAGTTTTGACAGGTACTCTTGAAATATCGTTCCTAAGATATTAACTGTTTCCTACCAAAATACCACAATGAACCATATGACAATACTATCACAGAAATGCCAAGCTGTGGGACCATGTTACAAATTTGGCACACATGGTCTCTAAAAACAATTTTCTTTTGATTTTTAATAATTTGAGTTATTATATTTTCAACTATTTAACTATTTATACTGGAAACGTTTATATTACAAAAAATAGTTGGGATTCTCATTCAAATATTTCAATGGCAATACTAAGCGCCCCATCTGCCCGCTCGGGCTTAGTTGCTTAAAAAAAAACAAGGTTTGCCATAAGTAAAAATGGAGTTATAGCCAAGAAAACTTTGAAAAAGGTGAAAATATAGCAGACAACATAAGTATAATGTTTGCGCAGAGTGAACATGAAATAAATGTGTTAATTAAATGATTATGATACATAAAAAAGCTGTTAAAATACTGGTTTTAAAAATACTTTATTTTCAATATACCTAACTATAAGCACACCATAGTTATAATATTTTAAAAAGTACAATAAAACTACTTATGGTTATTGTGAAAATGAAATTGCAGATATCAAATTACAAAAATTAGATAGCTATTATGATTTTATACTTGTCTGGAGTGTTACTTTACTTGAAGTAAAAAAAAATTAATTAAAACATTTAAACTTACTTTAATGGATGTTTTACTGAAATATCTAAGGCTTTGAGTTCATTCCAGGTCATTTCTTGTATAACACCTGTTGAATGTGTAAGGCGTTCAACTGTGTCATCATGAAAGACAATTGGAACATCGTCCGCTGTCAAAGCGAGATCGAATTCAACTGCCAAGCAACCTCGTTCATGACACTGAAACAATTAACATTTTAAAAACATAGTGTTTTAACTTCTGAATGGAATGGAGAAAACCTAATTTTTAAGCAAAATCTAATTCCACTGCCAAGCAATCTCTTTCATGACACTGAAACAAGTAACATTTTAAAAACATAGTGTTTTAACTTCTTACTGGAATGGAGAAAACCTAATTTAATTCCGTCTTTATATCGTCTTCCTCTTTATATCCGCCTTTCAACTTCAATTTTTTTTTAATTTTTTTTTATTTTGCCAATGTGTAATTTGTTACAATCCGGGCATTCGATTCCATATATTCCGTTATTAAGTGTGGGACATATTTTTTCCATTAGTTTATTTTATTGATTTAGCTTCATGTATTTTGTATGTTGTTAATATTGTTATTCTTAGTATTTTAGTTATTCCTTTTAAGTGGGGATCATTTGAGTAGTTTGGTATTGTGTTTATGGTTTGCGTAGGTTTCCTAAAAATTAAGTATTCAATGTTATTTGTATTGTTAGGTCTAATTAGTTTATTCTATTGTTTATTTCTTCTTCCATGGTGAATTTTATATCAGGGTGTAGGTTGTTGATTTCTTTTACAATATTATTATTTATTGCTTTATTTTGGGAGATAAATTTGGGTGTGATTATTTTGTCAAGGTTTTGGAGGTAAATTTCTGATGTTATACTTGAGATACAGTTTATTATTAAATGGTTGAATGCCAAATTTCCCTGAAAGTGAGAAAAAAAAACTATTTCCTTATCAGTATTTTATAATCTGCATGTATTACCTTTCGAAATGCAGTTAAACTGTTTTCTGGTGCATCTAAAGCTGCTCCTCTATGACCAAACATTTTAAAAACCTTATCTGGTTTTGAATTAAACTCATCCTTGTGTGTCTTATTTATCCCGTTTTCACAAATTATTTCACTATTTCTCAGAGACCGAGGATCTATTCCTAAAATTTCATTTACAACACTAGAATTAGGTTTTGGTATAGAAAATTGACATAATAAAAGGAACAAGAATATAGTTGCAAAAATCAACGTTAACGCTATATAAACACTTGTAACTTCAATAGCGACAATGCAACATCCGTAAATAATTAACCAAGTCAAACCGCAATTAAATAAAATTTCTAAGCTGAAATTGCGCATAATATTCATCTTTAATGTTTACGACCTTACTGCAAAATAATATACAAAAATTACTTTTATAAGTCCTTTCCCGTGCTTAAAAATACTAGAACATGAAAAACTACAATACTGACGCCTATTGTAAAACGTCAATTGGCTAGTTTGGTTTACACTTGCAGCTTCAAATTTTTGGTTGGAGTAAATCAATTTATGGAATTTAAAACAGCTGATTAGATTCAAGCTACAGCCACTTCAATTCTTATAATTGTTTCTAGTTTTATCTAATAAGAATTATAAATTTGAAGTAATAATATTATTTTTCAAAGAATATAAATTAATCAACAAATTTTAACAGATCCTTAATTTTTTTCCTGTGGTAGCAATAATATAAAGCATAAGGTAACGTTTAATGATTGAAATTATTCTCCGTCAGTTAGTGATCCTTTAAAGTTGTGTATGGGGCTTTTATAAATAAAAAAATGCACATTATTGTTATTACATTTTCAGAAGAAACACTTTAACACATTGAAATTGAGTTTTAGATCGTTTCTGTAGATATTGAGTTTTATTATTATCTACTTAAATTGCAAAATTGTAAAGATGATTTTTGCTCATATAAACTGGGATAGGATCTAATTGTATTAATTATAAATGATATTAAAAAATGGTTTAGACGAATTATAGGATATTAGTTTTTATTAATAGATTTATCAAACTTTAGCTTTTTTATTTCAGTACACTACTCTTTCAACAATTAAATAAGAACTATTTATATAATAAATATTAGGCCTATATTGTACTGTACGTTTTATTTTATCTGTTTCGTCCTTACAAGGCTAAATTTACAATATTTTAAGTTTCTTTGACTTATAGAATATTGTTAAGGTTTAGTATTAGTAATAAATTAATGGCATTTTATATAAAATAAATAATCAAAACGCAGTTTGTGAAAATCTTTAAAACATGTTGTTTTTTGTAGAGACTTTATTTTCGTGATCATAGAGTCACGAAATTTTTTTGAAATAGATGCATACTATAACTAAATTTTATTCTTAAAGCAAAACAACTGGAATTATATTTGACTTATGATACAATGTTAAAAAAGTAAACAATGGATGGAGATAATTCATGGCTGGAAAATTTATCAATATGTAGCGATAATATATGTAACTTTTATGTGGGAACTGTAATTGTATCGATGTTGTCATTTATCATTACTTGGTGGTATACTAGCTATGAAAAGAAGAAAATAATGTTATCAGAAGTTGATGATTTGGGCCTTAGGATTTCAAAAAATGTAAGTTGTAGAAAAAAAAAGCACATACATTTTTGGTAATATTTTTAACAACTTCACTATTCTTACATATTTTAACTTAGAAATACATTCTAAAAAAGAAGAAAGTGATTTTAAATTTTGGAAGCCATAAATAGTAGTTGACATTTGAAAATATACAAACTTAACCTCAATGTAAAAACACATCAAAGTGAATGTTACTTTAAAAAATAGAGCACTATTTTCTAATTATTAGTTCTTTACACTTAGAAGATATACCTGTTGTTGCTGGAAGTTTTCAAGAGTATAAAAAAATTAAACAGTACTAATGCCCTACAAAATTAAAATTTTGAAAAAATGTAAAGTATACATCACAGTACAAACAAAACTTTAAAATTGAGAATTTTATAAAACAGCATTGGTAATTATAAAGGCGTGCGTCTACCGCTATTTTTGTGACATTTTTTCCTTTGCTTATGTATTTTTACGTCCTCGACACGAATCCAACATTATTTTTTTACTACATTCCTATATTAAAATATAGCTACGAAGTATCCAGCCAGGATAGATTTGGTAATAACATTACTATATGGGCTATATATAGTAAAATTTAGCTACAAAGTATCCAGTAAAGATAGATTTGGTTATAATTTTATTCAACAATAATTTATACCTGTGGCATAGCTATATTTTAATATAGGAATATAGTAATGTATAAAATTATAACCAAATCTATCCTGACTAGATACTTCGTAGCTATATTTTAATATAGGAATAGAGTGATGGGTTATAAAATTACAATCAAATCTAGACGTTTAGTAATAACATAAAAAATCCGTAGTCGTTGGTAAGTGAAGCAACTGTGTGAAGAAAACAATTGTCACTTCATACTGACAATAAAAACAGCACCAGCAACAAAAAATAATGTTGGATTCGTGTTTAGGACGTAAAAACACATAAGAAAAAAAATATCACGAAAATAGCGGTAGTCACACGTCTATATAATTCCACAGCATTATATTATACTTTAGAATATAATGGTAACTGTTTAGATTCTTAAAACACCTAGATATTTGTATGGAACATTCCTAAGTATATCCTAAGGCTATTTTCATTAATATTTTATATTTGTGGGTCGGAAGGTTTTTTATCAGTTTTTAGTTGGGTAAAAAATTCAGTGTGCAGTAAGTTGGGCTATGGCTGCCTGCTTCCACTGGGTTATACAGTGACGTGACAACTGTGGTTGGTATTTTAGGAATCTAAACTTTGGTAAGGATGCAGATTACTCACTCCCCAATGGAATGCGTATAAAATGAACAAAAACATGCCCTGAAGGTATATTCTACTATTTTTCTAACTTTTATCCAGACAACATTGATGTCACACAAAAAATGTATACTTGATGATTTACATTTCTCGAGAATAGAGAATAAATTAAATTTTGTACTGACGCCCTAATAATTAAAAATTTTGAAATAATTTATAACATACAAAACCTTATAAAAATCTAGGTTTATTACTGAAAATACTATTTAGTTATATTAGATTACAATATTGTAAACAAAAGTTTTCTATTAGGATATTTTTAAAAGGTAAATGGTCTTGGTGTGATGTGAGTCATGGATGTCTTGTTCCATCATAGTGATATAATAAAAGTATACCAAAAGAAAGGAAGGTCACCCCACTTGTCAATAAGCTCAAGCATTTTAGTAAAGTTTTATTTTAAATCAAACCTATCCTAATGGGATATATTTTTGCTATGTTGTAATGTTTCCCCACCATCATTTTAATTATATTAAAAGTTAACTAAAAACACTATATAACACTATAACACTATAAAAACACTAAAATAGCATTTTATATTGTTGTGGACAGTTGTTTTGGGAGATGTGTCCCATTTTCAACTCAGACTGTAACTCTCGAACTGAGTTGAAATGGGACACATCTCCCCAAACAGCCATCATCAACAACATAAAGTAAGTGCTACTATAGACAAGTGTAACAATTTACAAGTTTTTTGTGTCTAGTATTAAAAAGTTAATGTTCTATGATTGGTTTTTAGAACTCGAATACAACATCAGCAACAGATGGAAGTATTATGACACAACTGAAAATGGCTCGACAAAATGCTATTGTGGAGCAGTTGGCAGCGGGATTAACTGAAGATCAGTTAAAGGAAGAAAAACAGTAAGTTTTTATTTTTCTCTTCAGTTTGTATATATATATATATTGTAACATTTATAGAATGGGCTATATAATGTTATTTAAGAATTGGAAGAATAGATTAGAAATAACTCACACAAAATGTGAAATCTGAGAAATTCATCAAGAGATTGGTTAGATTAAATTAAAACTAGTTTTAGGTGAAAACCTAGAAAAGGTTTTAACATATACAAATGATTCTGAACTGGAAAGAATGCATTAGGAAATTTGTTGGATCAAATAACCTAACAAATAAAATTAGAACAAGATAATCTAATAATAATAAAATTTAAAAAATTGTAAACTTTGTTAACATAGGACATAAGTAATTACATGAAAGAGAAGGTAAAACACGATTGTAAACAATGAAGTGAGATAGAGGTTATGCCAAACACATACATTTCGGAATTATTACATAAGTAAAAAGCAAAGACACTGCACACACAAATAATAGTAATTAAATAAACACTGGAAGGTTTGTTGGGGATAGGATAGGTGAAGCAGTATGTTAACCAAATTAAAACGGTTGAAAACAATTTCATTAGTTGATAAAATTTAAAGCCAATAAAGTAGGTCAGTGTTACAGTTGACTCTAGTGGGAAAAAAACGAACCTCATAACATGAAAGCAAAGGTTTATGGGTAATTAATATGGGGTTTGGAGAAGGAATCTGTGCCATGTTTTAAACATTTTAAAAATAAAAACGACGCGTGAGTGTAGCGGGGGCAGCCGAACGAAGCGAAGCCATTCTCAAGCAATAAAATACACACAGTATAACACACAAAAATTAAATGAAGAATTAGATAACATTACAAAAATAGCAATAGAAAATGGATACAACAAACACATTATAAAAAATATATACAATAAATTCACAAAAAAACCTAACCTCAACACAACACTACAACCGGAACACGAAAATAATGAAAATAAAAAAATCTACCTAAAATATAAATACACCAATAACAAAATAGAAAAAATAACAAATATATACAACAAAGAATACTACACTCCAACATACAAACCAAACAACAAAATAATAAAATATCTTAATAACACAAACCACAAAACAAATTCAGAAAAACATAACCTATCAGGAATTTACAAAATCACATGCAACAACTGTAACGCTTTTTACATAGGAAAAACAACCAGAACATTTAAAATAAGATTTGAAGAACATTATAGAGCATTCAAAAACAAAAATTCAAAAGTATCAAATGTTGCAGCACACCTAATATCTCATAAACATGAAATAACAAATTACGAAAATAACCTAACCATACTTGAAATAAATAACAACCCAATAGAACTAAACTCACTAGAAAAATACCACATTTATAAAAACATACACTACAATTTAATGAATCTACAAACAACATATACAGAAGACATACTATATAAAAACATCATACACACAGATCAAGAGAACGTGCGTGTAACGTCAACAAATACCAATATCACGGACCGAACATCTACAACAGAAAAATATCAGTGATTCGACAATGGTCAAGTGACCGAAAAGTGCCTCATCACTCAAGGTAAAATTATTGCACTTAATGGTGGATAAAATTACTTACAATAGTAATATATTAACTTCATATATATATATATATATATATATATATATATATATATATATATATATATATATATATATTTATATATATATATATATACATATATATATGTACACATATATATATATATATATATATATATATATATATATATATATATATATATATATATATACACATATATATATATATATCCCGCTATCAATATGGCAGCATTTCATTTTGCAACCATATGGCAGCCACTTGAAAGAGTGGAGTATAAATGTTTTTCGTCGTGTATAATTTATTTCTAATAAACATGATACTACTCCATGTACTTTAATTTTATAAAATCTTAAAAATACAAAATTGACTGAAGTACTATCAATACGGCAGCATTTCATTTAGGCATCAATATGGCAGCCAGTGTATATTTTCGTTCAGTCTAATAACAATATGGCAGCCGGTGTGTATATTATTCCCACGCTACTAACGATACGAGAACCAACAGTGTTGCCACTATGGTGCTACTATCTGACTAGTCAAATGTTTAGACTCTAAGACACGTGTGTGTAATCACGGTAAAAACACAAACATTAGTATGGCCCTTCTTCATTTCAGCTGGCCAATTATTTACTCAACTCACATAAGTCTTAGTTGTTAGTTTTCATAAACGTGTACAACTATCGAAAGCTGACGGGAATACAAGTGTGTGCCTCTACAGGAGTAGCAAAAGGATCAATTAGGGTAAAATATCGGAACAAAAAAAAAAAGCTAGGAAATAATCAATTGGGGTGTTTTTAAGGATGCTGAGTCCACTACTGTGAACAAAATTAAACGGGGATGAACGGGTGGAGCTCTATAGGAGTTATAAAGGAGTATTTTGACTTGGGGTCAAAATGACAAAAGGCAAAAAAAAACTAGAAAATGATCAGTCGGAGGGTTTTAATGGTGCTGAGTCTTTTACCGTTATCAAACGTAATGGGGATACACAGGTGATCCTCTATGGGAGTAGCAAATGATGAATTGGAGTATAAATGTGATAAGGCAAAACAAAGCTAGAATATGATCAATCGTAGTGTTTTGGAGGTAGCTGAGTCCAATACCGTCTTCCATATTAATCGGGATTGCACGGATGTGGCTCTACGGGAGTAGAAAAGGGGTAGAATTGTGGTACAATTGTCAGAAGGCATAAAAACAATTGAAAATGATCATTCGGGTGGGTTTTAATAGTACTGAGTCTTTCACCGTTATCGAACGCCAATGGGGATACGCGGGTGACCCTCTATGGGAGTAGCAAATGATGAAATGGAGTATAATTAATTGTGACATGGCAAAACAAAGCTAGAATATGATAAATCGTAGTGTTTTGGAGGGTTCTGAGTAGAATACCGCCTTCAATATTATAATGGGATGCACGGGTGTGGCTCTACGGGAGTAGAAAGGGGATGAATTGGGGTAAAATTTTCAGAAGGCAAAAAAACAATGGAAAATGATCACTCGGGTGTTTTAAAGGTGCTGAGTCTTTTACCGTTATCGAAAGCCAATGGGGATACATGGGTGATCCTCTATGGGAGTAGCAAATGATGAATTGGAGTATAAATCTGAAAAGGCAAGACAAAGCTAGAGTATGATCAAACGTAGTGTTTTTTAGGTTGGTGAGTCCAATACCGTCTTCCATATTAATCGGGAATGCACTGGTGTGGCTTTAAGGGAGTAGAAAAGGGGTAAATTATGGTAAAATTGTCAGAAGGCAAAAAAACAATTGAAAATGATCATTCGGGTGGGCTTTAATGGTGCTGAGTCGTTTACCATAATCGAACGTCAATGAGGATACACGGGTGACCCTCTATGAGAGTAGCAAATGATGAATTGGGGATATAATTGTGAGAAGGCAAAAAAAACTAGAAAATGATCAATCGTAGTGTTTTGGAGGGTGCTGAGTCCAATACTGTCTACATTATTAAACAGGGATGCGCGGGTGTTGCTCTACGAGAGTAGAAAATTGCTAATTTGGGGTAAAATTGTCAGAAGGCAAAAAAAATATATATAATGATCACTCGGGGAGTTTTAATGGTGCTGAGCCTTTTACCGTTATCGATCGTCAATGGGGATATACGGGTGATCCTCTATGGGAGTAGCAAATGATGAATTGGAGTATAAACCTAATTGTGAGAAGAGAAAGTAAAATAGAGGTAGAATATTATGACTTGTAAAGTGAAACATTCAACCAAATAAGATTTTATTTTGGTATTTTTATCCTTTGGAGGGAATGAACTAGCTGAAGTAAACAGATACTATCATGAAGTAACTATAATGGTCCCTGTCACAAGATTAAAACTGATAAAACTGAATGATGTGGTCATCCTTTCAGAGATCGAAAATAAACATTACACAAACACGTACATGACGGGTTCTATCCCAGGCGCTACTTGGTCACGTGTTACAATGCGACATTTATACCGCCATTTCTCCTTCTAATTTCAACATACAACCACACGGGACGTCTCTTTATAATCTGTTTCGTTTCAGCTACAATAGAACATAGTTGTCTTAAGTTGTCTTAGAAATTGTCACACTGGTTGTTAAAATTCTATTATTCGTTATTTTTAATATGAATTAACGAAATGAAACTTAACAAATTTATTGTTTGTAATAAAAACAAATATCCACAAATAAATTTAAACCCTCATTTCTTTATTTAGGCTAGTACACACGCCACTGTCTTATAAAAGATATTACTCTCTTTGACGTATGTTTTGATAAAAAAAGGAGGCACTTGCTAAACCTATGCCTTACGGGTCGCGTTCTTCGTGTCATTCTTCCAGGTCACTGGAAAAAATTAAAATTAATAAATCCACCTATTTTAATCCTTGCTATTTAAAAATTTCCGAGCCCCATTGAAGGTGTTCAGTGCTCTGTCGAATATTAGGAATAGTTCTCCAGGGAAAAAATACAGGAGTGCAAGTAGACGATTGTTTTGTGAATCAGCAGGTAAGGTGTAGACTGGTATCCATCGATTCTCTAGATTGGTTACATGTTTTCAAAACCCTCAACAGATCTGCAACTAAATGAACGGTTTCATCTTTAACAATATTCAATCTAGATTTCCAGGCATGCACTGCACGGGATAAAGGCCAAGTACGAATTCAACTTTTTTCTTCTGAATTTCTCATTTAATTATCAGTGTTAGAGTTAGTACACTAACTTCTCTTATATCCTTTACTTTACGAAAGTACATTTATTCTCATTTAATTTATTTTATCTCATTGAGCTGTCTGCAACAATTTTTAAATTCAATTTCTTTCGTGTTACAATCTTTTAAGAGTTTTTGCAGTTTAAGAACGATTTTGCAGAATGTTTAGACTAATACATCGAATTTTCTTCAACATTTCTTCTTCAGTGTATTAAAAATAATGAAAATTTCAATTTTAAGTTTTTACTGCTTGTAAAAAAATATTAAAGGATAAGTAAAGGGTTGGCATAAAGTTTATTTACAGTAAGTTTTAAAAGTTAGGCCTATAGTAGAAAAACAACAAATATTGTATCACCTTTACCTCAGGTAGGTAACCAGAAAAATCTAACTATATTGTACATTGTAAATAAAAGAAGGCTTTTATTTGGTCGAATCTCATCTAATGTTAATTTCTTGTTCACGTAGGCCCATCGAACACGTCCATATTTTATAGGTTCAAACGGGCACAAATTACCATTTTCGGGTTAAAAAATTAAACATTGAAATAATAGTATTTCTGTACTTACGACAGCCAAATGTAAACAAAAAACTGTTTTATTTTTCTGTGAGCATATGCTTTATAAGGGTGCATATAGTATTCTAACAAGTAATACAATTTTCACGAAGATGTGACATTTTAGTGCCAATACCAATCAGTATAAATATTTTATCAAGATAAGGGCAAAACATTTTAAGTATTTATATAAGTATTCATGTATCATTGGTGGTTTTCTGCCAATAAAACTAGAGAGCAGTTCAGGTGGTGTAAGCAATGGTAAATATTTAAACTTCTTTAATTCTACATCTCTAAAGAATGTATGTAAGGATGTAGTTATTCCCAATGTATATTGCATTGTAGACATCACGGTGAAAAACGATTTCGGTAAGCAATGTAATACATCTATTTTATTTATCCATCATATTTGATTTGTCATAGGTTGTTATAGGTACAATTGTGTTTGAGTAAAGACCTATTTTTTCTAAAAGTTCTTCTTTAACTACATTCATTAAATTTTCCTGGTAGTCGTTGTTGGCAGGTTAAAAAATTTATTTAATTCCTCCCTTAGATATTTTCCGAATGGATGACATTTCACCTTCATTGTGATGTTACTTTCATCAAGTCACGTTGAATGCACCTGAAAGTATATCTGATAAGATTTAAATATATTTTAATCTTCTTCTTTAATTCTATCTTTAACCGTATCCCTCCTGGCTCGCATATCTACAATTTGATTTATTATTATTATTATGGTAAACAAAATTACAAATATTTTGGCGAATATAGCTGAGGAACCCGTCTTCAAAAACTAGCTGTAAAATAGAGTTATGCAGAGTGACCGAATGAAATTAGTCACTATGATGGTATTTCTTGTTAAAAAAAACAAGACGTAAATGATAATGACTGTTTTGTAGATTTTTTCACTTTAAAAAATCTCTCCGTTCTTCGGTCGACATGTTACATACATTTTTATAGTTAGTATCAGAATGATTTTAGTTCGTTCGGCTGTGTCTGATCTCAAGACAAAGTCTGCTAATACTCAATCACTTCTCAAAACTGTCTCCTTTGTTATATATTTTACGAATCCTATCACTAGCAATACCAGTTAATAAATAACTCGTAATTACAAACTTAATATTTCAATTTGAATATTCTCTGTTCTTCGTTGATAGAAAATTACTTCAGTGAAGCAACCCTAACCAAGTGCTTATAAAACGTTTTGTTGTCAATCTTTAGACGTTGATAATCATAAATATTTACTACCGATGATCACGGTAATTTTTCACTATACTTCAGATTTACTGATATTTTACTGATAATCTCGTTTTATTTTTATGGTAGGCGAACAAAAAGACATTGGGCTATCTACGATCAAAACATTGGGCGTCCTGATAAAGTTTACAACGGGCATCGGCTATTTTCTAGCTATAATTGCTGATACTTAGTATGGTATTCATATCGTATAGTATCCTTGCAAGCAAGATTCAGTACAGTGGTCTTGGAGAGCCAAGCAACATTAATTTATGTATGTACTGTAATCAATTTTGTGCATTCTTAATTTTAGTATTAGGGTTCATTAGAACTCCTGTTTTTTTTTCTAGTGTACAGGAAGCTATTTCCGTGTAATCCAAGTTTTCGGTAATCCGACGGTGTCTCGGTGCCATCTACCTCGAATTATCCATGCACTACTGTATTTGTTTCCGTACCAATGATCACCATACTTGAACCAGTTTTTCATGCAACTCTAAAGTGAGTGAAAATCCCATAGATATTAAAGTTACTCTTGGGACTAGAATATCGAGGATAAACATAATAGATTTATTACATTGCTTTCTGAAAACGTTTTGATTCCTTGCTACACTGCAATACACATTGGGAAGAACTATATCCTTACATATAATCTTCAGAGATGTAGAAATAAAGAATTTTAAATATTTACCACCAATATTTATTTATTTACCATTGCTTAAACCGCCTGCAGTGCTCTCTAGTTTAATTGACATGTTAACACCTATGATACATGTATCCTTAAATAAGTACTTAAAATGTTTTGCCCTTATGGTCATAGAATGCGTGTATATATCCACGTGTTCTTTCTTATCTACATTATTTATATCTTTCAAACTATTTTTGAGTATTTGGATGAAAAAAATATATATAATGTTATTATTGATAAAAATGATGTTGTATGGCCTATAAATAACGCTAGCTCTACCTTGGTCATTCATTTGGAAAAGTTGAGATATTGTTGTCAAGTGTTTCATTAGAGTCCTCGATGTAAGTACTTCAGGAATTTGTAAACATGCTATTTTAGGACATACAGCTGTGGATTCGCGACCTTATCTTGGAGAGAACTATGCTATGTATTTACAGACACAATTTTGATATGGAAACATAAACAGCCGACACTCCGAAAGCCATTCTGACGCGTTTGTTTACTTGATGACCAAACTTATCTTAATGTTCCGGTCAATGCATCTCGTTCTTTTCCCTTGGTGCTCTTAGATACTATAGGATGGATAAAGTATTTATTTTTTAACTTAACTTGCTTTTCAAATTAATTGTCATAGCATCTCTATCAGATTTTAAGAATCTAAAAGTGACTATTATTTGCTGTATATTCTTACAATTTCGTAACATTGCAAACATGGTAACACTAGTCTGCAACACATGTATTAACAGATGTAACACTTAATATGGCCTACTCCATATATATTTACTAAAGGTTAATACCAATCTATTCAATAAACATATTAATAAAATAAAATATAGACTACCAGCGGCTAAAATCGAGTATAGAAACAAATGTTTCCGTCTTTATACGACCATTTTGACGTTGGGAAGATACCATAAATTATTTACGTTTACGCCGTATGTAAATGAGAGAAAGGGATGGAAAAGATAGAATGCAGAAAGTCAGTTTTCCGAGCCTTCGTCCACGAGAGTACTTGTCGAGTGCGAGCCTTTATCTTTGTTTGGCTTGGACCTATGTTTGTTTACACCAGACAGCCTGATATCACCAGACAATATAAGCTGACAACACTCGCACAGATGTTATTTAGGTTCATGTATACAATACAGAGATTAACGAAAGATGATTCAGTATTTATTAACCTTCAACTACCTTGCTGGAATTTCTGTCACATTACTGCTGCCGATTACATCAGAGGCACGAAATGTCTAAGTGTGATTTATTGTGTGGTTTAACAATTTATCTTGCATTTACTTTATAAAAATTGTTTTTGAATATTCTGATTGCAATGGGACTAGTAGGGTAAACGTAGTTTTATGAGAGGATCAGTCATATTTTATTTACTAATTGAAAACTGTAGTAAATAAAACCTACAGATTTTAGCGCAGTTTAGCTAAAAAGACTTATAATCGCACGATAATTAACATACACTAATTATTTCTTGTTCACTGATTGTACACACTTAACTTTATATACAAGATAACATTTGACACATTATAAGCTTTATTTATGGAAACTGGCATTACAAATAATAACTCAATTTTGACAGCAGTATTTACACAGCAGCTCAGAACATTCTAGACATATTGGCTGTACAAAGACAGCTTACAAAGTGTAATTAGCCTTTCTATTTTTTGTTGCTGGACAAATTCTACATTGTTTATAACAATTTATCTATACAAATAGAAAAATTTTTAAATTTCTGGAGGTTGCAGTTTTTCGAAATCATCTTCAGCGTCTGATGGACTTCATTGAGATTCGGTATCATGACCTTTTGCTCAATTACTTCTTCACTCTGTTGCACAATTCCCATATTCTCTTTGATGCCTTATAAAAGTTGGTCATTAGATACAGCACCTGAATCACTGTCTTCTTCGGATAACCCGTTGCTGATGCTCAGGCACGATGACGGCAGTTAAAGATTAAGCTTGGAATTTGTAGATATTGGCATAATAGGTTTTCTGGATATATAAGCTGATAAAGATAAGTCGATGAAATGATGTGGGTCAAAAATTTCCCTTTTTTGTCGTTTATTCTAAGTTGTATAAAGGTTGAACAAATATAAGGTCTACTTATTTATAGTTTTTTTTTAAAATTTACGGTTATAGTAGAAGTTTTACATTAACTGATGGCTGAAAAGTCATTCCGCTGCCCTCGCTAACGATACCATCCTTTTTAAGAGAACAAAAGAAAATAACACGAAAAGAGAAGAAAATTAATTACTCGATGAAGAATGAGAAAACAAACATAAATGTTTAGATATTCTAAGTAAAAATGGAAAGAAAATATATGACAATTAGGTAGACATAATACATTAAAAAAAAAATTAAATAAATACATTAATTTTTAAAAAAATATCAATTTGGGACAAACAGTTATCTTTTCAAGTTGAATCGTTCAAGCACACATTCTTTAAAATGCTTAAAGCACATGGACAGGCTGCATTGAAACACTGCTCCAAGTTTTAAAGATTACTTTGACAGACATGACGTAAACAAACGTACTAGAACTGCTATCGGTGTGACACCTGTTTATATTTTCATATCACAAACATTTCTGTAAATAGATGTAGCATAACTTCTGTCCAAGACAAGGTCACGAACCCGACTCTTTCTGTTGGTTATGTTGCATAGTTGGAAACATGCCAATTTTGGGAGATTTATTGTTAATGGGATATATTACCCCAAATCACCCCTTGGTAAGCCCGTACATGCCCGGCGAATTTTCATGACGTAGGACTAGGAGCTTCGAAAATCTTCGAATGCCCATGTTTGGGCAATATTTTAGATTCTGGCTAGTTTTACCTAAATTCACCCACAGCGACACCCGCAGTCCCATCTCGGATTGCGCATGGCCAACTTCGGTGCTAGGATTAGACTCAGCATTATTAAAAACCCCCGAGTGATGATTTTATAACGATCCATTGGCCTCTGAACTTTTTACCCCAATTATCCCTTTGCTACTCCCGTAGAGCCCACACCCGTCCATCCCTGGTCTCTTTCGATGATGATATTGAATTCAGCATCCTCAAAAACCCCCGAGTGGTTATGTTTCAGCGATTTTTTGAAATTTGACTTTTTCACTCCAATTCACCCCTTTGGTACTCGCGTGGAACCATACTAGTGCATCCCCGGCGACTTTCGGTAACGGCATTAAATTCCGCCTTACCAAAATCCCCCGTGTGGTTATTTTCTAGTAATTTTTTGGCTTTTGACTTTTTTACTCCGAATCATCCCTTTGGTACTAACGTAGAGTCATAACCGTCCATTCTCGGTGACTCTAGATGACGTCATTGAATTTAGCATCCTCAGAAACCCTCGAACGGTCATTTTCCCGGGATTCTTAGGCATTTGACATTTTCACCCCAATTCATCTCTTTGGCACTCGCGAGGAACCACACCAATGCATTCCCGGTGACTTTCGGTGACGGCATTGAATTCCGCCTCATCAAAATACCCCGAGTTTTTATTTTCTAGTATTTTTTTTTACTTTTGAGATTTCTACCCCAAATCATCCCTTTGGCACTCACGTAGAGTCTCATCTGTCCATCCCCGGTGACTTTCGATGGCGGCATTGAATTCAGCATCCTCAAAAACCCCCGAGTGGTTATGTTGCAGCGATTTTTTGACTTTAGACGTTTTCACCCCCAATTCACCCCTTTGGTACTCGTGGGGAACCATACCAGGGCATCCCCGGCGACTTTCAGCGACGGCATTAAATTCCGCCTTACCAAAATCCCCCGAGTGTTTATTTTGTAGTAATTTTTGGTTTTTTTACTTTTTTACCCCAAATCATCCCTTTGGTACTAACGTAGAGTCACAACCGTCCATCCTCGGTGACTCTAGATGACGTCATTGAATTTAGCATCCTCAGAAACCCTCGAACGGTCATTTTCCCGCGATTCTTAGGCATTTGACATTTTCACCCCAATTCATCCCTTTGGTACTCGCGTGGAACCACACCAATGCATTCCCGGTGACTTTCGGTGGCGGCATTGAATTCCGCCTCATCAAAATTCCCCGAGTTTTTATTTTCTAGTATTTTTTTTTACTTTTGAGATTTCTACCCCAAATCATCCCTTTGGCACTCACGTAGAGTCTCATCTGTCCATCCCTGGTGACTTTCGATGGCGGCATTGAATTCAGCATCCTCAAAAACCCCCGAGTGGTTATGTTGCAGCGATTTTTTGACTTTAGACGTTTTCACCCCCAATTCACCCCTTTGGTATTCGTGGGGAACCATACCAGTGCATCCCCGGCGACTTTCGGTGACGGCATTAAATTCCGCCTTACCAAAATCCCCCGAGTGGTTATTTTCTAGTAATTTTTTGACTTTTGACTTTTTTACCCCAAATCATCCCTTTGGTACTTACGTAGAGTCACATCCGGTTCATCCCCGGTGACTCTAGATGACGCCATTGAATTTAGCATCCTCAAAAACCCCCGAATAGTCATTATCCCGCGATTTTTGGACATCTGACATTTTTACCATAATGCAACCCCTTTTGTACATGGGTTTAGCCTCACCAGTACATCCCCGGTGACTTTCGATGACGGCATTGAATTCAGCATCCTCAAAAACCCCCGAGTGGTCAGTTTCCAGCGATTCTTTGTCCAATTCAAATATATACATTATGTAGTACGATTGATATCTATGTGGATGCCAGCAATGTTGCCAAGTTTGTGGCTGCCATAATGTTAGGAAATTGTTGAAATATACAGTAAATTTATATACAGGAGGCGATTATGCTGCCCCTGGCGGAAATGTTACGAACTTGTGATATACAAATCCCGTTCACTCTGCTATCAATACGAGTACCGTTTGGTTATTACAAATTATTTTTTAAAAATTCCGAACGACCATAGAACTTCCAAATACAGTTTACCACCAATAAAACACTTCTTATTACACTTATTGACATGATTTTTATTTCGATTATTGTCAAAGGGTGTTACATTATCATGGATTACTATGTGGCAGCCGTATACGGCTGCCACAAGTACCCGGCTGCCAGTTTGAATGCAAAATGACCAATGTATGGTCTCCGTATTGTTAGCAGGCTGTATATATATATATATATATATATATATATATACATATATATATATACATATATATATATATATATATATATATATATATATATATATTTAACGTTATCCATTGTTTTTCCGTTGCACTGACTTTATGAACTTCATATATATATATATACATACATATATATATATATATATATATATATATATATATATATATATATATATATATATATATATACATATAGAGTGATTCGACAATGGTCAATTGACCGAAAGGTGCCTCATCACTCAAGGTAAAATTATTGCACTTAATGGCGGATAAAATTACTTACAATAGTAATATATAACTTCATAAAGTCAGTGCAACGGAAAAACAATGGATAACGTTAAATATCAAGAATATATATATATATATATATATATATATATATATATATATATTTTTTTTTTTTATATTTTACGTTGTCCATTATTTTTCCGTTGCACTGACTTTATGAAGTTGATATATTACTATTGTAAATACTTTTATCCACCACTAAGTGGATAAAATCAGATCAACTTTTTTCTCTTCAACATCTGTGTTTATGATTTTTAAAATCCAAATTCTTATTGTCGCTCTCTTTTTCATATCCAGTGAAATTGTTGGAATTTCTTGTTGAAGATTTTTTTGCTTACCATTTACCCAACAACTTTTTTACTTACTATTTGGAACTCATCATTCAGTATCAAGTGAACAGTTAGAAAACATGACAATAGATATTAATGTATTCTGTTGTTTTAAAAATTGTATGGGATGGTAGAAGTAAAAAAAAAAAATAAATAGTACTTGAAGTAATTGACAGATATAGAAATATAAGAACTTGAAGCAACTGTGGCATAAATATTTATATTAAATAAAAACAACCTCTTACCACAAAAATTCAATAATTTTTATTTTAACCTATTGTACATTTCGATTATGAAGTAATCATCTTCAGAGGTATTTTACAAATGACTGAAGATTTTACAGTCATTTGTAAAATACCTCTGAAGATGATTACTTCGTAATCGAAATGTACATTAGGTTAAAATAAAAATTGTTGAATTTGTGGTAAGAGGTTGTTTTTATGTAATATAGAAATAGAATTACTTAAACAGTTAATAACTAGTTTCAACCAGATATAATTTTATATTAGGTTATCTCAAATGTGTCTAATCTTATCAGCATTTTGTTTTTTAGTGACAAACATCACCTTCAACTAACAGTGACTAACTAGAAAACGTTTTCCATGTCAAACCATAATTAAATCCATGGTTATAAATTATTAAATCAAACTAATAATTTTGTTGTTCTTTATAACAGAAATTACATGTAGATTATGCCTTTGCCTAGCATAACAAAATGTGTAAATTTTTAGGTAATATAATCAAGCTTCCAGGATTAGAGAAATATAAAGACACAGCTTTAGAGAACATTAGATAATTCCTTCTTACCTTCCTTCAGACAGACTTAATTAGTTTAAATTTTAAATTATAATCATCATCTGTAATTTTATACAAAAAATATATTTTTGTAATTTATACATCTGTGAAATTTGGATATCTATACACATCTGAGACTACTTAGGTTTCTCTTTCTCTCTCTCTCTCTCTCTCTCTCTCTCTCTCTCTATATATATATATATATATATATATATATATATATATATATATATATATATATATATATATATATATTAAAAAAATATTAAACACAAGAATAGTTTTAACACATACATTATTATATAGAATAATATATATATTAAAACTATTCTTGTTTTTGTAATATTTTAAATTTAATTAATATTAATATATATATATATATATATATATATATATATATATATATATTGTTGATATTTTACGTTATCCATTGTTTTTCCGTTGCACTGACTTTATGAAGTTAATATATTACTATTGTAAGTAATTTTATCCACCATTAAGGGCAATGATTTTACCTTGTGTGATGAGGCACCTTTCGGTCACTTGACCATTGTCGAATCACAGATATTTTTCTGGTGTAGATGGTCGGTCTGTGATGTTGGTATTTGTTGACATTACACGCATTTTCTCTTGATCTGCGTGTATGATGTTTTTATATAGTATGTCTTCTGTATATGTGGTCTGTAGGTTCATTAAATTGTTGTGTGTTTTTATAAATGTGGTATTTTTCTAGTGAGTTTAGTTCTATTAGGTAAGCTACAGGTTTTGTCCGCCACAATAGCCTTTTAAAAATAATTTTATTTTGAATAAACCTGTTTTGTTACGAATAATGACATACATATTGAAGTTATTACATTAACTGTTTTACAAATACAATTGATAATTTTCAGAGTAATAACTCGTATCGGAGTGGAAATAATCGATCTAGTCTAAAGTTTGCAGCACAATAACTTAGCTAAAAACATAGTAGGTATACAATAAAAAGATGCATTAGCTTATAACTACTACATGTTATCATTTAAATTAGCTAAACACACACCATTTATTCACATAACTCCTCCATCCCTAAATAAAACTTGAGGGGTGTTGCAGTTTCCCCCTCCGTTGGTTATTTCTGATGTTGGACATTTCACAATCTATAGTGTGGCGAGTTACAAGATCAAATGAGCAAAAGTATTTGGAGTTTATCTTACTATTACAATTACTGTCCTAAATTACGAACCTTAAATTACAGAATTAGATACTAACAAGTAAAGACTGTCAAAGTTTTGGAAGCATAGTTTGTGCAGATAGAAGTGAGTGGGTGAATACAGCCGACTGTGGAAGAAATGACTCACGTTAGATGTTTACATATGCCCATGCGTGCATTGGCTTATTCTACTGCAGCTGTAGTAGAGGAGGGATAGTAGCCATTACGGTCGACTATTTTATTATCTGTGGTTGGTGGACAATGGTGAAAAGCGCCTAAGGAAATGTCAACCCTTCCATTGTGTTGGGAGTTGCTCTTTTAGGAAAAATAGGCTACCGTAGGCCTAGACCATATTCCATGTACGGAGAAACCAGAAAATTCACTAAAAATATTTTGGTTACAGTATTAGCTACATTGATTTAATAGATTATTTGTAACTCATAATTTTATTTATAATGGTACAATGTCGTTTGCGTCAGACTCTTCACTGTCACTCAGATTTTCCATCACTGTCGTTTATAATTATACTTTCTAACAGCATGCACATAGCTCTGTCTGTCTCGTAATATTCATTTTATCTTTTTAATACATGATCGCAATATTTTTTTCAAATCCGTACCCTGTTCATTTAACCTCTGTTCAACCATTGCTTTCACATCACGAATGTCATTCGTAATATTCTCGATAGCAGTCTCATTTTTTTAATTTTCCCCCACATTAATTCCAATAAGCGATGGAAATAATACTTCTCGTGCCGTGATTTGTTCATTTTAACTAACTTATATAGTTCACACTTTAACATCCCTTCAGAACATGGAATGCTCCTTTCTTTTAGCCATGTCATCAATATTGACTTTCTACTGTTTGAATTTGGAATAGCAGTCGCTAAATTATCATAATAAGGAGAGTTATCTACTACAAAAATTTGTATCTTTTTTATCTTTTGAAAATTTGTGATAAGCTGGTTTTGAAACTATTTTTCATAGTAATCCGCATTCATGTCGTGATAGTCTCCTGTTTTCTGACCTACTTTAAAGACCAAAAGAGCATTTTTCACATCTCCTGTTTCACTCCCAGCATGATTAGTCTTAATCTCTTTGAAATATTTCTTTTTATCGTCTTTAATAGATTCATCAGTGTATGCTACATTCATGGTATAGGTATCGATGAATTATTGTACCACTTATCTGAAAATATTATAGGCTTATTTTATGCTCTATACTGTCAAATTTTATTTAAATAACATACTCTTTTAAAGCGTATGTCATGTTTTTCGATCATAATCCTTTTATTTTCAGTTTTTTTCCATTTAAATCCCATAGATCTTAAAATTTTGCGTAAAGTTTCATGAGTAAAATTAAATTCCAATTCCAGATATTCAAGCTTTAAAACTTTAAGCACGTTCTTCAATGTTAGGAGCGCGTGATTAGTCACAAAAATTAAGAACTAATTTTCATAGAGCACATTTTTTAAAATCGTTGATATTGACTTTTTAATTTTTTTTGGACGAATCTTAACTGGTCTGCTAATTGTTTTGTTTTTCTTAGTAGTTTTCCCTTCATCAATAATTATTCAAATAATAATTTGAAGAATTATTGAATGAATAATTTCTTAATGTATGAACAGATATTCTACAAAGGTTTGTCAGGCGATCTTGAATTACCGAGTAAGACATGTTGGGGTTTTCAGAAGATATGTATTTAAATATGACTACATTCATAATGCATTTGGTTTGGCTTCTGAGCGTCACTCCTTTGCCGAACAGATTTGTTGTCTTCAGTTGAAGCATATTTATTATTGAAAAATATTATTTTGGTCGATACACTAAACATTCTCACATCAACTAAAACAATAACAAAACTATTAGCTGTGTTGTGCATTCCAGCGAGTCGACTGTCGGATATTTCTCCGCTGCCGTACTACTCGCCCACTATTCCTCCACACCATCTTATCTTTATCAAATCCGTCTACTGCGCACATAGTTACATAACTTTGATGGCCTGTACCTTACTTTTGGTATCATGGTTACATATACTCTTTCATATTATGTGAGTATAAAATGCAATTTAAAATAAGTCGTTTCAACAATGGGTGAGTTTATAGAATATACAATATTTTGAGTCTTAATTTACAATTAACTTTAATTAAGTCTTCTAATTATTTTTAGATTCTAAAAATTATCTTTCATTATAATATTTATAAATTTTATATTCCAGGATATAAACATAAAAGAAAAAAACATTAAGGCATTTGGTATATTTCAGATGCACTGTGTCCTTTCTTTCTTAGAAGAAAGAACTTTTATGTCATAAATATCTTAATATCAAAACACATATAGCATCAGAAGTTATTAACACAAACTCATGTTTTGTTAACCATATAATACAAACGTTTACATTAAAAAACCTATAACAAACATAATTATGTCTATAAACAAATTAACTTTGGTTTGTGCAAGTTGTTACAGTACAAAGTTTCATTTTGAGAGAGACCACGGTTTTATTATTAGACATTCATAAGTTATATAAAGTACTATTATTTGCAGTCTTGTAAACAAAAATATTCTGTACCAAATATATCTTAACATGGAAATATTAATCAATAGAAATTGATTTTTTAATATCTATTTTTATAATAAATTTGTTGTTGCAGGGCAGAAGCTGAACAACTAGCTGCCATATTTAAATTACTTCGAAACCAAGAAGATAAATTTCAAGTTGGTTCTATGGAAGAATTGGAAGATCAGCTACGTCTCTATAGACAGTAACATGTAAACATATGCATATAATGTGAATTTTGTAAATATATTCAAATACCTAACTATTATTAAGATAAAAAACTTAAATGTTCTTTTTTTATTGCCTATTAAAAAATAGGTTTCTTATTTATTTTCCTATTTAAACATTTAATTTAAAAAAATTAAATTTAAATTTTATAAATTTAAAAAATTATAAAATATATGCTTGTTATTCAATAAGAGATAATAAATATTTACAAATTTATGAACACACACTTTAGCAGTTGCTTTGTAGCACTAATTAGAATCAGATATTTATAAAATTTGCTTCATTATTTTGTCTGTCAATTATTATCTTTTGAAATGACTTTAGTGTTTGTGTCACTATAAATGAAGCTTGTCAGCAGAGAAAAATATGGTAATGTTAGAAGAGGCAGAAAAATGTATATAAATTTTTTTTGTAATGACATCACTGTAATTGTGATGATAAATCAATGGTTCTTGTCACACATCTGTGCCATTGTTTTAAAAGTGTTTCCAGATGAAGAATTTTAAAAACTTTATCATTATAACTTAGAGTTCAACACCTTGTATCAATAGATAATGAATGTAGTTTATAATTATTGTTCAAACAAAATAAACTTTACATAAAAATGAGCTTTCATAAAAAATATAATTTTGTGTACCTTAAATCAGCAGCACACCCAGAATTTTTTAAGGGGTGGCCATCAACTCGGTTGTAATGTTCCCCCAAATCAGTCAAGTTACTTCAATGTATACTTTGTTTTACTTTAGGGCGCAAACTCAACAACTGTGCATTTTATCACGTTGAGTGCGGCAATGTTTTATAGTTGCGCATCAAAATTGTTGAAAAAATATTATTGATAACTTGCATTGAAAATGTTGTTGATGGACCCAATACGTCATCTGAAGGCATTAATTTTCGTCAGTTTTGGTGACATCATTTCCGGTACGTTCATGTACGTACTTCGCCGGTTCTCGTACTTCAAGTGATGGTTGTCGACTGTCTAACTGTTGGGTTTCCCTCCCAATGGATACCGACAAAGTCTTTTTCCAGTCATAACATCTAGTTAGTTATAGAAAAAGTACCACAAACAAATTTAAGTACCTACAAACCTTCCTGCCGCCATTTACAATGTTTTTCAACGATAAAAATAAGTTTACACACAATGTCAATAAGTAATTCATATCTAAATAGTTTTAATACCGTGTTATAACAATTTCTAAAAAATACCAGAATAAATACTATATACAACCTCATCCCCCTTATTTTAATACTCAGCTTAAATGAACTCATCCTTACTAAAAAAGTAAATTATAACGTAAATTCTTTAAAAAGTAAATGACTACGTTTCAAAACTTTTGTTTGCTATGAAATCTTGTGTAGTATTTATCGGATCTGAAGCATTACTTATCAGACAGACAATATGTTTACCTTTCTGTTCTATATATACAAAATAATTATAAACTCACAAATCAATACAAGTGACACGTTTACGTCTCTCCGTGATAAGCGGCAAAACACTTTTCTCGCCAGTGAGCTTATTATGTGGTTAAACGGAACATGAAAATGTGGTTTTGTTGTTTATTGTTTACACACAAAACAAAATTATGTCTGTATATTAAGTCTGTTGCAAAGGTAAGAAAATATAAATACCTCAAAAACAATGTTAGGGCAATTAACCCGACGGAGTTTATTTAGGTGTCTAATTTACAGTATAAAAAAACTATGTCGGGCCAATTGGCCCGACACGTGTTTATATATATATATATATATATATATATATATATATATATATATATATATATTCTTGATATTTTACGTTACCCATTGCTTTTCCGTTGCACTGACTTTATGAAGTTAATATATTACTATTGTAAGTAATTTTATCCACCATTAAGTGCAATAATTTTACCTTGAGTGATGAGGCACCTTTCGGTCACTTGACCATTGTCGAATCACTGCTACTGGTGTAGATGTTCAGTCCGTGATATTGGTATTTGTTGACGTTACACGCACTTTCTCGATCTGTGTGTATGATGTTTTTATATAGTATGTCTTCTGTATATGTTGTATATATATATATATATATTTTTAATTATCATTGTTTAATATATGAATATATCAATTGTGACATATATCATTGTTCAAGTGCTTTTATGTGTTTCTATTTCAAGACTACAGAGTGGACTCTTACCAAGGTAAGTCTGTCAGTCTCCTAGTCCAAAAAATCTATATATATTTACATTTTTTGGTCTAGGAGACTGACAGACTTACCTTGGTAAGAGTCCACACTGTAGTCTTGAGATAGAAACACATAAAAGCACTTAAACAATGATATATTTCAACCACACAGTGGTCTTTGTCAATCAAAGAGAAAACACACAAAAAAACAAAAAGAAATATGGGAGAAAAAAAATATGGGTTTTTTCTCCCATATTTCTTTTTGTTTTTTTGTGTTTTCTCTTTGATTGACAAAGACCACTGTGTGGTTGAAATATATCATTGTTTAAGTGCTTTTATGTGTTTCTATCTCAAGACTACAGTGTGGACTCTTACCAAGGTAAGTCTGTCAGTTTCCTAGTCCAAAAAATGTAAATAATCTTTACCAACCAAAACTAACTATATATATATATATATATATATATATATATATATATATATATATATATATATATATATAAAATGATAGGAAACATATGTTTGTACTTAGGTATGATAGGCGCACAAAAATAAGTACACATTATTCAAAAATAGGTTTTAAATATTTTGGCAATTCGCCGATATTGTGGCCATGTTGGAGACCCTTTGTCGGAGCCCATTTTGTTGTCAGAGTAGACATTCTCCAATAATTCAACCTCATTATCCATATTCATTGTACAAAATATATTAAACACAACTATAACACACTTCAAGTAACACTAATATAGTAACACAGTCCCCAATCTGACAGCAAGGGTAGAACAAAAATGAAATGTCACCGAAATGTTCTGGCATACAGTTCAATATGTTCATACAATGTTTCCCGGCAATGGCTAACCTCACACTGAACCAATGAATTCAGAGTGGCTGTCGGGCGTACATGAACGCCTATCGCCACGGGCACCAGTAGGGCAAGTGTTGAGGGAAGCTTTTATTACTGATGCATTTAAATATTATTTTAATTTGGTAATTAAATAATGCTCCTAATAATTCAGGCACAAATAAAACTAAAAAGTGTCTTCATAACACTTATATATTGGTAATTAAATTTATATACAGCGCATGGACACTATACCTTTTTCAATGGAAGATGACAAAAGTAATTTTTTTCTTTACAGAGATGGCAAAGGGGGCTCAGGCCACTGCCTTAAATACTCAGAAAAAAAATTACATATGCATTAGAGTCTTGAAAATCCGAGCCCTGATATATGGAGCGTATTTTATCTATGTGACAGAAGATATATTTATATCAATAGAGTATGTAAAGTGAGTCGGGCTTCCAAAATATGTTTATATCAGTACAGTATGCTAAGAAAATAAGTCGGGCTTCCAAGAAATGTTCATATAAACTTATTTAGTACATTTTTAATTATACAGGGTGACCCATAAAAACGGGAATTTTTGTAACGCGTCGTGGCAGCACTGCGGGACAGCGACAGTGTACAACTAAACAAGCCGCCATTACAGTAGCCATGGACCAGTGGAACGGGCAACAGCGTGCGTTAGCTATAAAAACGTTTTATAAAAACAGTGATAGTTTGAAAGCTGCCCAGATTGAGTTCCGACGTTTTTACAACTTAGGACGGCATGATTCCGTTGCGTCAAAACATGCCATTAGAAGTTGGATTAATAATTTTGAAGAGAGTGGATCAGCTTTAAAGAAGAAACCAACGGGACGGCCAAGAAGTGCTCGTACTGCACAGAACATTGATGTACGCCGATCTGTATTGAAGAGTCCACGCCGTTCGATTCGTAAGCAAGCAGCTGCGGTTGAAATGTCCCGTGAGAGTGTTCGCAGAATTCTTCATTTAGAATTAAAATTTCACCCCTACAAGCTGCAGATAGTGCAAGAGTTGAAGGAAAATTATTACCAGTCGCGATTGCAATTCTGCCAACAAATGTTAACACACATAAACAATGACGATGAAGCAAGTTCTAAGGAAGTTGTGGATGTCAGATGAGGCCCACTTTCATCTCACAGGTTATGTTAACAAGCATAACTACAGATACTGGGCAGACACAAATCCTACGGAACTTCATGAGCGCCCTTTACACGCTAATAAGGTTACAGTATGGTATGCTGTTTCATTACATGGGATCATCGGACCTTATTTTTTTGAGGATGAACGGGGGATTGCAGTGACTGTCAATGCCGTCGTTACGTGGAAATGTTACAACGTTTTGTTACACCTGAATTGAACAATTTTCCAGATGTTCAAGAATCCTGATTTCAACAGGATGGTGCGACATCACACACTGCACGGCGATCAATGGAGGCTGTGCGAGTATTGTTTGGTAACCGTGTCATCTCAAGATTTGGTAACGTTTTCTGGCCCCCTAGATTTATGTGATATTGTGTGGAGTGAATCACTGGTAATAAATCTGCTTGTGTGAGTTACTTTTCTATAAACGTTAAAACTTAAAGTAATGTTTTTCTTGATATTAAAACATCTAAAAATGGTAAACACGCCTCTTTTTCTATTTTAACCGTAAATTTTATACTTGGATTATCTTATCTATTTTGTTTATATGTAATTATGTTGTATGTTACAAATTTTACTGTAATTATTGAGTTAGGTACAAAATTTCCATTTGATGTATCATGTTTAAAGTAGAGTTAATAACTGGTTTTTTGACAAGTGGGCGTGGCAACGCCTAACATATAAATACGGAAGTGTAACCTTACTTTTACCCTAGTTGTAAGTTAGAGTTTGTAGTAGTAACCATCACTGATGATGATGACTTGGTCATTGAAACACGTATGAGTTAATAAATGATTAATTTGTGAGTTTTGTATGTTTTTATTTGTTTTTAGTGTACAGAGTATTTTAAAAAGTGTCAACAGTTGGTCTAATGGCTATCATAACTGCCTCACAGTGGGACTCCGTCCAAGTGCTCAAATGCTACCTCCATTGTTATACAAATTGAGCAGCAATTGTAAATATCCATTCTTGGTTATGAAAGAATATAGTTTGAGTAGACGCCATGCAAACTTGAAAATTTTCCATAAAAGACAATCTATAGCAAGTGCGGGCTTTTGCACACAATGTTAAGGCTTTAAATGGTTAGATTAAAAAGTTTGAAAATCCAATACTTTTTACAGGTAAAATAAGTAATGTTACAAATGTTATCTTAAAATAGTTACAATTTAAAAAGGCTGTGTATGAGGCTGAAGAAGTCTTAAGACGAAAACGTTACCTCCAAGTGTAAGTTAACAAGTTACGAGGTGTGGCTAGAAAAAAACCGAACTGATGCTATAAAAAAATTTTATTTTCCATTATTTACAATTTGATGTTATCTCCTTCAATGTACTCTCCTCCTCGGTCTATACACCGCTCCATACGAATTTTCCACTGTTCATAGCAATGCTGCAGATCATTTTCGATAAGTCCATACATTACTTCCGTCGCTTTTTCTTTTACTGCTTCAACACTCTCAAATCTAGTTCCTTTCAAAGCTACTTGACTTTAAGGAAAAGAAAAAAATCACAGGGAGCCAAATCAGGTGAGTAGGGTGGATGGTCTAAGATGGGAATGTTGTGATTGGCTAAAAACGTCTTCACTGACAACGCATTGTGAGCTGGGGCATTGTCTTGGTGCAGGATCCATGTCTTTTTTTCCACAAATCGTTCCGTTTTCTCCGTACTCGCTCACGTAGGGTAGTCAGGACGCTAATGTAGTAATGCTGATTCACTGTTTGTCCCTCTGGTACCCTCTGTACCCAATCAATGTGTACAATCCCTTTGACAAATAAAAAACAATCATCATTGTCTTGAATTTCGATTTTGACATTCATGCTTTTTTTTGTCGTGGAGAATCAGGAGATTTCCAATGCATCGATTGGCGTTTGGTTTCGGGATCGTAAGTAAAAAACAACGATTCATCACAGGTAATAACATTTTGTAAAAAGGTGGGATCACTTTCAATGTTTTCTAGGATGTCAGAACAAATCATTCTTCAGCGTTCCTTCTGTTCAATTGTGAGACACTTTGGAACCATTTTTGCACACACTTTGTTCATGTTGAAACTTTCATGAAGAATCTGCCTAACACTTTCCTTGTCAATTCCTGTCAACTCAGACATTGCTCTGATTGTTAAACGGCGATCTTCGCGAACAAGTTTACCGATTTTTTCAATGTTTGCATCAGTTTTTGCTGACAATGGTCTGCCAGTGCGAGCGTCATCACTTGTGTCTTCGCGGCCATCTTTAAATATTTTAAACCACTCAAACACTTGTGTTCGCGATAAACAATCATCGCCGTACACTTGTTGCAACATTACAAACGTTTCACTTGCAGAATTTCCAAGTTTGAAAAGAAATTTGATGTTAACACGCTGTTCTTTCTGCACACTCAACATTTTTCCGACGCACAGACAAAACGTCAACTACTTAGAACAGACGACAGACTGAGTGCAGGAGGCAGATAAAACTCGAGCAGTAGGCGGAGCAAGAGTCACGTGACAGGCCAGGCAACTTTCAGCCTTATTGCATTCGTTTATTGTTTCACCTGTGCTAGTTCGGTTTTTTTCTAGCCTCACCTCGTATATTAACAGTGTCTGGTCACAAGTAATTTCAAATTGTAATGAGTGATAACCAGACAGCTCGTCATGAACAACAACAAAATTTCAAACAAATTGGTTTATATTTATTGCACTCGCTATAAACTTCTGAATAATGACAATTAGATAAATTATGTATGCATTAACCAATTTGGTGTGGTCCTATTTTGGTCTTCGATCACGGACTGCAAGGCTAGGCTTATGGATTTTTAGTACATATAAAATAACATTTTGTTGAAGTAATAATACGCAACTCAATTAAGTAGCTTACCATTTCTAGACCACTGATGTGAACTAAAATCCAGTCTTTCATGACAAAATAATAATAATAAAATAAATTTAAGGAGTGAATATGGGTTTAGAATGTTTTCTATTTATTATGCCCTCTACCATTACTTAACTTTCTTCCAATTAAAAATAACTATCTACTCAAAAACAAATAGTTCTGAGTAAGGTACAGTTCAAGTAACAGAAATAAGTAAAATTAATTCTGATATTTTTATAAAAATATTTACAACACAATAAGAGTTGAAATTAATGAAAGAATAATGGTATTAAATAAAAGTACTGTTAAAGTATTGCTTTTTATTAATAAAATATTTTTTGAATTCAAACTTATTAATTTTCCAATAATAACCATACTGTTATTTTTCTCATTTCTTCAACTAACATAATTCCTTTGTATTTTTCTAAAACACCATAATTCAGAAACATTTTTAACGTACACTAATATACATCTTTGTTATCACAAAGTCAATTAAAAACAATTGTGTATATAAAAATATACAAATAAATGTTATTTCAAACAACGTCAAGTAAAATTTAAACACTAAACGTAAGTGTTAGAATTCTTAAACATCTTGTTTAGCAACAGATTACATCCTTGCCTTGTCCAATTTATATTTACAATGATTAATTATTAAGAGCATTTTAAAATTAAAAATATGTAGAATTAGTTTATATTTAAAATCCATTAAATAAAATAGCAGTTTTTCATAATATTTACAATTTTGAGCATAAATATTAAACTTCTTTCATCTATGCAAAACATGTATATAACATTCTTCTGAAATTGGTTTGTGTATTTAACCAATTTCAACTTGAGAATGAGTTTGAGTTTGAAATAAACTAATTGTAAGTGCTGAAAGAAACATAGGAATTGAGTGATGCTGATGCAGGTGCAGGTCTATTAGTTCTGACAGTGTTGTAGAGAATGGAGATTCCAGTAATTCCATATTCTGTGACATCTAAACAGACATATTTATATGTTAGACACCAGGCGAATTAATTACGTTAATTAATATAGTTAAGCCCTTTAACAAACATAAAAATGAGTAAATTAAATGTCACAAAATTATTATTTTCTAATAACATATCTTAGATTTAAATCAAATGAAACCTTACAATTTTTCAATTATCATCCATTATTATTTTACGTATAGTGCCGATAGACTGTTTTACATGTTACACTTTTCACGCAATATAACTTTCCATACAAATTAACTGTTTTCATACAACTACAACAAGAAATTTACAGATTAAAAGTGACACACCCCCCCCCCCATCGGAGGATTAAATAGCGAGATTATTATTTTTAAAAATAGAATTTAGAATACCCCCCCCCCTTTAAGTAATTCTGTCAAGTAATCCTCTTTGGGCGGTGTGCGTAATACAATATGTATTAACCAAAAACGTTTTTGTTCATAAGATAAACTCTAATTGCCCTAAAGGTAAAGTAAAGTAGAATAACCTTATTACATTTTTTATATTACTTGCGACCAGACTTTTTTGTTAACTAAAGATTGTTAAATTGTTAACTTACACTTGGAGGAAACGTGTCAGGTACCAGACTATACGTGTCAGGTACCAGACTATACGTCTGTGATGTCAAAAAGAGATATTTATTGCTTCTCAAAACCTCCAGCATAGATAAGGATAGATATTTATACACCATCAGTTCAGTTGTCCATTTATCAGACATTCTAGACAAGATGAATAGACTCATAATTTTATGACTGTCTTCCTCACATTAGTTAGTATTCCTATCAATCAGTAGCTGATGTTTTTTGGGTGACAAACTGTCAACATGGAATATATGTGATATGTCCCATGTCCAGAGAGTGATGAGTGTGGACATTATAAAGTTGCATTATATTTTTAAAAAAAGTGCTTCAAACTCTATCAAACTAAAGTAAATTTCTAAATTAAAAAACTACTTAGTTGAAAAAATATGTAAATATTTTGTATACTAAGTGTATTTTTGTGTATAACTCAAGTAAACAATAACAGTGGGTGCCTAGAATCTAACGCAAACTTCAAACCAAAGGTAACTTTTGAATTGTTTTTACTAATTATGATTAAAAATGTTAATTACCAACAATAAACTAATTTACAAAATAATTAATAAAAATTTGCACTTGCATCAAATATGTAATATTTAGTGCTTTGTAAATGAGAATACTTTTGTAGTGAAATACAACTCAATTGAAATAAGGAAATAATTCGTCCGCCCTGAATCGTGAATATATTGATCCACAAATCTGTATTTGATCTTGATTGAATAAATAAACACGTATTTTATTAACGATTGAAAATTTGTATAAGATATATATCAGGAGAGTGTGACCTAATAGAAGGAATTTAATAATAAAATTTTGTGTTTGTGGCGTACGACTTTACCTTAAAGAGAAGATGATCATCTGGTGCTTCAGCAAATTGACTAGAAAGCCTGTAAATCTTATTTGGCAGCACATCTACTTTATAACCTAACAGCGTGTAAACTGCCTCTCTGAATTCATGACTTGTAGATTTGAAGACATCTCTAAGTCGCTGGTTTTGGCGCTCATGTGTTTTAATACGTTCTTTCAGTTCTGCACAAAAAGAAACAATTTTATAGATATCCATCACTCCAAAGGGATAACAATGCTGTGATGTTTCAGTCATAAATAGTTTTAAAAATAATTCAATGGCTGCTAATGATAAAAAAGTCAAATTTGTACCTACACTAAAAATTTTAATATTTTTTTAATATTAATCCATTATTGGATTAACTGTGGCCAGAAGTGAATTGGTAAAACCAGAAATCTGGAGAAATGGGATAAGGGCACTAAACTAGTAAAATCAAAAACTCTGGTTGAAAATCATAAATTAATGTAACACAAGTCTTATTCAGTACAGTTCCATTCTGGTTTTACAATTCTCAACCCCGACCTTTTGGAAATTGCTCTGCAACCAGGCCAGTTTTACATTTATTGCAGTAATAATTCAAATATCATCAAAATTTAATTTTTACTTCAAACCATCCACTCTGAGACATCATTTTGTTTAGTTAAAGATTGAGAACAAAATGGTGTGTAGATCTTCCCCAAATTTACTTGAAATTTAAAATATATGAGAAGTAAAGCGACTTTAAATTTAGGCTCATAAAAATAAATAATTCTAAATATATATATATATATCAGTTTCAAAGAAAAAAATTTCAAATCCCTATTTAAAAATAAAAAAGGTTTAAGGAATATAATGGTAACATTTGTTTACTTTTATTAAATAATTGCACTAATTTTAATAAATATAATACTGCTATGAATACTTTCAACACTAGTATTGCACCTTCAATTTCTTTCGAATTATTATCCAATACTCTCTCATCAACAGCCAACGTGAGATTGTGAGTCTGGCCTGCCTCTAATAGTTTAACTCTCTCTCGTAATTTAACAACTTCCTCTTGGCATTTTGTCAATTCGTCTTCATGTTTTTCATTGGCCTCTGAAGCTGGGTTCATTCTGAAATGTATAAAGTCAATTAAATTTTAATCTCAATCAAATATATTCAAGAATATTTGAAGGAAACTTCAAATTCTGAATAAAAGCCTTCATTAAAGCCTCGAAATTCATATTTATTTGATCACTTAAAATAACAATTGGATAAATGGTAAGACGGTTGAATATCGAATCAAAATGGTTTTGTTTATTTATTGCAACCTTTCAGTAACTGATTAAAACTGATAAAGATAAAAACACTCTTCCTCTCGTGTTTTCTTTGAACACAGTGAAAGATTTGGGCATAAATACTGTTTTTGAAAATATTATTATACTGGATAACGAGACCAGCTGGAGGAAGAGAACTTGTTCTGAAGTTGTTCATATCAACTTACAGAAGATTGGTATCTATATTCAAAATGATTTTGATAAATTATATAGTATGTATAACCCATTTTATAAATTAAAAGCATCCAAGAATTAGTTAATGCTGTTTTATATTGAACTATTTTGTAGTTTTATGTATGGTTATTTTGTCTGGGTGTTTTTCTGTTTTTTGTGTATATTGTTCCCTCAGTTTTGTTACTGGTTTTAATTATATTTTAGATGAATTTATGATTCTCACCATATAGGCGGATTATTTTATTAAGTGACTAAAATGTCATTGGAAAAGTGTGTAAAGTTTTAAATTTCTGTTGTGAGTGCACTTTAATTTTATAATCTAATTTAAAATTGTTTTCAGGCTTGATAAGGCCAACAAATCAGTTGCCGAGACATCGCAATAAATAAAAAAAACAATTTTGACTCTAGTTAAATGTCTTATCATTTATTCAATTCTTGAAATTCTAAATCAAAGATCTATATTTTACAATTCTAACTACTTCTCTAATATTTACTTAAAATGTAGAATTTTCGTTGTTCTTTGGTCAAAATCTCCTTTTAAAGCTCTGTATTCCAATTGAATACGTAGTTCCTCTATTTCTTTTGCCAAAGCCTCCTTTTCATTGACCAAAGTATTCTTTTCAGCCATCAGTTTCTCTAAGCGATCTGTAGTCTGAGGGCTTGTTGAACCTAAAATGATAAAATAATATGAAAATTTATTCTAAAAAACCTAATGCACATTTTAATCCATCCCAATATACCAAATAAATTTTAAATTGTCTTCATAGTTGCACGAAAAAATTAATTGTGTTTATAATGGGCTTAATCTAAGAAATTTTTGCAATAATAACTGGAAAAAAAGATTGATAACTGGAAAAAGGTCAACTTAACATAAAAAAAATTTAATCAACACAAAATAATTTATTTACTATAATACTGTAATACTAAGCCATCAAAAGATATATAATCCTTCATAGTTTTTGTTCTAATTCTATATACAGGGTGTCTAGTAAAATAGCTTGAAGAAATTCCCTGAGTTTTCCCTGACTTTTCCTCTTTTAGATGTCTATAGAAAGCCCAGTTTACATTGATATCTGAAGGATCTTGGATAAATGCAGACTTTGAAGAACGAATTGAGTAACTCTTTTGCTTTTGTGTCTGTAAGGAACACAGAACAAAAATATCGAGCTTTCACTTCATCCGTCTCTGCATCCCGATACCTAACACTCAAATCCATTTGGGCTCTTTGTGATATTTTGTTTAAACTTTCATCAAAGCCAATTACATAGTTAGAATTTGAATTTAATTATGTCAGTAACAGGTCTTTAATATAATTTGATAAACCGATTACAACACTATAGGAAATGTTATCTTTCCCCAATCTCATGTTCTGTGCAATGGTGCTATCAGGGAACATCCTTAGAAAGAGGCACACTACCTTCTGCATTGCGTAAAGAAGTGTTGCATTACTAAATTCACGCACCATATAATCTCTGCTTCAGTCACTTTATCTTTTAGTTTATATTTATCCTAAGGAAGGAGGAGAGGTAATGACGACATCTGCATGACGCGCTTGCCCGCTACGGCAATGAAAACTGGAACCTTCCATGTTGAAATAAACAGTGTACAAATAATCACCGTCAAATAAAACACATACTATCACGAGTCTAGACAAATAGCTGGCTACGAATGTTTACACAGCGTTCTGTGTGGTCAGAAACAGACTGAGTTATCTGTTATCCCCACCTGTCCATATGATAACAGAACCACTGCGCACCCCAAGGCCACGGTCCAGGCTAAAACCTCCCAGCTGTACCAACTCGACACGTTTAATATTTATTGACATAAGTCCTGAAGTCATAGCATTGGGCTTATCAAATAAATAATGGGCATCTAAATAAAGAAGTGTTATTTCCTGACTGCCCTGCCCCTAAAACGCTGGCTTACAATACCAAATATTCGAGAGCAATGACCACTAGTTTTGTTTCTAATCAAAATAAATATTTTCCCGATTTTTTAAAATTTTCCCTGACTTTTCCCTGAATTTTCCAGAATCTTAAAATTCCCTGACTTTTCCAGGTTTTCCCGGTTTTCCCTGTCACTAGACACCCTGTATATAATACAGAAAACTTGTATTAATCCAATAAGACAAAAATTAAAAATCTGGTATAAACAAAAAATTTAAATCTTAAATTGTGTATGGTTTAAAATCTTGTAAATTGAAAAAACAACAAAAAGTAAGTTAATTATTGAGCTTCTATTGGAGTTTTAGCTAATAGCTTCTCCTATAAACTAGCTTTGGTTTGAGACAACAGTGAACACTTATATTACACAAATGATTACCTTGAGTATCTATGACAGCCAATCCCGGCTCTGCTTCTAACTGTTCCATCCTTTTTTTATATCCTTCTACAAGTTTTTCTAGGGCATCAACTCTAGAACTTTGTTGTGGATCTGTAGAAAATGTACCTGTCATTGTAACCTCTTTTTGACAAGAATCAACCAAATTACGCAGGTCATTTCTTTCCTACAGAAAACAGCAATATATTAGTTTTTTTTTTTTTTAGTTGCAAATATTCAAAAACTACATCTGAATAACTTGATACTGATGTACAATATCAAGAGCACAGTGGTATAATATATTACAATGAAAATATTGGAATATTACTGAAATGAAATTATTGGTGGCGTCACTCTAGTTTGTAACTTCTTGTTTGCTAGATTGTATTTTGTTATAAGACTTACTGATGATGATAACATGGTCATGGCCATCGAACTGTACATAATAGAATAATCTTAAGTACCTTGAATTATCAGTTATTTTTGTGGAATTGAGGTTCTTTCTAATATTTTCATTAATTCTGGTTTATTTGCATGCAATAAGTACAGAAATACAACACAAGAAATTCACAGAAAAATAAACTCCAAGACACTTGTCGCTGGAACTCGCTACAACTTGATACAGGCATATTTTGCATTTTATAAACCTCAAATTATATACGGTTTATAATTATTACATTTTATAAATTAATATTATTATACATATAAGTGAAATAAACTATAGTTCAATACTGATTTGAAAAAGTTCTGAAGATGCTTGAATAAATTGAAATGGCATTAGATACATAACAAAAAACACAGAACTCCAATACACACAAAATTAGGTAAAACAATATTTACATAAACAATTAATGTTTACTTGAACACTTAAATAATTATTGAATAAAGAATAAACCAGTTGAATATCTTGCCAAAAGAGTTTATTTAAAAATTGCAACGTTTCAGTAACTGGTGCAGTGCCTTTATCAAGCCTGAAAACAATGTTTATAAATAGGTTCTAAATACGCATATAGCATACAAGTACACTCACTATAATAATTTAAAACTTTAAAAAAAAACAATGAAATTTTAGTTAAAAATTTAATAAAATAACCCACCAAAGTACTGATCTAAAAATAATTTTAAAAAGTGAGAGAACAATATTGTTTACATATAAAAAACACCAAAAATAACAAAATAAAACAAACAACAACAAAAGGATCAACCATATATATTAACACTAACTAGTTCTTGCATTATTATAATTTATACAGTGAAACTTGTTTAAGCCGGAATCCATTGGGACCGGCATTTTTTTCCGTCTAAGACAGGTTTCTGGCTTATACAGTAGTAGTGTACTGTATAATAGTAACAACACGAAACGTTTGCCGAGTCTACTTTTAGCGTTGGGGTGAGGGTAGGCCGTGGGAATTCTTAGCTATAAGACTATTATTTCTACTGATCAGCTGTATGGCGCTGTACCGACATCACATAGATAATGGACAATTGTCATCATGTCTACATTTTTTCTAATACAGTATTTAATTAAATTATTTATTTCCGATTAAGTACTGACTGTTTATTTCCTAGAGAGATAACACTTCAACATATAAAGCAAGTGTATTTAAATCACAAGAAAACTATCACATTTTAACGTCTAAATAAACGTCATTCAACAGTAATATCGGTTATCTTGATTGCCTAATGACAGCCCGTAGCCTATGCCCTGTGACGTCACAACTCGTAAACCTTGTTGTCTAGGTGGTGTTGGCTATGCACACTACAGAAAATGTTAAAACCTACATTACATAATAAAAGTCTTACCTTTTAATGCAGCACCCTTTTATCCTTCTCCACAAAACATTTTTAATAGAAAACTATAAAACTAAAACACTTATACACTTGTCAACAAAATTTATGAATTAATGATGCAATTTATTAAAAACTATATTTTTCCTCTTACTGTATTTAGGCTAAATACTGTACATAGTAGGCTTACGTAAAAGTAAAAGAAAATCAAGTAGGCTTGAAAAAATTTAGCATTGACTTTTGTTTTAAAAGGTTAGTTTTACTTGCTTGTATTTCAGTTATTGTTTTTAGTTGTAACAAAGGGTGACGTATTTCCGGGCTGTTAATAAGTACTGCGAAATCTTCTAACTCACAAATTTTCATTAAAGGATCGCCGAATGTTTTTATTTTGTTTTCTACGACTGGTCCATCTTCAATTTTTTCTTTTTCTTCTATTTGCGCATGGTTTTTGCCATTTAGAATGAAGCGGTCTCTCGCCTTTCAATATGTCAATCAATATTTCTGGTCGTGGATGTTTGTAAACCATTCATTGCGTTATCTTGAAGGAAACGAGTGCTGACACATCGCCTATCGTAAATTATGGATGTTTGTATACCATATTGCGTTATCTTGTGCATATCAGCAATCCTTAACGTTGTTACAGAATTCTCAGAAATAAATACCATCTGTTACAATTAAGCAGATCTATCTGTGAATTTTGTTACGGTAAAAAAATATATTATAAACGGAAGTATATATTATTTTATCCAAACTGAAGTTATTGCAACTTTATATTTTACAGCGTGTATATGATCAGATTTTCCGGTTTATGCAGAACTAAGATGTAGTAAATACGTATCACTCATCCTTTTGCTTATTCCGCTTCCGCGTTAGACAGTTTCCGGCTTATGAAGGTTATTAACCAGGTAAATTAAATAGGCGACGGTCGGGACTTTTAAAGTTTTCCGTGATAGACGGGATTCCGCCTAACACAGGGTCCGTCTAAGACAGGTTTCACTGTACAATGGCCTATAGATACTACATAACTTATCAAAATAATGTTTAATGTTGATACTATTCTTTTGAAAGTTGATATGGACAACTTCAAAATAAGTCCTCTTCCTCCAGTTGGACTCATTATACAATATAATAAAATTTTCAAAATCAAATTTATGCCCAAATCTTTTACCACGTTTAAACAAAAGACGAGAGGACGGGTATTTATCCTTTATTTTCCTATCATTATTCTCATGTTCACGTACATAAACACCAACCTGTCTCTTAGTCTCTATTGCTTGTTTTTACTTTGTTAATTTGTGTGTGTTTTATTTGTAAATATTGTGTTCCTCTCAGAGTTGTTACGGTTTCTAATTGTTTTTAGATTAATTTATGACTGACTATTTATTTTATTAAATTTTTTGACTTAAATTTCATTGAATTTTTTTGTTTCAAATTATTGTAGTGAGTGTATTTGTATTTTACACGCATATTTATAAGTAAGGTAATATTGTTTTTGCACTTGATAAGGGCAACGAACCAGTTGCTGAAATGTTGCACTAATTAAATAAACTTGTTTGCATCGATATTCAATCAATTTATCATTTATTCAATTTACATAAACTATTCTTAAATAAAAACAGATATTTTTTATTAATAAAATATACTTCAACAAATAAGTCAATATCATTTTAGTTTAGTGATAAGTATTTTAGATGCCTTACAAGATTGTGATATTTTCTTAACATTATTAATATTAGTTTATGGTCTACACCTAGTATCCTCCACTTTGCAACTAATTTTTGAGGTGCTACTTAACATAGTACAGGTAATAACTGTAGCAACTATAAAATATTTCAATCACTAAAGAAGGTTTCTTATCTTACTGATAATGTCTACCTATCATAGTAGCCTTAAAAGACCTCAGACTACATAAAATCATAACTTCTTTCATTCTGTTGAATGACTTGAAGAGGAAAGAGCATTTTGGGAATTTTAAAGTGTCCTAAAAATTGGTGTTACGAAAGCTTAGGCAATGATACAAACAAATTTTTATGAGCAATGGGAAAGACGGATGACCTGTTTACCTTCCCCTACTGTGGTCCTTCATTCTTTGAGACTAAAGAATATAAAATATACAGTTTGAACAACTCCAGAAATTAGGCATCCCAGAGCAATTAATTGGGGGGGGGGGACAAACCATTAATTTTATATCTGTGTTTTCATTTAATTTAATAAAATACTATACTACATAAAAAAGACTATTTTTATATCAGTTGTCCAAATGAGTGATTGGTTTAAAAATATAATTAGTTTTGATTCTGCTTCCCCTTTTCTGTAGAAAATACTTTAATTCAAACATAAGGAAATGAGATCCTTGTTAATAAACCTCTAACCACAAATAATTTTACTCTAGTCTTTTGTACATTTCTTTTACCAAGTAACTATCCTCAGAAGACATGACACTATCTATTGACTAACTCTACAGTTTCCTTACTTATAATAAACCAAACTACTTGCCTTAACCACAGAAAACCTGTAGTTTACCTTAAGAATAAAAATATTTGTGGTTAGAGGTTTTTTGTTTGTATTATTTATTAATAAATGGCACACCGCCATCGGAGTATTTGAATAAAACAAAATTAATATTAATATTGAAGAAATAGAATTTAGAATATTCCCCCTTTTAAATGAATTATGACAAATAATCCTACACTGACCATGGATGGAAAGATATGAAAATTGTTTATCTGTTGAAGTCATCCTTATTTCTATCTGTTACTTACTGATTCCCTCGGGAAGACAGCATGTCGCGGAATGTGCTCCCTCGGTCACCAGGAAGACGCTAAGGGCCCGTTCTGTTCGACTCTCACTATCAGAATGCTACTTTTCCTAACCTGGTAAGATTCATTTATACGAAACCGGAAAAATCACATTTCCGCACAAACAGCTATTTAACATCGGTTCACTGAAAAGTGTAGGTCTTTCATAGCGACTGTTAGAACGGTTTACTATTTTTCGTTTACTAAGATCGTGCTTTTTGCAATAACATAAAAAAATGTCACATAATAAACCCCAGAAATTATTCCAAGGAATTAAAGAGCCTTGTTGTTAATGAAATTTTTCCCCTTTAATCTTTTTAATTACAATACATTCCTGAAGTATACCGATAATAATGATTTAACTTTCAAATTCTGAAAATAAAAATTAAATAATCCAACTTACCCATGTTATTAAAGAATTCTGTTTGCGCAATCGACGCAATGTGGCGGTAAATTGGCTTACTGTAGTTTTAAGACGACCAACTTCTGCTTCGGCATTTTCTAATTGTTTTGTAGTTTCGTTGTTAGCTTGTTTTAAACTTTTCAAACTATAAATTCAAACAAAATTAAGATCATTAGAATTATTTTAAGCATAACCACTTTAATAATTAGTAAAATGAGCTTTGTCTTTTTCCATATAAAAAATATTTACAATAATTACAGCTATACTGTACACTTATGATACAGTATGGTATATTTACGTACTACATAATTACTTACATATTTTTATTGTTTACTTACAATTTCCTTTAATCAGGAAACACAAAAATTTTATTAAATAGCGCTCATACACACAGACACATGTATTCTTTATTGTTAAACACTATCTACTAAATTTTTAAACACCAAATTTTAGACAAATAATCTTATAAACACTGTTAATTCGATTTTAAAAAAATTATTTTACTTTCTGGTTGATTTTTTTCTAGTTCTTTACACAATTCTTTATATAGCAGCAGTGCTTCTTCCAGCTTTGGATTAAATTTTTAAAAATTACTCCAAAAAAATTACAAATTTAGAAAAAAATAAACTTTAACAAAGCACTATTAGCATTAAATTTCCACCAATCACAAAGTTTATAGATTTATAAAACTCACACATATCTTATATTTTTGAGATAGTAAGTCGCAAAATTACTCTAAAGGATATATCAAACACAGACACTATTCCACACACAGAACAGAAATTATTGCATTGAACATTTACACACATTTTGGCCTAAAAACGATAGAAGTTACTGTGGAAAGCAGTATGAAATTGAGGTGTTAGAGTGGATTTTTTTTCCAAAATTTGTAATTTTTGGTAATCAACAACAAGTTTAATTACATTTTGAGAATTACTACATCAAACGCAAATGGTTGAACTAGTAATGCTTTAGGTGTGCCGTTAAAATTTTTAATTTTTGGACTGAAGCTGAAGTTTTTATAAATTTGTTTAATTCTTGATGACTTTCTGCGTTGCTCAAAATAATTTTTTTTTGCTAAAGTTTTACGATAATTTTTCATGAGTAGCATTCATAAAACCATGTCTAAAATTAAGGTTATAGTACGTTTTAAAACAGGCCAGCACCACTTATAGAATAAAGGCTACTTATCAATTGGCTACAAATGCCAATATCAAGAAAGGATTGACTGTTAGTTGAGTTTTCTTGCTTTACTTTGGAAAATACTGTAATAATTGGTCAGCTGTGAAACAACTAGAAAAACAATGCTCCAAGACAAGCAACAAAATTTGCAACTTTCTGTTGCATCCCAGCATCTAACAATGATGTTCATATGTTAACGATTTTATTAAGGAATTCTTAAAAACATATGAAAAATTCAGAGCACTTTGCCATATCTTTTTTCAATCTTGCAAGTAAGGAGCTAATCCATGATTTAAGAACCAAGATACTTTCATCTGCCCCAGTATAAAGTTTTGTACAATATTGCTGTCAAGAAATATTTTACATAAAGCTGCAGAACTTCTATCGAAAGAATTTAAAGGCATAATATTAGACACAACTTGCAAAGTGATGTAGACTTCAAATTTTGTATATGTTTTAATCAAATGAAATGTGATTCCAGAGCTTGCTATCTCAAACACTTAGCTTATAGTTTTTAAACACACTTTACAAAAAATTGACAAAGGCAAATTACTGAATATACCCAACCCACAAATTCTGGGTAAATCTTGTTGTCCAACCTTAATTTGTTAAAATATTGCTATTCTTATTAAAATAATGCATAAAGTTCACTAAACTTCACATTAATAACTAAACTCATTTTAACAAATGCTGTCTGTAATAGTAAACCAAGAAATATGTCTGTACTTTTTTAGTACACAAACACTCAGTATGGGCCATATGTGTACTTCCAAAATTCCTGGAAAATAAAACGCTTCAACCGGGATGAATGACAGAATGAAATATGAAGTTTCACACAAAATATGATCATAGGAAAACCCCTTGACTTCAACACAAATTTGATTGTCTGTAGTGTTGTTTTTGACACAGATATCACAAGGGAAACCAATTCTTATCAGTGAGACACTAGATCTGACTCCAAGTGAAGATCATAGATAAAAGAATGATTTTCTAGACATAATACGTCACATATCATGCTATCCATGAAATACATATCTTTTTTCTAATACCAATTATAACCTGAGTAATCCAAAACCTTTGTAAGAACAAAAAAGATAAAATTTTATAAAACTTAAATCCACAAGAGTTGATTTTTTACCACAAAATGTAGTAAGATAAAAGTAAATCGGTCGTACCTACAAGTCTAAGGAAATCATAAAACATAAGACGAAAATACAGGGCAAATCTACTTTTAGAATGACAAGATATTTTCAAACGATAGAAATAATTTCTGGATAGCAGAATAAAGAGAACTCAAGCAGAGTTATAGATTTTTAACCCAGAAAACAAATGTATTGGATATTTTTACATCTTCTTTACTTGGATAACTCTGAGGTATAGGAAACTATATTATATAGGTATATATTAAAAAGCTTGTTGGCCAAGAAAAATCAACATCTGATATATTCTGATATGGCAAAAGATTACTTATTGATTTCACTTGAAAAACTAAAAGGAATCAATTGACAATAAACAATTTTATACTTCTCTTTTTTTTACACTTTTCTCACCTTTTTATAAGTACGAGAAACATCAGTTTCATCAATATGCTTTCCCTAGAGTTAAATAATAGAAAATCAACTATTATAAAATACAGACTAAAATAACTGTAGATTACAAATTTTATATACTTAGATTCAACTAGAGCCTTTTCAGAAGATAACTGAAGTTCTCTCTGTTGTAGACTTTCAATCTGCCGACGAAGAGAAATTGGTGACTGTGTGGTTGTCTTTTGTCCTGTGATTAATCGAGATAAATTATTCCATTCTTCAAGACGTGATTGTGCCATTCCTAACTCTACACGGAGACTTACACACTCTCGTTCTCTTTCCTCCAACGAAACTAATTTCATCCGCATATCTTCGACCAATCCTTCTAGATATACAGTATTGCTTGTTGCTTGCCTGTAATGAATCAGAGACTATAATGTAATATACAGTAGTTTACATAAAACAAATAAAAACATACACAAAACTCACAAATTAATCATTTATCAACTCATATGTGTTTCAATGACATAGTGAGAGTTTCATCATCAGTGAGTGTTACTACTATAAACTCACTGATTGTATGCTGTTTTCTCACTGTTTAATAAATTATGAATTTGTGTATGTTTTTATTTGTTTTAATATAAACTCACAAGCCAAGCTCAAAGAATAGTTGTATAGTAGTTTACATATTAACTTAATTTATAGGATCTTAATTATACAATAAAACTTCAATTATCTGAATACTTTGGGACTGGACTCCATTTGGATAGAGGAAAATTTGTATAGTTGGATTTTTCAAAATAAAAATCAATTTTAATTATTGCTGTATGTATGTTGCAAATGAGAGAAAAAAAACTATATTTTTTTGTAGTTTTATATATTTCTCTAAGCTTCTGAACTCAGATCTTGGCCTTTTCCGATAAAATCGAACTTAAAATTAGGTTTCCAACAGAATGTTGTTGCAAAAACCATTTGAAAATAGGATCTTATAATTCTTTGTTTATTTTTGCTGCCTTTATTGATTTTCTTGAAGAAAGTTTCTCTTCAATTTCAAGCCCTAAGAAGTTTAACCCTTTGATTAACATCCACGTACCAGTACATGAGATGCGCAATTGCCAGTGGGAGCATTCTCATAAATGTACGTTCTACAATTTTTCTCAGATTAGCATTGCAGTAAGTTTACGATTTGTTTTCCTGTGTATTGTGCTGTATTTTACGTTAAATATTTGCAACTATTTGGACAGTAAACACTACACAGAGTACATACTCGCCATTCTTTTGTGTCCAAAGTCTATGGGTTTCCCACATATTTACAGATAGTTTTGAGGTCTGTGCGGTATTTTATAATGAATAGGCAATTGAATAATGAAGAAATTCTTTTGTGTTTAAAGTCTTTGGCTTTACAGATTGTTTCGAAGTTTGTGTGACATTTTACAATAAATAAGTATTTTACAAAAAAAAAGATTAACAGATAATTTTTAGCAAAGAAATTGTCAGTAAATGCAAGGTAAAGTTTGGTTAACAAGACAAATACGTAGATAAAAAAAAATAATAACGAATATTACTATAATTTAAAAAATTATAGAAAAATAAAGAAAAAAGAAAAAGTGTAAAAATCTTTTGAAAATATGTTGCTTCCAAGGGCCAAATCAGGACAGGCACATGTTGCTAATAAAAGGGATAAAAGTGTAGGTTTGTTCCTTTTAATGTGTTGATTGTCCAACACTGCACAACTTGCCCAAGTGTTTAACCATCTGATGAATCTATAATTAGTTTATCCACCAACGATATATATATATATATATATATATATAGATTTTTTGGACTAGGAGACTGACAGACTTACCTTGGTAAGAGTCCACTCTGTAGTCTTGAAATAGAAACACATAAAAGCACTTAAACAATGATATATTTCAACCACACAGTGGTCTTTGTCAATCGAAGAGAAAACACAAAGACTTCAGAGTGGACTCTTACCAAGGTAAGTCTGTCAGTCTCCTAGTCCAAAAAATCTATATATATATATATATATATATATATATATATATATATATATATATATATATATATATATCAAACTTTGTCGGTTTGATGTGGACACCTGTATAGATATTCCCATCTCTGATTGTTACATCTACATCTAAGAAGGTGATTGTTGCTGAAGATTTCTCCCAGGTGAATTGGACTGTAGAGAATGGTGATAAGCCCTTCAAAAAACTTTCAGTTTTGAGATTCCCTGTGTCCATTCACACACACCTAAGATATTTTCTCAAATTCACCACATACAGTGAAACCTGTCTTAGACGGACCCTGTGTTTGGCAGAATCCCGTCTATCGCGGAAAACTTTAAAAGTCCCGACTGTCGCCTATTTAATTTACCTGGTTAATAACCTTCATAAGCCGGAAACTGTCTAACGCGGAAGCGGAATAAGCAAAAGGATGAGTGATACGTATTTACTACGTCTTAGTTCTGCATAAGCCAGAAAATCTGATCATATACATGCTGTAAAATATAAAGTTACAATGACTTCCGTTTAGATAAAATACAGTTTATAATATATTTTTTTACCATAACAAAATTTACACAGATAGGTCTGCTTAATTGTAACAGATCGTATTTATTTCTGAGAACTCTGTAACAATGTTAAGGATTGCTGATATGCACAAGATAACGCAATGGTATACAATCATCCATAATTTACGATAGGCTATGTGTCAGCACTCGTTTCCATCAAGATAACGTAATGAATGGTTTACAAACATCCACGGCCAGACATATTGATTGACATATTGAAAGGCGAGAGACCGCTTCATTCTAAATGGCAAAAACCATGCGCAAACAGAAGAAAAAGAAAAAATTGAAGACGGACCAGTCGTAGAAAACAAAATATAAACATTTGGCGAGGCTTTATTAAAAATTTATTAGTTAGAAGATTTCGCGGAACGTATTAACAGCCCGGAAATGTGTCACCATTTGTACCAACTAAAAACAATAACTGAAACACAAGCAAGTAAAACTAACCTTTTAAAACAAAAGTCAATGCTAGATTTTTTCAAGCCTAATTGATTTTCTTTTATTTTTATGTAAGCCTACTATGTACAGTATTTAGCCTAAATACAGTAAGAGGAAAATTATAGTTTCTTAATAAATTGCATCATTAATTCATAAATTTTGTTGACAAGTGTATAAGTGTTTTAGTTTTATAGTTTTCTATTAAAAATGTTTTGTGGAGAAGGATAAAAGGATGCTGCATTAAAAGGTAAGACTTTTATTATGTAATGTAGGTTTTAACATTTTCTGTAGTGTGCATAGCCAACACCACCTAGAAAACAAGGTTTGCAAGTTGCGACATCATAGGGCACAGGCTATGAGCTGTCATTAGCCAATCAAGATAACCGATATTACTATTGAATGACGTTATTTAGACGTTAAAATGTGATAGTTTTCTTGTGATTTAAATACACTTGCTTTATATGTTGAAGTGTTATCTCTGTAGGAAATAAACAGTCAGTACTTAATCGGAAATAAATAATTTAATTAAATACTGTATTAGAAAAAATGTAGACACAATGACAATTGTCCGTTATCTATGTGATGTTGGTACAGCGCCATACAGCTGATCAGTAGAAACAATAGTCTTATAGCTAAGAATCCCCATGGCCTACCCTCACCCCAACGCTAAAAGTAGACTCGGCAAACGTTTCGTGATGTTACCATCATACAGTACACTACTACTGTATAAGCCGGAAACCTGTCTTAGACAGAAAAAAATGCCGGTCCCAATGGATTCCGACTTAAACAGGTTTCACTGTATTTGGTTCAGACAACCTTTTAATTGGAAAAGTATTTTAGTACATCCAAAATTACCAGATCCAAATACTGAAAAACTGCCTCAACTTCCTCATGGCTCCTATCCGTGCAATAGACCTAGATGCAAGACATGTCTAATACACATCCCAACAAATAGTTTCCATAGCCTAGCAACCAATGTGGACTTCAAAATTCACTAATGGAATATTGCCATTAGGTAAGTCTGTCAGTCTATTAAATATATTAAATATGGTGATATGTTTTTTTGTAATATAGTTAATAAATTAAAAATATTTCAAAAACAAGAATACTTTTAATGAATATATTTATTCCTAAGAATAAATATATTCATTAAAAGTATTCTTGTTTTTGAAATATTTTTAATTTATTATTATTATAATATATATATAGATTTTTTGGACTAGGAGACTGACAGACTTACCTTGGTAAGAGTCCACTCTGTAGTCTTGAAATAGAAACACATAAAAGGACTTAAACAATGATATATTTCAACCACACAGTGGTCTTTGTCAATCGAAGAGAAAACACAAAAAGAAATATGAGAGAATGAAATAAAATAATTGTAGTCACAGATTGTGTAGAGTAGAAATCAGATGTCTCAGATGCACAGATTAAAGATATATATATATTGTTTCCATGAACATATGAGTGATTATAATTTATATAAGTCTGTCAGGGGAAAAGAGATAAGGCTATTTTGGAGGGGGAAAAAAATGAATGGATTTATCTGATGTTGAGGTTAGGGGATTCTCTGGACTTGGTATACCACTGGTATGATAGTTCCCACCTTCTCAGTTCTGAGGGATTGCAATCAGGGGGTAGTGATTTAATTATTTTTGTGGTATAGCAGTCATCAAAAGTTGTGATGTTGTGAATCGCAGCATGTTGAGCTGTTGGTCTATCCATATTCATAATTTTAACATCATGTCTGTGGCCATTCATTCTGATATTCAGACCATCCGTGGTCAGGCCTATGTACTGTGCTGAGCAAAGTTTACATTGTAGCTGGTATATGACATTTTTCGATGTACAATTATGATGACCCTGTATTTTGAAGACCATTTTTGTTGTTTGGCTGTTGAAACTATTTGCTGATGGGTGTATTGGACATATCTTGCATCTAGGTCTATTACATGGGAAGGAGCCATGAGGAGGTTTGTGTGGTTTCTCTGCATCAGGGTCTGGTAGTTTAGGATGTACTAGGATGTTTTTCAAGTTGGGAAGTTGCTTGTACCAAATTTGCGGTGGATCGGTGAAAAGATTTTTGGTGTGGACGGAAGCTTGAAGAATTTTGAAGCCATCTCTCAATATCTTGTTGAGTTTATGTAGACCAGGATGGTAGTCTGTTATTAAAGACAGTTTATTTTGTTCTGTTTGTGGTTTATGGTGAACCGAGGATTGTGCTGAATGAATTTGGTTTTCAATGAGTTTTTTGGGTATCCTCTTCTCTGGAAGGCTGTTAATATCTTTCTATTAAAATCTTCCAATTCCCTATCATTCGAACAGATTCTCTTACCCCTGATTGCTTGACTGTATGGAATGGATCGTTTTATGTTTAATGGGTGGTTGCTATCGAAATGGAGATATTGTAGGTGGTTTGTCGGTTTGATGTGAATTCCTGTGTTGATATTTCCATTCTGGAGTGTTACCTCTGCATCCAAAAAGGTGATGGCTGATGTAGATTTCTCCCAGGTAAATTGAAGTGTGGAGAATTGTGTCAGGCTGTCTAAAAATGTCTCAAGTGTTGAAGCACCCTGTGTCCAAATTAGGAAGATGTCATCTATATATCTATACCAACATAATGGCTGGTGTGTTTGTGTCTTTAGAAAACTTTCTTCCAACAATCCCATGTACAGATTTGCGTACGATGGTGCCATTCTGGTGCCCATTGCTGTTCCCTTTATTTGAAGGTAGTTCCTTCCCTCAAACTGAAAGTTGTTCTTCTCGAGGATGAACCTGGTCAGGTTCACAAGAAAAGGTGTAGTGGGAGAAGGCTTGCCTGGGCGTTTGTTCAGAAAATTCTCTATTGCAGATAGGCCATGTGCATGAGGGATGTTGGTATAGAGAGAGGTGACATCTATGGTGACCAAAATAGTTACCGGGGGTAGAGGTACAGATATTTGTGAGAGTCGATCTATGAAGTAATTGGTGTCCTGGGTATGTGATGGAAGGTTCTTTACTAAGGGTTGAAGGTGTGAGTCGAGGAAAGCTGAAATTCTTTCCGTTACTGAATTGCAGCCAGCAATTATTGGTCTACCAGGTGGAGGGATTATGTTTTTGTGGATCTTTGGTAATATTAATATTGAATTGTAAATTCAATTATAATTCTTGTATTTGTATTTAGACTTTTGTTCTTTATTAATACACAAGAAAACATACTGCGATATTTATATATATATATATAGATTTTGGTTAAGTGCTTTTATGTATTTCTATTTCAAGACTACAGAGTGGACTCTTACCAAGGTAAGTCTGTCAGTCTCCTAGTCCAAAAAATTTAAATAATCTTTACCAACCAAAACTAACCTAAATAAATATAAATATATATATATATATATATATATATATATATATATATATATATATGAAGTTAATATATTACTATTTTTGAGTAATTTTATCCACCATTAAGTGCAATAATTTTACCTTGAGTGATGAGGCACCTTTCGGTCTTTGACCATTGTCGAATCACTGATTTTTCTCTGCTGTGGATGCTACGTCCGTGAAGCCGGTGTTTGTTGAAGTTACGCGCACTTTTTCTTGATCTGTGTGTATGATATTTCTGTATAGTATGTCTTCTGTATATGTTGTTTGTAGATTCATTAAGTTGTTGTGTATGTTTTTATAAATGTGGTATTTTTCTAGTGAGTTTAGTTCTATTGGGTTGTTATTTATTTCCAGTATGGTTAGGTTATTTTCGTAATTTGTAATTTTGTGTTTATGGGATATTAGGTGTGCTGCAACATTTGATACTTTAGAATTTTTGTTTTTGAATGCTCTATAATGTTCTTCAAATCTTATTTTAAATGTTCTGGATGTTTTTCCTATGTAAAAAGCGTTACAGTTGTTGCATGTGATTTTGTAAATTCCTGATAGGTTATGTTTTTCTGAATTTGTTATGTGGTTTGTGTTATTAAGATATTTTATTATTTTGTTGTTTGGTTTGTAAGTTGGAGTGTAGTATTCTTTGTTGTATATATTTGTTATTTTTTCTATTTTGTTATTGGTATATTTATATTTTAGGTAGATTTTTTTATTTTTAATATAAATATATATCATTTTTATTTTTTCAATGAACAAATAATAATTAAACCTATAATAAACACACACAATATCTCACTATGGACAAGATATGTAGACGATATACTTGTAATATACCAACCTACCATTCACAACGAACACGTCATAATATTAAACAAACTAAATACATACAACGAAAACATACAATTCACCGTTGAAACAGAAACAAATAGAACAATCAACTTCCTCGACATTACTTTAAATATAAATGATAATAAAATAGAAACTACAGTATACAGGAAACCTACTTCCAACAACACCACAATACACTACAAATCTAACCACCCCTGGACACACAAAATTAACACTTACAGTAACATGATAAATAAAGCAATAAAATACACACAGGATAACAAACAAAAATTAAATGAAGAATTAGATAACATTACAAAAATAGCAATAGAAAATGGATACAACAAACACATTATAAAAAATATATACAATAAATTCACAAAAAAACCTAACCTCAACACAACACTACAACCGGAACACAAAAATAATAAAAATAAAAAAATCTACCTAAAATATAAATATACCAATAACAAAATAGAAAAAATAACAAATATATACAACAAAGAATACTACACTCCAACTTACAAACCAAACAACAAAATAATAAAATATCTTAATAACACAAACCACATAACAAATTCAGAAAAACATAACCTATCAGGAATTTACAAAATCACATGCAACAACTGTAACGCTTTTTACATAGGAAAAACATCCAGAACATTTAAAATAAGATTTGAAGAACATTATAGAGCATTCAAAAACAAAAATTCTAAAGTATCAAATGTTGCAGCACACCTAATATCCCATAAACACGAAATTACAAATTACGAAAATAACCTAACCATACTGGAAATAAATAACAACCCAATAGAACTAAACTCACTAGAAAAATACCACATTTATAAAAACATACACAACAACTTAATGAATCTACAAACAACATATACAGAAGACATACTATACAGAAATATCATACACACAGATCAAGAAAAAGTGCGCGTAACTTCAACAAACACCGGCTTCACGGACGTAGCATCCACAGCAGAGAAAAATCAGTGATTCGACAATGGTCAAAGACCGAAAGGTGCCTCATCACTCAAGGTAAAATTATTGCACTTAATGGTGGATAAAATTACTCAAAAATAGTAATATATTAACTTCATAAAGTCAGTGCAACGGAAAAACAATGGATAATGTTAAATATCAAGAATATATATATATATATATATATATATATATATATATATATATATGCTGATATTTAATATTATCCATTGTTTTTCCGTTGCACTGACTTTATGAAGTTAATAAATTACCAATTTTGAGTAATTTTATCCACCATTAAGTGCAATAATTTTACCTTGAGTGATGAGGCACCTTTCGGTCTTTGACCATTGTCGAATCACTGATTGTTCTCTGCTGTGGATGCTACGTCCGTGAAGTCGGTGTTTGTAGAAGTTACGCGCACTATTTCTTGATCTGTGTGTATGAGGTTTCTGTATAGTATGTCTTCTGTATATGTTGTTTGTAAATTCATTAAGTTGTTGTGTATGTTTTTATAAATGTGGTATTTTTCTAGTGAGTTTAGTTCTATTGGGTTGTTATTTATTTCCAGTATGGTTAGGTTATTTTCGTAATTTGTAATTTCGTGTTTATGGGAAATTAGGTGTGCTGCAACATTTGATACTTTAGAATTTTTATTTTTGAATGCTCTATAATGTTCTTCAAATCTTATTTTAAACGTTCTGGATGTTTTTCCTATGTAAAAGGCGTTACAGTTGTTGCAAGTGATTTTGTAGATTCCTGATAGGTTATGATTTTCTGAATTTGTTATGTGGTTTTTGTTACTAAGATATTTTATTATTTTGTTGTTTGGTTTGTAAGTTGGAGTGTAGTATTCTTTGTTGTATATATTCGTTATTTTTTCTATTTTGTTATTGGTATATTTATATTTTAGGTAGATTTTTTTATTTTTATTGTTTTCGTGTTCCGGTTGTAGTGTTGTGTTGAGGTTAGGTTTTTTTGTGAATTTATTGTATATATTTTTTATAATGTGTTTGTTGTATCCATTTTCTATTGCTATTTTTGTAATGTTATCTAATTCTTCATTTAATTTTTGTTTGTTATCCTGTGTGTATTTTTTAAAATACCACACAAGATTATACCCATTTAAACCATGCGCACCCGTATTATCAGGGATACCTAAAATCCATAAACCAAACACACCATTTAGACCACTAATAAATTTCACAACAGCACCATCTTACATAATCGCAAAAATCCTAGACAAAATCCTAAGGTCTAAAATACACATCAACAACACATACAATATAAAAAATGGATACGAATTAATTAATAAAATAAAAACGATAAAAACAAACAGCAACACAAAAATAATAAGTTATGACATAACTAACATGTACCCTAGTATCCCAATAGAAGAAACCATAGAAATAATAAAAAACAAACTGATACACAATAACGAAAAAAGTAACATAATAGATAGTATCATTACGCTAACCAAACACATATGTAACCAAAATTACTTCCAATTTAACAATAAATATTATAAACAAACAACAGGTCTCCCCATGGGTTCACCCATTTCATCTGTCATGTCAGAAATATATTTACAACACTTTGAACAAATAATAATTAAACCTATAATAAACACACACAATATCTTACTATGGACAAGATATGTAGACGATATACTTGTAATATACCATTCACAACGAACACCTCATAATATAAACAAACTAAATACATACAACGAAAACATACAATTCACCGTTGAAACAGAAATAAATAGAACAATCAACTTCCTCGACATTATTTTAAATATAAATGATAATAAAATAGAAACTACAGTATACAGGAAACCTACTTCCAACAACACCACAATACACTACAAATCTAACCACCCCTGGACACACAAAATTAACACTTACAGTAACATGATAAATAAAGCAAAAAATACACACAGGATAACAAACAAAAATTAAATGAAGAATTAGATAACATTACAAAAATAGCAATAGAAAATGGATACAACAAACACATTATAAAAAATATATACAATAAATTCACAAAAAAACCTAACCTCAACACAACACTACAACCGGAACACGAAAACAATAAAAATAAAAAAATCTACCTAAAATATAAATATACCAATAACAAAATAGAAAAAATAACGAATATATACAACAAAGAATACTACACTCCAACTTACAAACCAAACAACAAAATAATAAAATATCTTAGTAACAAAAACCACATAACAAATTCAGAAAATCATAACCTATCAGGAATCTACAAAATCACTTGCAACAACTGTAACGCCTTTTACATAGGAAAAACATCCAGAACGTTTAAAATAAGATTTGAAGAACATTATAGAGCATTCAAAAATAAAAATTCTAAAGTATCAAATGTTGCAGCACACCTAATTTCCCATAAACACGAAATTACAAATTACGAAAATAACCTAACCATACTGGAAATAAATAACAACCCAATAGAACTAAACTCACTAGAAAAATACCACATTTATAAAAACATACACAACAACTTAATGAATTTACAAACAACATATACAGAAGACATACTATACAGAAACCTCATACACACAGATCAAGAAATAGTGCGCGTAACTTCTACAAACACTGACTTCACGGACGTAGCATCCACAGCAGAGAACAATCAGTGATTCGACAATGGTCAAAGACCGAAAGGTGCCTCATCACTCAAGGTAAAATTATTGCACTTAATGGTGGATAAAATTACTCAAAATTGGTAATTTATTAACTTCATATATATATATATATATATATATATATATATATATATATATATATATACATATATATATATATATATATATATATATTTAAGAAACCATGGTGAACAACAAAACAGACGATGTGAAAGAGTACATTAAAGTAGCAAGTCAGAGACTGATTGGCTAATCAAAATGCATAGTAACAGTTGGCTGGACAGGCGACCGCCAACCATATAGATCTGCATTAGGATGGTGACTCAGCATCCATAATCTTTGCTCTACACCTACACTAGAGAAATGGCCAAAAACACATGTAGACAATTCTATTTTGGAAGGTTTCTGTCGTAAAACGATTCAGATAGTCAGAGTTCTTACTGTAATTAAAAAACCTTTAATATTATAGATATCTGTTTAAACAGAAAAACATTTTAGGAAGATTTTGTCTTACTCAAATAAAAAATTAGAAGAAAACCATTAACAGAAGGAAAAAATTAATAATACTTCAAGCAAGAATGCTTTTGACACAATGTGTTTATAACTACAAAAATTTTTGTTTTGTGTATTTTACAATAAAACGTATTCTTACAATATTATAGATAATTTTAAACAATAAATATAGTTACTAGATTTTTCTCACGTATTTTTTAAATTTCCAGCGTAATTGTATTTTGGTTTGAAAATATTTTTTCTCAAATAACTAGAATGTAAATATAATCTGAACATTATTCTTACATTTATGTTAGTATTATTTCAATACAAGTATGTTTTAAATTGAGCTGTTTTTACGAATTTTATATGATCTTATGATTTGGAGGAAGACCTTTTAAAGTTTTTACTTAATACACTTTGAAATTGAAGTCGTAAGACAAAAACGTTTCCTCCAAGTGTAAGTTAACAATCTAACAACTAATAGAATGTTTAGTCGTAAGTAATTTCAAAGTGTATTATGTGATTAACAACCAGGTTGTCATAACAACAACAAAAATTTGTTGTAAAGTTTTTACTTTCTAATTTTCAAATTGTTTAGTTTTTTAGGTTTAGAATTTCTTTTTAGGATCTAATCAAAGGTAACACTATTCTAAAACGTAATGTAGTTCTACAAAGAAGTGTAAATAAAAACTATTTCCTTTTAATAGTGCCTTGTAATCCTGAAATTCTAGTTTCGCAATAATTATAGTCTTGTAAAAAAAAAATTAAAAAGATTTTCTGAACGCCAAGTTGCAGGAACACACACAGAGGCAGCGTCGGACACCTCATATGGTTAAATACATCGTGAATGTGCCCGACAGCCTTGTATGATGATCTAAAGTTAGATATACATTGTCGGTCATGTGTAACCGTCATGGCAGTTTTATACATACCTAAGATTTTTATTCTCATCTTTTAGAGCCACAATTTCTCTTTCAAGTTCAGACACACGAAGAAGTTTGCTATGTTGGGTCATAACTAAGCTTGCAGCTTCCTTATGAGTTTCCTGATCATATTCTAATTCCTATAATCAAGATTAAATTTTATAAAAATAATACAAAATATTTTTAAAATTAAATACAGTCAAACCTGTATATAACGAACCTCCAGCTAACAAAATCCTCTATATAACGAATTTTGGACCTCTCAATAACAAAGTTTTTTTCCATTTCAACCAAAGAAATGTAATGTTGTATAGGCAGCTCACAATGGCATTTCCAGGAAATTGTTTATTTTCAGCAGGAAGGTCAACAAAACCAAGAATGGTAGGAGAAACACATGTCGGCAATTGACTGCATGTTATAGTTCGGTTCAGTTAACACGTTCAGCACGGCTAGCGTTCCGGCACGCTCTGGGTTCCCTTACAGATGCGCTCCCAGCTTATTTCCTTAGATACGGCGAGCTCACCGACACGCTCACTTCCAAGGAAATTGAAACTTCTCTAGTGTCGATATCTGTACAAAGGTTTGATTTTAACGTCAGTGCGTTAAAAGAGTTTGGAGAACATTGTGCCTGAGTTGTTTTTAAATCCGTCCATCCCAAGTTAACTTTTAATGCTTCAACTGAAACAATGATTCAGGAAGTAATATGAACAGATTTAATTTGGTTTAACTTTTATATTTTAATGGTTTTTTTAGTTTGAACCATTTAACGCGGCAGAATATCCGGTAAAAACAACGATCATGAAAATTAACCAAGTTTTCTGAAATAACGCAAGAATAAACGATAACTGTCTTATTAGAGTAAATAAACCAACTGGAGGTGGGAACAGACTATTGTAAATATGAGTCATTGATAAAAGGCTTGGACGCCTGAATACCTAATGTGTCAACATAAAGTTATAGTAAACAAATGTCAACTAATCTCGGCTATAAATAGTCTCGGACGTGACATATGTATTATCTATGTCTCCATTTACATTATCGATCTCTATGGCTTTGTGGAACACATGGCACAAATGTTGCTAGTTCCGTTACTTATTTTTATTCGTGCCGTGAGTTTGTCGTGCTGTGAAAAAATGTCAAAAAGAAAGTGTTTAAGTGTAGCAGAAAAAGTGAGTGTTTTATGAGAGGTTGATGAAGGTATAAAAAAGTTGGATGTTGCGAAAAAATTCGGTATACCTCAGAGTTCGCTATCCACTATTCTAAAAAACCGGGATCAAATTCTAAAACAAAGTGTTTTTTTATGATTTGGAAAGAAAGAAAATGAAACTTTGTACATTCGACAATATCGATAACGCGATGATTAAATGGGTTACGGTAATGCGCGAGAAAAATCTTCCATTGTCGGAAGTCTTATTAAAGAAAAGGCTTTGGAATTTGCAGTATCATTAGGACACAGTGGCTCTAACGCAATAACGGTTAGATAGAAAAATTCAACAAACGCCATAACATTGTTCAAAAAGTCATTTCGGGAGAAAGTGCTAGTGTTAATATCCCCACTTGAGAATTTTGGAAAGGAAATGTGTTGGAAAAAGTTTTAAATGATTAT